>JAKSZU010000006.1:171679710-172054710 GCA_026018925.1 Tupaia tana
TTTGTCCGCAGCAGGCACACATACACATATCTACAGAGACGCATGTACTCAAGGCTCTGTTCAGCAGTTACACAATGAACACAACCGTCATTAGCATCTCAGAAGGCCTTCCGTAATGATGAGATGTAAATAGGGATGCTTCCTTCTCAACCCACTCGCCTGGAAGCAATAGCACACAGTGACTCCACACCTTGTCTGGCCCTGAATGCACAAAGCTGTAATTGACAGGATGAAATAGGAAGGAAGGAGAGGAGAGGAAATATGTTGAAGATATACGTCATGAAAAATGGTCTCTGTAAAACCACTCAAAATAAGTAGAAAAGGTAAGTGCTTCTCTAGAAGGTACCTTCAGTCTCTAAGCTTTACATGAATCTCTAAGGAAAATCCTCATAGCCATGTCTAGATAATGTCTAGAAAAAATGCTAATATTACTAAACAGTGCTGCTATAATTTCAAGTGAGCATGGCTAGGTCAGAAACAGCATCAGCAATTTTCAAATCAGGTCTGGGTGAATATGCTAAAAAGGAGAGTAACAGTAGAATTAAATTCTCGCATAATCTTTACATACAGTCACTAAAATAAAGATGGGGGTTCATGACAAAATATATATACATGAAAGATGAATGGAAAGAGCTGAAATAAGAGAAAGTATCACTATTTTCTGCAGAAGGAATGTGGATATCTCACTATCAGAAAAGTTAAGTATTGTAGGAAACAGATGCTAACTACCATACTCTTAATCTCAAAGGAAATCGTCCTTTAATTGTTACTGATTTAATTATGTGCATAAATTTCATCTTTACAACCAAAATATAAACTTCCGTAGAACTCAGGTTTTCTAGTAACATTTTTGTCATTTTTATACTTCATGCATTATGTAAAAAAATGGAAATTTAAGATAAACTTGAGGAATGAATAAATAAATATAGAAAATAATTTGAGATTTCAACACTAGTACAAAGCATATTACACTGTATTTTCAGTAATGTTATATAAAGAAAGTTTTAGCTTAAGAAATCTAAGAAATCTTGCTTTATTTCACAGTATCTCTCATAAAATGTTGATTCTTCAGTGTCTGTGTCGTGTTAAGCCTGATGCAACATTAATGTCTAAAAACATTTAAATGTGACAGACACTAAAGGAACTGTCAACTTAAACTGTCAGAAAGTGTTAACCTAAGAGAAGACACTTAAGCTCATTTTAGGAGCTGGCAGGTGGTGTGGTGGTTGAGGCGCTGGATTCCCACATGCACTGGACTTGACTGCAGTTTGAGCGCTGGACCTGACGGCTTGCTTTCCCACTCCCCCTCTGTTTTCGTTTCTCTTGGGTCAAATTAAAATAATAATGATGATGATGAATGAAATTAAATAATTCTTTTTGAAAAAGCAAATTTTAAAACTAGCGAGAGTAAACACACATTAGTGAGTTAAACGATCTATTTTTCTTTTGTTTTCTCAACTTTACGACGTTTTATTGACCAACAGTAATGTACCTGTTTAAAACATACAATTTAAGAGTTTGGCTTATGTATACGCCAGGAAATCATCATCGCAGCTAAGATAAAATGGGTAGCCACACGTAAAATATATGCTGCATCACCCACGGAAGTTTCCTCATGCAACGTTTTGTCATTTCCTTCTTTCCTTCACAATCCAGCTTCCATCCTTCCCTCTTCCTGTCCCTAAGCAAAGATCTACTTGCATTTCTTCAAATTCTATACAAATGAGATCTTACATTATCCACTCTTTGGGGCTTAAGGAGATCTAGCTTCTTTAATTCAGCATAATTATTTCGAGGTTCCTCCATTTGTAGCATGTATCAATAGTTTGTTTCTGAGTAGTGTTTGTTGCTGTGGCTATTTCGGTTTTGTTTTGTTTGTTTTGAGAGATTTTTGCTATAGGGCACACGTGCTTGCTGGAGAGAGAGAGAGACAGAAAATGAGAAATCACCACCTGCCCATGGGGGATAGCCACACCACAATCCTTTCTCCATTCTCTTCTTAGGATCTTGGACATGCATGCACATGTGCCCAGCATGAGTTTTAAGTCACTGGATTCAGGACTCAAACCGTGATCAGCTCTGTGGGAATCCAGAAATGTAACCATTACACCATCTGCTGGTCCTGATATACCAGTTTTTTTAATCCATTCATCTGTTGTTAGATTCTTCAGTTGTTTGCAGTTTGACTATTACAACGAAGTCATGTGAACATGAACGTATATACATATTCTTTTATTTCTCTTGTATAAATAGATAGGAATAGAAGGCATAATGATTTGGTAGGTAAAATTTTAACTTTTTAAACTGACAAACAGTTTTCTGCAGTGCTTATACCGTTTTACATTCTCACCAACAGTGTATGAGAGGTCCAGTTTCTCCATATTCTTAACAACACCTAGTATTGTCAATCTTTTTAAAATGTTAACAACTCTAACAGGTGTGCATAGGTATCTTATTGTAGGTTTAATTTGCATTTCTCTGATGACTAATATGTTAACATCCTTCTGTGTTTAATTCCTATCTATATATCATTTTTGCTTCCTTCCTTTCTTCCTTCCAACTGTCTCTTTATCCATCCAGCAATCCATCTGCGGACATTACAGATCAGTTTCCTTGCTTCTCCTTTCACAGTCAACACCTTCCAGCCAAGGCTCCAAGTGTCAACTTGTAGGTCCCTGAAATAAGTAAAAAACCCCTTCTGAGTCTATTCACATTTTGGGGTTCTATTTAAATAATTGCAAGTCATCAAAAATAATAATGTTTTCCTTCCACCACTCATCACCCTCCCTTTCTTTACCTTCCATGACCCTCAAGAAAGATGAAACACAAAGGATTATAATCATAATGGTACAATGGACTGAAGATTCACATGTATTTCTGAGCAGAAAACTGCTTCAAAGGAGTTCTGGCTGAGATGACACTGAGAAGAGCATAGGAAGAAAATAGGAAACAGGACAGACCTGCAGCCACAGAAAGCTGGGGGAAAACAAAAGCAATTGGAGAAGAGGGAGAGTGTTTGAAATCAGAACAATGAAAGGAAAGTGAAGGAGGGGAGGAGGGAAATTCCAGCTAAGACTACCTGTCTGAAACAGGACTTACTGGTTCACCGTTACTAAAGGCATCTGAGCATTCGGAGGATCTATTTCTAAGCCAAGGACTGATTCTGTTATAGCAATTTTTAAAAAATCGTATCTCGTTTGTGTTCTAAGTGCAAAGTCTAAATTATAAGCTGCAGAGAGAAAAAGTGTTATGGCACTACTCATTTCATATGTGGGATTCTAAAAGTCTTTCTCTCTCTAGGAAACTTATACAAGATCAAAAATATAAATGGCTACTCACCCACATTTAATTTGTATTTAATTTCTGGTACATTCAAAGACAGAAAATGGCTGTTACACTAGTATTTTAATCAAAAGGTCTTTACAGTAATATGTTTCCCATAATTATTCCTAATCAGGAGTTCCCCACTAGTGGAGTTTAAAAACTTGTTTCAATGAAAGAAAATCATGACATTTTTCTCACTGCCATTTGATTCTCTTTAATTTACTAGCATGAAGTCCCCTCTAGAAGAATAAGCAAAATGAATAATCACATAGCCTCTGGGAGAAATAATCTGCAATTCAGAAAACAGGGAACTATTATTAAAAACTAAGAAAACAAATCATTTAAATTCCACATGTTTTTTTTTGATTTACAAAGTTTGTCTTCTAGGCAAACTTTCACTTTAACCTCTTTCTATAGACAAAAAGTGACAAGAAAAATAAGTATACATTACAAAGGCTGTCCTAGCACTTTCAAATGTCCATTTCCTTTAATATCCTCTTGAGGACTTGCATTTCTAAGGCTGGACCATCTCAGCTTATTTCTCCCCAGGGTTTAACTTGCAATTTCTACACCTACCACCAGGTGGTATCTTGGGACATGATGGCGGGTCTTCAGCGAGGCTTACCCCAGGTGTGGATATATGAAGAGAACTCAAGATCTAGGCAATTATGGCCACTCTATTAAAAATAAATAAATTATTTATTAAAATTGATGCATAAATTATTAACTACCTCTTAATTATCTTCTATAGCACTGCATTCTCAGCACTTTAACCTAAATACTCAAAATACTTCTAGCTAGCCTGTGCTGTTCTATTTCATTGGATTTTTTGCTTTTTGTTTTTCCTTTCGAAGAGTGAAAGAGTAGGTTTCAGCTCTTCTTCAGCGGCATGATGCCCTCAGCTCTAGTTTCCCAATTAGGAGGTTTATTTCCTACCTGGGCTGCTTCACTCCTGCCCAACTCCCTGAGTTCTGCCTCTAATACAATTTCATTTTCATGGAATTATTTAGATTATTTATTGGAAACCTTAGATGCTTTCTGTCAAGTCAGCTCTTCAATAAAAGTACAGTTCTTTTTTAACACTCCCTTTTTAAAAATATAAAGAAAATAAAAACTACACCTAATCTCACCCTCCAAGAGAACAATAAAAACTATTATGATTTTTCCCATAGTTCTCATGTTGCCACATTTCCACTTTTTTCTTTGTTTAGAGATGTTTTTCCTTGTGTTTATTTCCTACTTCACTATTTGTGAAGTGTCCTATTTTATATTCATTTCCTTACAAAGATCTTCTAAATGGATTATTAATATCTCCCTCTTGAGATTGTCATAAAGACTAAATAAGTTAAAACAGCTTAGCTTTTAGGACAACACCTGGCACCTAGTAAGTGCTCAGTAAGTGCTAGTTCTTACCATTATTTCCACTGCAGTTGCCTTTTATATTTGCCAACTCTATGTACTCCTTTCTCTCCTTCCTTATCCTAATGTCCTCTTTAACTAGCTATAGGTTCACACGTGCAATATTCCTCTCAAGCACTGTCAACAGCTCAAAACAATCTGTTCTCTAACATCATTCCTTATCTCCTGGTCAATCTATTACAGAGAAAACTTCCCTGATGCCTTAGGAAAATGGTGATCCCTGACTTGTGAATAACAGAATATTTTAATAGAACCCAGGAAAGAGCTTTATTGTCTGATAAAATAATGTTCCAACAGAGTTGAACATTGCCTATTGTGAATTCCCATCCAAATCTTTCTTAACACAAATTATTTTCTGGATTGGAGGCAAGGAGGGACAAGGTTTTATCAGTTGTGATATCCTACATCCTGTGAGGAAAACAAAGGATCCATCTCTGGACCTCCAGTATGAACCTTATCCCTTGGAAAATGCCATTTTCCAACGCCTCTGCCTCATGGAGCTGCCACACCAAGGGCGGACTGAGGAGCTTTCCTGATGCCTGGTTCTCTGCTTATAGCAGCTGTCCATGTAGAAAGCAAATGTCAGGGACACTCTACATAGCTGCTGAAATTCAAACAGTCCCATCCACCAATCCATCCATTCATTCATATCATGAATATTTATGGAGTGCCTAATATGTGCCAAATGTTGTAGTAAATGCTAGAACTACAGTGGTGGGCAAAACCACCCACCATTCCAGGGAGGTCATAGTCTAATGAGACAAATACTCAGTAAATAACTATGAAAATGACTGTACACATAGAAACACGGATTACCAAGAGCACGCAGGTCTCTGATGAGCCCTAAGGAAGTAAGAAAGGAGCCAAAGTCTGAAGGATGATTGAAGTGATTGGAATGACTGGAAATCAACAAGGCAAAAACCAATGTCCAACTGTGGAACTAGTTGAGGGCCAGTGCAAAGACTCGGGGCTGGCCCAGCTGTGGTAGTGCACAGGTAGGACCACCACTGGGAGGCCCATGTTTGGTTCCCAGGGTAAGCTGGTCATGTAGGGTGTGGCTGCACACGCCTGTTACCCTAGCTAGTTGGGAGGCTGCGTCAGGAAGATCCTGACAAAGCAAGACTGTCAAGGATACCTGTCTGTGTCTCTCCATTTCCCCTTCTCCTCTGTTTCTCTTCCCCTTTTTCTCATAAATTAAAAAAATAAAATAAAATAAAAAAATAAAAACCAGGGTCAGTGATAAGCATGACATGAGTTTGGTGACACAGAAAGGGCCCATGCGCTACATGTCTGCCTTGATCCTAAAAACAGCTGAAACCCCTGGAAGCATTTATGCCAAGGCACCCCAGGACCAGATCTGCCTTCTGAAAAGATCACTGAAGTCTAATGAAGAGATGGAACTGGGAGAGGGCAAGGTGGATGCGGGGAGACACGCGAGGAGGCAACTTCAATCTCAAAATGCCCAGGTCACATTCTTACCTGCACTCCCCTCCGAACACTGCACTGCTCAGCCATCTGGATAGTTTCTGGACCCACCAGTGTCTGCAAGGAGAGGGTCCTCCAGGATGCTTTCTACCTGGATCAACTGAGGAACCCCTAACAAAAACTGCCCCCACTTTCCACCATAAGGACGGAGGTTTATCTTGTTAATGCTCTCCCACCTCCCCTCCCACATCCCTTCAGCCATTCCACTAAGAATCTGGTGAGAACTGGGGTCTACCAGCAAAGCCAGAGGTTTCAAATACTGTCTACTGAATACTGAACATTGAACAACTGTATTTGAATGGAACCAGTTTTCATAGACGTATTTTTAGTAGTCTCTTCATGAGCATATTTTGGATCGAATGGATACTTGTAATTATATTAGCAATTTTCAGCATTTATGTAAGAAGAAATTGTAAAAAGACTGCTGGAAAGGGAAACAGCATCTATACCCTTATTATGTACTATTATGCAGAACATAGCGAGCATGCCTAATAGACATTTATGAATCACTAAGAACTGTCTATTCAATAGATTTCTCCTCTTCCATATATTTCACTAATAAGATTAAATGCTATGACTCTCCCCCCATTTTTCTGCATCTCATCTTTTTAATGTCAATGATTTAAGAAGTAATGTAACCCAAAAGCAGAGATAGCAAGGAGCACGCAGAATTTCTGTGGCACCTATTTACCACAGTCCTAGTAAATGTATGTTTACGTATGTTTTATATTTTACCATACCAGTACTTTACAGAACAATTCTTCAATTAATTAGTCAATAACATTTGTGGAGAACACTGTTGACAGAATTTCTCAAATTCTTATCCTTGCTATTTATCCAAGTACTGGAGGCCCAACCACTGTGAAGTTGATAAGGCACACTGGCATTCTCATTTAAAAATATGGAATAGTGAGCTTACATGTTAAGTAGATTTACATAAATTTAATCAAGAACAAATAATGAACCCTTGGCAAATCGAGAAATGAAGTTAATATATTTTTATTACCAAACTAGCAGCAATATAACATTGCTTTGACTATTCCATCTATTCTTGGAATAAAATTCCTCAAACTCAGTCATCGATACAAGCCAGTCATGCCGACTGAAGCCTTACCTATTTACACTACTGGCAATATCCGGCAATGGTGTCTCCTTTCTTTCTTGTATTTTTCTATTTCGAAACATTCCAGTTCTTTACATTTGAAATGTTTAGATGTTTTGGTCTACTCGTTTCCAATAAAAATAATATAGGAACAAACAAGAATCTTACCTAGACTCTTAATGTAAGCTTCCCACAGATATCAGAAGAGGATTGGGATAGGGAAATGGACGTTGTCATCGATACCAACACACACAGGGGTGGAAGCTTTAAGACAGGATGTGAACGCATCCCTGTCCAGCTCTGAGTGAGAAGCACCCATCTCTGCAGTGCCAGAGCTCAAGCAATGAAGTGATGTTGTCAGAAAGACTTAAAATCACCATTTGGCATGTTTTTACATGGCAAAAAGCTTCCAGTTTGGAACTGTACTTTTTAAAATTTATTTATTGTTTTTAATTATTTTATTTAAATTTATTTATTTTAATTTGACCAGAAGGACCACCAGCTGGCATAATGGCTACGTCGCTGGACTCCCATGTAGTCAACTGCAGTTCAAGTCCCAGACCCAGTGGCTTAAATTCACACCAGACATCTGTGCATGCGTGCCCAAGATCCTGAGAGGAGAATGGAGGAGAAGGGATTGCGGCATGGCCATCCCCCCTAGAAGAGTGATTTCTCACTTTCTTTCTCTCTGTCTCTCTCTTTCTAGTGAGCGCACATGCTCTATAGCAAAAAGCTCTCCAAAAAAAAAAAAAAAAAATCAAGTTGGTAATTTGACCAGAGAGGGACAGAACGAGTGAGTGAGTGAATGTGTGTGTGTGTGTGTGTGTGTGTGTGTGTGAGAGAGAGAGAGAGAGAGAGAGTGAGAGAGAGAGAGGGAGGGGGGAGAGAGAGGAGAGAGGGAGAGAGAGAGAGAGAGAGAGAGAGAGAGTAAGAAATCAAGCTGCCAGGTCCGGGACTCGAACTGTAGTTGGCCATGTGGGTGTCCAGTGCCCCCAACCACTATACCACCTGCTGGTCCCTATCATTATTTTTTATTTGCTACAGGGCATGTGCACACACCAGAGTGAAAGTAAGCTGCCAGGTTCAGGACTTGAACTTTAGTGCGTCATGTGAAAATCCAGCACCCCAACTACCACACCACCTGCTGGCCCCTGGAACTACATTTTTAAAGTATTATTTTTTTCTCTTTGATTCAAAAAAATTTCTCTTTGGTTCATCTATTTCCCATGCACCCTCAGTGATAAATATTAAAATTAGACAGTTGAGCCTCAGGTTTCATCACACTTTCTGAAAACATCAGGTATAATTAAAAATGTAAATTACTTCACTTCTATGTATAAAAATGTGATCAGTGCTGGGATAAGTTCTTAAATTGTCTTAACAGTCACCATTTCTACATTATTTGCTTTACCAGAAATGATCTCCTTAGCCCAAGCAACATCAGAGCAAGAAGAATTAGACATGATCCCTTACTTAGGGTGCCCATTGTTATAATGTAAGAGGTTTGAAGGAGAAAAAGTGTGAACAGCAGTAAAACTCTAGGGTAACAGCCCTAATTACTAAAAATCACTAAAAATTTCTTCCTGTCATTTTTTTTAAGCACCAGCCTTGTAAGTTCTGTTTTTGTTTCTTTTTTTTTTTTTTAAGTTTATTTATTTATTTACTTCACCCCTGAAAGGGGTACAGAGAGAGGAAGAAAAGTACCCCCTCTAAGTCTTCAAAGGCAACTCGTATCACTAGCATGAGCCGGCCAGGACCATGAGCATGAGCACAACTATATGCCTGGGGAGTTCTTGGGATGCCAACTCTGAACCCTTCCATGGCAGTTCAGCATCGTAGAGCACTGAGTTGCTGCATCAACAGATCGCCCTGTTAGCTCAGTGTTCTGGAACCCAAAGGCAGAGAAGATGGAGACTATAATCTGAGTTGTCTTTGCACACACCTAACCACCCACCTCAAAGTGGTATAGTAATCGAAATAAGCTCAATGAATAGCTGTTGACTGAATAAGTGACGTGAGAAAGAATGTCACAAAATTAGTCCCTGATCTCCCAACCGAGGTTTCTGGGACACTCTGGAGCCACAGGAAACCTGTCTACTCCCATGTTCCTTACCACCTACTTTCCACCCCAGTTACTAGAAGGCTACTAGCCCCCTTCGAAGGGTGAAATCCAAGGACTCGGATTCATCCTCCACACCCTGCACTGTTGCACACCATGGACGCATTCCCAGTGGAAACTTCTCTTCAACTCTGTGATGCTGAGTCATGCAAATTCCTGTTATGTCTTCTCCCACATCTTTTAGGTCCTTCACTGACTTGTCTACCTCCTTTTATTACCCACAGCCAGTCACACCAAAGGGCATGTCCTGGTCTTCCTCTGCGCATCAACTTCCTCACCAAGTATTACCCATTCTCAAAACTTAAGTAACCACTTTACTTGACATGACTCCAAAACCTCTAGCCCTTCTCACTCCTGACCTCTGTCTCTGATTCCCAGGGGCTCCCTCATCCTCTCTACCACCATGGGAACAACCACCTCAGACCCAAGAAGGCAGTCCTGGATCCATGATCTTTCCATTCCTGCCAACCCATCCATCCTCTTGGACTCTCCCTCCCTGTTAATGGCCCCTAACAGGCAAGCTTAAAACTCCTGGGTCAGGTTTGACCCTTTCCTCTCCTTTATCTACATCCAATCAATTTCCTACCTGCACACTTTGTCTAATTGCTTCTTTTTTTAAATCTTACCAGCCTATTATAAATGACATCAGTCTTGTTTGTTTTGCTTGTTTTCTTTTGATCAAAGTTTTCATTTTCAGTCTTAGTTCTAACTGGTTCTCCCTGGGATTCTACCCTTTAGTTAACCTGTTCCCAAACACGCGCCATATCTTCCTTCCTCCTTGCCTTTGGCCACACCGTTCCCTCTATTGTACATGCCTTTCCACCATCTCCACAGGTCATTAGCATTCTGCCCATCTTTGGGCCCATATTTTAAATAGAACCTTCTCCATGGAGCCTTTCCTGATTTCCCCAACTAAATCTAGTATATTTCCCTTTAAACGCCACCATTTCTTATTGTTGACATATTTCCCACATTTTTCTTCCCACATCACACACTCACAATATCGTGTACCTCTCATGTCACCCCTCCTACTAGCCTACAGGCTTTTTGAAGAGTAGTATTACAGATAGAGGATAGATAAATAGATTTTCCCCCCCATAGGGTATGTATGCTTGCTGAAGAGAGAGAGACAGAAACATAGAGAGGGGAAGTGAGAAATCACCTCCTCAGGGGGGTGGCCATACTACAATCCCTTCTCCTCCATTTTCCTCTCAGGATTTTGGGCAAGCATGTATATGCACCTAGCATGATTTTTCCAGCCACCAGGTCCGGGACTTGAACTGCAGTCAGCCATATGGGAGTCAACTGCCTTTACCACCACACTGCCAGCTAGCACCACATTTTATGTATTTTTGTTTTCTTTGTACAAGATGTGCATATAATCAGAATTCTAGATTTGTAATACATTTCTGTTTATGTATGTATTCTCCTTTCATCTTGTTTCCAAAAGGACTTGTCACTCGATAAGTATCTGGAAATGACTAAGAAAATCTGTGCTTTTATACTTCCATCCTAAACAGCTCCAAGTTCTCTACTCTCACCTACAAAAACAGCTTTTCTTCATGCTGATAAATACTTATTCATCCTAATTATTTCAAATCAAATGAGCCTAAAAGCAGTTTAGTTCTCAATCTTTGTTTTACTTTTCTTCCCTTAACCATCTGGACCAGGAGTTCTCAGCCTCAGAGCTAATGGCATATTGGACCATGGAAGGTGAGGTTCTATGCACTGCAGAACCTTTAACACCATCTTTGGCAACTACTCATGAGGTGCAGTAGCACCCTTGCTTGTGACAACCCAAAATGTCTCAAATATACTGTCAGAGTGGAGAGTGAAAACCACTGATCTCAACCAGGACTGTCACATGGAAATGTAATGAAAGCTACAGATGTAAGCACATGTTGAGTTTAAATGGCCCAGAGACTACCTTAAAAATATAAAAAGGAATGAATTAAAGTAGTTTTAATTATACATATTTAACAACATAGCCAACATATTATCATTTCAACATGTAATCAGTATTTTTAAATGACTAATGAAATAACTCACATTCACTTTTCCTTACTAGTCTGAAATCCAGTGGGTGTTTTACAGGTGCAGCACATGTGAGTTCAGACTACATATATTTCTTTTTTTTTTTTTTTTTTTTTTTTTTTGAGAGAGAGATTTTTGCTATAGGGTGCATGTGCTAGGCTGAAAGACAGAGAGACAGAGAAACAGAAAGTGAGAAATCACCTCCCAGGTAGGATGTCAACACCACAATCCCTTCTTCTCCATTCTCTTCTCAGGATCTTGGGCACGCACATACATGTGCTTGATGTGAGTTTAAGTCACTGGGTCCGAGCCTTGAACCCCAGTCGACTACATGAGAGTCCAGCGACATAGCCATTACGCCAACTGCTGGTCTCCATATTTCTATTTAATAGCCACATGTGGCTAACGGCTACTGCACTGGACCACTCAGACCTAGACAGTTTTCTCTAGACTGAGAAGTTATTTATCAAGAAGAATTAATTATCTCTTTTGTTGCCTCCTAATTATTCATTGCTATAATCAAATATAGCAAGGTTTAGGATCAGACATCACACTCAGAAAATATAAAATGAGATGAATAAGAAAACATATGTGAAATGATAAGAAAAGTCAAGAAAAGGCAGTAAGAGAAAAGTGCATGAGGTCATAAATGTTGGTTTTACTTGCTGTCCACACCCCCAAATTTCCACCCCAGGAATAATGTACATCCACACACATGCACACACACCCCAAAAGAGCTGTCACAGTCAAGAAAACAAACACATGTTTATTAAGTATTGATCTTTTCCAAGTTTTCCTTGGGTCACACGTTACAAGGGTGAGAGGGAAATATATTCTAAAGGTTCTCATTCTAATCACTTCACTTTACAAATTGAGAAACTGGGATTCAGACATGATTACAAACTAGCCTGAGATTTCAAAGCACCTTAACTGAAGTCTAAGCAAGAATCCAAGTTCTCCGAGTCCTGATTCCAAGCCCTCTCCTCCACCCACCCTGGCTGTGCAACGTTCAGTGGGTAATTTCTCTTAAACCATTGTTTAACTCCCATCTACAACAGAAACAGTATCTGCTTTCCATATTTTTTGTGAGATTACCTCAAATATATTAATATGTGTAAAAATATCAGACACAGTGTTCCTATGATCCTAAATGTTTATTGAGTCTAAAAAGGATAGCACATAACAAAATCAGAAGAAAGAATTAACTTGGAGATTTATGTTACTGTTTTCACTCTTCAGGAGTGTTTGCCTCATCTATAGACTAATGCAATGTAAATTGTTACTTAGAATCTTTTCAGGAGAAGAGTGTAACACCTTTTTCAACTGATACATTCCATAATAGACAACTCTTACAATTCCAAAGTTTACCTACAGGTTACTGTTTCTCAGTCTGTATTTCAAGAATCAATGACAAGCTTAATTATTAGGTTCAATCCACCTAGACCAGTGGAACCTGCCGTAGGGCACTCATCATTCCTGGAGAGAGAATCCTCTCCTAAATTAGAACCACAGTCTGCTTCCCCACTGAAATTTACAATGAGAAGAATAATTGATTTCTATTTCCTAAATATTCCAACTTTACTGGTTTGGAAAATAGGAAGGCTTACTGTGACAAAAAGGTAACAGCAAGTTTACCAGCCAAGCCTCAGTGGCTCAGTTAGTAACATAATGTACTGTGGTGCCGGAAGCCAAATGGCTGAGTGCAGGTTCGGATCCCCAGCTGAGTCAGTCTGAAACATGCCAGGTTGCAGACCTGCTATGGCATGGCCACCCCCCAGGGGGGATGATTTATTGCTTTCCCTCTCATGATCTCTGTCTATGTCTCTGTCTCTCTTTTTCTCTTTCTCCAGTGAGCGTACACCCCTAAGGTAGAAACCTCTCACCTCTCCAAAAAAAAAAAAAAAAAAAAAAAAAAAAAAAACAAGGTAAGGTCTGGACCAGTAGAGGGCTGGGGGTGGGGGATCGGAAGAAGACTCTGTTGAGGGTGCTTCTCTCTCTCTCTCTTTCTCCCATATGTACTTTCTATGAGTAAATTAAGTACACTTTAAAAGTGAAGGCAAGTTGGGGCCAGCAGGTGGTAGAGTGGTGCTAGACTCCCACGTGGATAATTGCGGTTAGAGTCCCAGAACCGACAGTTTGAAAATCATGCCAGGCACATGTGCATGCATGCCCAAAATCCCAAGAGGAAAAATGGAAGAGAAAGGATTATGTCATGGCCATCCCCCTTAGTGGGGGGGGGGGGGGGGGGTGATTTCTCGCTTTCTGTTTCTTTGTCTCTCTGGGCAAGCACACCTGCCCTATAGCAAAAATCGTTCAAAAAAAGTTAAAGCAAGTTTACCAAATTTCCTCTTTTAGCACAAGCAGTAGACAGAGCTTGTCACTGCTTCCCACATGATGACAACATGACTCTTAAAATTTCCAAAACAGTGTTACTAAATTACTCCTCAGCCAAACCAACCCTATAGTCTAGTGGTTAAGGAAGCCAGATCCCACGTGGCTGACTTCAGTTTCAATCTTGGCTCCACTGGCTTGAAAAACACACCAGGCACACGCATGCTGCAAATAACATTGGTTGGAGAAATGGAGAAGACATCACCACGTGACCATGTCCCATGTGGGGTGCTTCCTCCTCTCTGTCTTTCTGTGTCTCTGGTAAACATACACATCCTCTGACAATTAAAAATATATATTCCTCTGTCTCAAGACCGGCAGATGGCATAGTGGTTATGTCGCTGGACTCCTACATGGCTGACCACTGTTTGAAACCCAGACCTGGTGGTTTGAAACTCATGTGTGCATGCATGCCCAAGATCCCGGGAGGAGAATGGAGCAGAAGGGATTGTGGCATGGCAATCCCTCCGGGGGGGGGGGGGGGGGGTGATTTATCACTTTCCCACTTACCCTCTCACTGTCTCTGTCTATGTCTCTGTCTCTCTTTCTCTCTCTCCAGTGAGCATACACACCTAAGGCAAAAACCTCTACCTCCATATATATATATATACACACACACACACACACACACACACACACATATTATATATGTATAAATATATATATAACATATAATATATATTTCATATATATTATATATGTATATTCCTCTGCCTTCATTCCTTGGAATTTTAGGTATTTACTTTTTGGAGTATGTGAAATGGTTGGCATTATACCAATATTCTGCTGTATGTATTTTGGTCCAATTTGAGTTTAGTTTTCGTCTACTTCTAGGTAAAATGAAAAAAAAAAAAAAAAAAAGATTTTCCTCCTACAGTTCCTTAAAGCTCAAGTCTGATGGAGGTTCTTTTACCTGGGACATCCCTTTGAATTAGACACTTCCTGCCTCACTTCAGCACAGTGCTCCTGGAGGAGGGTTTCCAGTTTGGAATTCAGGCCCTCAAGACAGGGAACAGAGTCTGAATCTGCCTGTCCTTCAGGACACAATGGAGCAGCCAGCTGTTTGCTTAGACAGTTGCCTGAATAGTACTTTATCGGGCTATTATTAGCTTTAATGTTGTAATTAGATGTGCAAATGTACCCTGAGGTATGTTTGGATGGGAACATCATACAAATCAGAATTGACAATGATGAACACAGCTGCATTTCTGCCAATGATTAGGCATTTAAATAAGTGCTTGTGGTGCGCTTGCTGGAAAATGTGATCTGGTGGAGTACAGAGGTTAGCAATAATGTGAGGGTGCCAAGGGGACATCAAAAATATCATAAAAATAAAAAAGAAAGTGAATACATTAGATTTGACTTGGAAATTGGAAACTAACTTCCCTAACTGTCCTATTAAAGATAGTTCCTCCTCCTCATCATTTCTTAATCTAGTCTTCGTTTTCTACATAGCACTTATCCTGACAAATTATACACACATACGCATTTTTAACTTGCATAGGTTGCACCTCCCATCCTGATAGAACAGAGGCTGGAAAAAGGCAGAGGCAACACCCTATCCTCTACACTAAATCAGTCCCCAGCATCTCCACATAACAGGTGCTCAGAAGTATTTGCTGAATAATGAAGAGAAATAAATGGTTTACAATATATACTAAAGGAAGTCAACACAAATATGACTTCTCTTCCTCTAAAATTCTGTGAAGTTCATTTGATATTTACAGCTAAATGGCATCGAGTTCACCACCACCGTTCTACCACTGGAACTGGAGGTCTGGGTTGGTTAAGTGACTCGTCCAAAGACTTACAGTTAATTAACCTGGACTCAGAGGAACAAATCAGCAGCCAACTTTGCCTTTCATTATACCTACACTGCTGTGATAGTAAGCATCCTGTGGGGAAAAAATATATATTTTTCTCACTTTATATTCTATGCAGTAAGTATAATCAAAATAATAGAGAATAAAGATGTCGACACTTCAGTGCCTTCACAGCCCTCCCAGTTGTGGCACTGGAATTAAATCTCTTTCATAAACTGCTGGACACTAAGTTCTCTTTCCTCCCCTTGCAGTTCCAAACTAGTAAACCTGACAATCCAAATTCTTATCACTTCAAGTCCCAAAGACTTGACTTTACAGCAGTGTGTTCACGTTTTCACTACACCACTTCCTGCTTGTATACTTCTTCCAAATAAAAAAAAAAGAAAAAGAATCCAAAGCTATAAACATACTGAAAAAACATTGTATCTACTTCTGGAAGCATGACAACCCAGCAGAATCTTTTTTTTTTTTTTTTTTTTTTTTTTTTTTTGAGAGGTTTTTGCTATAGGACACATGTGCTCGCCAGACAGACAGAAAGATAGAAAATGAGAAATCACCCCCCCGGGGGGATGGCCACGCCACAACCTCTTCTCCTTTATTCTCCTCTTGGGATCTTGGGCATGCATGCACACATGAGTTTAAGTCACTGGGTCCGGGACTCAAACTGTGGTGAACTACATGGGAGTCCAGCAACATAGCCATTACGCTAACTGCTGGTCCCAACCCAGCAGAATCTTTGACAAGTATATAAACCAGTATGGTTTGGGGAATAGGAGTGCATACTTAAATACTATATCAATGTTCTATGAATAAGAATAAAATACTCTAACACTGAAGCTATACCAACATAATGTAATCTTCCTTTGGAGAGTCAAAAGCCAATTCTTGCAGTGCCTGGAGGGCTTTAGTTTGAACACTGATTCCCTACATACATTACTATAGAAAGAAAATACGATTACTTAAACTTTTGGATCCTGAATAAATGAAACTCCATAGCATTTTGACAAAGAGAAGTTATAAAGTTCATTACAGTGAAGCAAAATCAGACATAAAGAAAAAGAGCTATAGTTCCAGGGGGAAAACAGTTAGATATTTGTCTTTTCTTTGTGTGTAAAAAAACAAAATATAGCTCCTAAGTCATTAAAAGTATAAACGTATTTATCATAGGTTATAACCAGAAGAGTTTATTCAACATTTGTTCTCAAGCAAACTGTTAAGGTTATAGACTTTATTTCAGTCTATCAGTGAGACATTAACCTAGATTGTAATATGTTTGATCTAGATTATAAAATATCAGGTTGCCTGAAATTTAACATGGGTTTTTCTTTAAATAACCTTTTACAGTGAGGGATTTAGTAGGACAATAACCATTTTGAACTATGTCCTATCTTAAAACTGGTGAAATTTTTATCAACTTTACTCAAGTTGATGACAAATACAATCTCATCAACAAATTCACACTGACCCTTATATATTGAAACTGTTGTCTGACTATGCAATACTGAACCTTGCTCTTGATGTTTAAAGCTTTCTATATTGTTAAGAGTAGAGGGAATTCCAAGGAGAATTCCAGCCTAATACAGGCTGACTATGGAAAAAAAGAAGACAGAACAAAGACACAGAGGGAAACTGAAATTAGAACATGGGGAAAGGACCCGACGACTAGACTATTCTTGCAACCCAGCTCCAATCCTGCCCTCACAGTTTTAGGAGAGAACTGCAAATTCTTACAATAAATTTTCTTCCAGACTTAGTTCTAGTCAGTGACTGTGGCTTGTTGGGTAACTCATTTTACAAGTTGTAGTGATGTACAGTGATTGAATGTATAAAATAAAATAATACAAAGAAAAAAGTATACCCTGTCCTTAGAGTTTCACAATGCACATTAATAGAAAGCCATCAAAGAACTCCCACAGCCATTTTGAAACTTAATACACCAGTAAAGCTTTCTTTTTTTGCATTGATGTCTCCCTTTGAGTTAGTACAGAATCCATTTGAAACACAGTGATAGATACATTAGGATAAACTTATATAATGTTAGATATATAGATATATCTATATATCTATATAGGATATATAGATATATCTATATATCTATATAGGATATATAGATATATAGATATAGATATTAGGATAAACTTATATAAGATATCCTATATGGATATATAGATATAGATATATATATTAGGATAAACTTATATAAGGTGTTTTCTCAGTCAAAGCATTTTAAACTTAACCTTGTATAAGGGAAGGTCTCTAAGGAGAATATCCCAGAAATCATATCACTCAGGCATCTGCCCATTCCATCTTATCAAAGGCAGATTCTGTACAAATCAAAAGGGCATTTCCTCCCCTTGGAACTAGCTAAAATGTCACAAATACACATTTTATCTTCCATGATTCAGCATTGACTTTTAAAAATATGACCAGTCAATACTTAAATGTAGCATGACTCTGCTGAGTGCAGATCAATACTACACGCATGCCCTGAAGTAGCAGGCAAAGCCTTAATGGGCACCACAGCAATTCAACCAAACTCACCCCTGAATCCCTATAAATATGTAATGAGAAATGGCCACAAACCAACGCACACACACATATATACACATGTAGCGCTTATTCCTGGTACAATTTTTAAATGAAAAAGGGGCTCCAAAAACATAAAATTACAAATAAACTTACTGAAAATCCAGTTAGACAAGATTTACATTTAGGATCAGATGCAATATTATATTTACGACTGTCTGGGACGTTTTCAAAGCCCAAATGATGGCCACACCATTTGAATCCAGTTACTACGTGGACATCATGCTTATTCTTGGGTATCTGAGAAGCGTGTTTAGATCAAAGGAAACGGGCCCTTGGTCTTTTTCTGCATGGCACATGCTTCCAGGAATGAGCCAAAAAAGTAAATTCTAAATAATGGCTTTCATTGAAAGTACATAAAGTGAATATAAATTTGTTTTAGACAGGATAAAAGGCCATCAGGCTAGTTGGTAGGAATTTCAGCTCCAGCCCTGGGAATGAATTCTGCATAGTTGGGCTCTCTCATTTAACGACGATCTCTGCGGCTGCTAGTCAGAAGGCAATTAAGGCCAAAAGCTCCATTTCCAAAAACAGCACTGCAACACTGGTTCTGTGCCAAGAGAAGAAATTCAGAAGGGCCCCGTCATAATTACTGTTTCATAAAGACACCTATCTAGAACTCTAAGAGGCTGAGATATGGAGAAACTTCTTTCTGTTATAGATAAGTGAAGGCTTAACCTTTAAGCACAAAAATATCTTACTTATTTTCTAAGAAAACCTTCTAGAACACATTCTACATGTTGATCCTTCTTAACTAGAGTACTCAAAACCTGACCTGAACACCTAATGGGTCCACTATGAATGGCAATTACTACGTTGTGTCAAATGGTCTCTGATGGGAAAGGATGTTTTCCCCTTATGCTAAGTGGACCCTCCTCCCCACTAGGTTTGTGTTGTTTGATCAAGCTTTTTCCCCCACCAGCTACTATTTCTAACTACTCTCAAGCTGTTTGCCCACTGCAAAGCCCTGTCTCCCTCCCTCTTTTCTAACCAGCTGCCTAAACACTTAGAAACCAGTGTTTTAGGTAAGAGCACACAGACTAACTGCAGGCCTGGGTTACAGTCCATGAATCTAATGGCATCTACGGGCCTTTTTCACATACTCTGGTTATTGGCTGAGCACCAGAGAATTCAGCGGTAACACAGCGCGTGCAGATTCTGTCCTTCGCTCTCCCTCTCTCCAACAAGGTGGGATGAATGAGCTCCTCTAGCACACAGCCAGGCGCACTCCAGGCAACTGAAGTAATCTCTTATCAACTAGAAAAGGCAACCATGTCCATCTCTGTCACAAAGTATATCTTTTTAAACATAGGCCTTTTAGTCTTGTCAGTAACATTTTCAAGTGATCTTTCTGACCCTAGTCATAGAATCCTTCCCACAGAGACAAAAATCGCGACAGCAGTCACAGTTATGAAAATATGCTGCAATTTTGGTAAATAAACAGGCAATTTGCACCCACAAAGAGTTCTTTTTTTCTTAACATAAATGTTATTGTGTACCTTTGAGGTTTACAATGTAATGTTATGGGATATGTATAGAGTAAAACGGTTAGTAAGTAAAGCAGATCAGTATAGTTATCATCTCACAATTACTTTTTCTTTGACAAGATCAGTGAAAATTGACTTATGAAACAAGAACACCTAACACATACTTTTCTTAACAACTTTAGTTCTCCTGCCAGGCTTTAGAACCCTAACCTCCTTATTCATCCTATATACCTGCTACTTTGTATCTTCTGACCTACATCTCCTCTTACCAAACTAGTAACTATTGTTTAATTCTCTTATCACCACAGAGAATTCTTCCCAATTTGAGATGCTCCCTCACAGGACCCACAACAGCTCTCAGCACCAGTCATTTTCATGTTTAGAGATGTAAGAAACATGAATCCCAGCTCATTCACTTACTACCCACATGACCTTGAGAGGTAACTGATGCACTTCATTCCTAAGGTTTCCTCAGCTATGGAATGGAGACACCCAATTGACAGAGGTATTTTTCAGCAATGAAATAACATTTAGAAAGAACTTAGCACAGAGCCCCCCCAAAAATATGCTCAGAATATGCTCAAGAAAGATTGGTTGCTCTAAAGCTTAGCTTTGTAACAATGTGGCTGGGTCACAGTGTCTAGACATTTGGTGCAAGTTTTCTTTTGGTGGGGAGGGGATGTTTCTGTGAAAAGCAGGTTACCCTCCATAACGTGGATGGGCCTCATCCAACCAGTTGAAAGCCTTAATAAAACAAAAACTGACTTTCCCAGAGCAAGAGGGAACTCTGCCAACAGGCAAATTTTGAACTACAGCTCTTACCTGAGTGTCCAGACTGCCAGCCTGCTCCATCAGATCTTGGACTTGCCAAGAATCTATTCTATTCCTTAAAATCAATCAATCACTCTCTCTCTCTCCCTCTTCCTCTCCCTCTCTCTCTCCCTGTGTGTGTGTGTGTGTGTGTGTGTGTGTGTGTATAAGAATTAAGAGTTCATCTTTATTTTATATACACACACACACATATACAGAGATATGTACACAGACACACAAACATAAACATATCTTGTTGGTTCTGGTTCTCTGGACAACACCAAACTTTTATCATTATTTCTAACACCATCCTTAATACACAATTAAACACAATGCACTGGTCTTGCTCTCAAGTACAAAGGAGTTAGAAAGAGATCCATAATGTCTTCAATCAAAAAAGGGGTTGGTGATCCTCTGCAAAATCAGACATCTAAATAAATGACTCAAAGTGGTTCATTTCACATACAATTACACCTTGGTATCACATATTACTCGAAACTCAATCTGGGTATTGCAAATAAATATGACAACTTTAAACTCTCTGTCTCTTTTTCAGAAGAAATGTTAAGGAAGAAAAGCTAAGGATGCTTCCAATTTCTCCCAAGAGCTATTTTATTTTTATAAGAGAAGACCTGCAATTAGTAAATTTATTGTTTTCTCGTTTAATGCTGTATTTATGTTCCACTGTAAGCTCCTTGAGGGCATCCACAGTGCCTGCAACTTTATAGCTATACCTATAGTAATGTTAACCACATAATTATTCATTTACTGCCTACAGATTTCACAGGCATGTGCTTATCAGACTGGCTTTTGCTCACGAAATCATCATAAAATGACATCCCTTCTATATAAAGAACTGAAATAAAGCAGCTTCATATCTGTCACTAATGAAATTTTCTGCAATCTCTCTTCATATTTTTATTCAGCAGAAACAAAGGATAGCACCAAATCCATACTTTTATTCTATTTCAACACAGAGAATGTAAACATCTTTATTTTTCTGCCAGACATTTTATTTTGTTACTTGCTCATTGCTTATAGTTTATGCATCCTAAATTTTCACTCTCTTACCTAGTATTGGGCCTTAAATATCTCTACATCTTTAATCATCTGAAACATAGTTCTGAGAGAGAACCAGGCTGCAATGGCATGAGCAGGCAGGACCAAGCACAAAATTCATGATGAGGACAACATCAGATCATTGAAAGACTGAAGGGACAGTTCTGATGGCCAGGGGGTGTTTCATGACTACGCGTTGTGAGGGCAAGAACGAAGCCAAAGCCACGGGAGCTAGGACTGGGGAAGCGCAAGGGTTACTCCCTAAGTGTGAGCAAGATGAAAAGGGTCAGTGTCTGAAGGGACAATGACGTGGACAGGAGCAGAATATGTCTTTCACCCATGTAGTAAGGACGTAGGCAGAGACGAGCCTCAATGGGACAAATGGACTTGTCCACATGACAGCACGATTTGGAATGACAAAAGAACCCAGGGCAGGGCCATCTGCCTGCTGTCCTGGTTGTAAATGGCCTGGCTAGTGTGGGTAGATGAGAGCTGCCAGGCGCTTGCTGTTCACTAACAGAAGCCAAGTCTCGCTCTGCAGGTGTGAGCGACTGCGGCCGAGAGCGAGGCCCTCTGGGGAGCCCTTGCAGCTCTACTGCTCTCACCGAGATGGATATCGCATGTTCTCTTCCTTTCGTTCTCATCCTCTTAAGAGCCACGAATTAAGAATTCATCTTTATTACACAGAATGTGCTCCCGGAGCCTGCTGATAAGAGAAATGGTTAAACTCAAGGGGGAAAAAACATCCTAAAGTCGGGTATGAGGACTTGGGAAGAACCTGAAAATCCTCCCACTTTCACCAAAACTGTTCAGTCCCCATGCTTGCTTTCTTCTTAGAGAGTAAGAGTGATCCCAAGCTCTTAATCAAAAGTGGAATGTATTAGTTTCCTCCTAAAAATCCAACTAAAGGTCTTGAGACTTAAAGTCAGAGATTTCCCCCCATTTACTCAACGATCAAGAAAGACAGCTTAGTTGAGAGCAAAAACAGAGAGAGAGAATTAAATGGCTTCCAGTCAGCCAGCTTTTCCTTTATCCCCCCATTCTCACAACTGGGGCATCACCTCCTTCTTCTCCATCCCTCCTGACAGTCAAGAGCCAGCCACTCTCTTATCAGTGCTATTAAAGGCCAGACGAAAGACCCATAATCATAAAAGAGGCTATGAACTAACACAGTACCTTAAATTACTGTATATTACTAACGTTGCTAAATATATTACTTGTTAGGCCTGAGATATTTGCCTTGCTACAGAAGACTTTAAACCTGGAGCTCACCAAAAAAAAAAAAAAAAAAAAAAAAATGCTAATATGGAATTCCAAACAGTGAATAGATAAAGAAGCTATTTGGAGGAAATTCAAAGGCATTTCTCAGCCGCTGAATTGAAATAACTTATTTAGGGACCATTCCACCCACGGAGATGGCTGACCCAGAGAGAACCTTTTATAATAGAGCAATGAGTTTTAATCTTAAGAGATTTGCCTATTAATTCTAAATATTCAATCCTAAAAGTACTAGAGAAACACACTAATATGTGGAGAAAAGCTAATGATGCTTCCAATTTCTCCCAAGAGCTATTTCTATCAGTTTGTTCCTGGGGGAATGGGAGGAGGAGCATTTTTTCCACCAGTTAAATATCTTTGCAGGAGAAAATCATGTTACATTCACCTAAGGGATTTAATCCAAAGAACTTTTCCCCTAAATTTCACATGCAGATTGCTCCAATCTTGAGAGAACTAGGATTTGTAGATAATAAAGAAGCAAATCAGAAATTAAGCTGCTTGGATTGACCACTTATTGCTCTGGTATAATTCCCCAGGGAAACTACTCAACTATATTCTTACTTTCACCTTCTATAGAAAGTTAATTTTTTTAATACAGATTTTTTTTCCTAAGTAGCTATACACTACCCTTGAAAATCTTTGAAATTAAAAACTACTCTGAAAATCTAGTACAACTGGTGTCATAGTCATAATTACTGTAAAGTTCCTGCTACTTCCTAGGGTGTATAATATATCACAATTGCTCCTTAACTCATTCTGCTGGGCTCATACTAACATCAGCTTCTTCGAATTCTCCTCTCATGATTGCCATAATGTTCTCACTTTAGAATTTACACAGATTCTAACCGAGTCATGTAATATACTCTTCTACATCAAGAAAAATAACTCTAAGATTTATACAACGAGAACCTATGCCCTGGGTACATATTTTCCAGGCTTTTTACAGTACGCTAATCTAGAAGGAGGAAGCGAGTTGGCCAGCAACAAAACAGTTCTTGAGTTACTTAATTAGGCACTAAGAATTTCGTGCATGTTTGTTCATTTAATCCTCTCTATAACCCAATGAAGTTAGTAGGATTATTATTTCCATTTTAAACATTAGCAAACAGAGACATGGAGGCATTGAAAGACTTGCCCACAGTCATGATCTAGTAAGTGACAGAGCCAGAATTGAATGGAAGCTGGCCATTTCCAGTCTATACTGTCAACCCTCCCATAGCGGTGCTGGTAACAGCACTGCGGCGAGGAGATCTAAAATCAAGTTGTTTATTAAAAAGACAATCAAGAGGTGTTTAACTACACTGAGAAGAGTGAGGCATTTTATTCTCTGATTTCTTTTTTTTTTTTCTTTAGATTAATGAGTAAGCAAAATACTGCTGATTTTGTGTTAGGAGAGACAGGAATAGGGATGTGGGTAAGGATGGGGCAGAGATAGGGATAAGGAGAGACAGGGTCAGAAAGAGATCTTTTGCTCAGCTTTTAAAAAGCAGGGAAAATCCTCATCATCTTACTGCCTACCGCCCCAATACGTTAGCAGGAAATGCTATCTCACTTGAGAAAATTTTCTTTCTGCTGTGTTGCTCGTCCGACCCAATAGCATATCTGTTACAGGAAGCAGCTCCCCTGAAAGGGCCATAATGAAGGCCATGTCCTTTTTTTTTTAGTTCCCTGAGGGGAAAGAAGTCACCTGTTCACTGTCTGAGTCTGGGGAAGGCCAACAATACACTGAGCGTGAATCTGTAAGACAGTGTGAGACCTCCTGGGATTCTGAGCACAGTAAGGGATTACTCTCAAGTTCCACTCTGCTGTAGCTTTGTTGAGAAAAAGACTGAGCAGAAAGATGTTAGTCGTGGCCATGGAGAAGTCCAGGCCACGCCACGTGGAGGCAGGTAGGGACGGGGAGGGGAGGGACGGTAAACCCCACACTGCTGAGTGCTTTATCCATGATCACTGGTACCAGTCAAATGCTGGTGACAGTGCCAGGGCTGTCAACACTTCCACCAAGCACCCTGACGGCAACCAGATCTGGAAAAATTATGGGGAGTGACTGATTGTACTTGCCCTGGCTGGGCCTGCATGGGTAGATCCCTTAGAAGGGGAAAACCTTCCTCACTCTGGGATGCAATTTTTTTACATCACACCACTGTGATGAGACTGTCTTGACTAAGAACTTTAGAGAAAAGAGCAACTCAGAAAGAAGAGATAGAGGTAGAAGAGCAGCTGCCATTTTATCGCTCTGACAAAAATGTGAAGAAACAACTTGAGCCCTCTTCAGTTGACCTTCCCAACTGAGTTCAGCTTCAAAATCAAAGCCAGGAACTCCACCTCCTGCCTCACTGGAAGGGGCAGAAAGGAGTGAAGTCCAGAGTGAGAGCAGGGCTGGGGAAGGCAGAGTGCCCATTCTGAGCTTCCCCTCCACGTGCCACATGATCATGGGAAAAGCCGAAGCTCTCCAGGACCAAATCGGTATGTGGAAAAGCAATTCTGATAAAACAGGAGAGAAACCCCTAATCTCTGGGGTTCTGTACTAATGCAAGATTCCCAACATGACTATAGTTCTGTAGCTGAGCTTTTACTTTACTACTAACTCTGACATTGCTGAATTTCATGTCAGTTGTAATAATTTGGAGCCCAGAACTTTAAATAATACAGTACATTTACATAAGCCATAATAATCCCTGATATAAACCAAGCAGAATTTTCTGACCTATGTTCAGATTTTAAGGTGTCAATGAATTTTTTTTTTGGAGAGTTTTTGCTATAGGGTATGTGTACTCCCCAGAAAGACAGAGAGAGATAGAGAGATAGAAAGTGAGGGGTATGGCCACACCACAATCCCTTCTCCTCCATTCTCCTCTCAGGACCTTGGGCACGCACACACATGCACCCGGGGTGAGTTTAAGCTACCGGGTCCAGGACTTGAACTGCGGTCAACTAGATGGGAGTTCAGCGACATAGCCATTACGCTAAATGCTAGTCGCCATGAAATATTTTATAATTTCAATGTAAAATACTTTTATTTTTCATTCAAACTAATTTTTAAACACAAAATATAAAAACAATTCCCTAAACTGAAGGTTCTCTATCTAAAACACTTCAAAACACAGCCCAATTACACAAAATAAATTTGCACCACATAAGTGTAAAACATAATTAAAGTTTACTTAGAAACACAGTAGTGAGATCCTTCACTCTAGGAAATAATGCTTGAGTGGAAATTTAAATTCCCTCATCTTACTTTAAAAGAGAAAAAGAGGGGGGAAAACACCATTATCCTAAACAGCCATTTTCAGAATTTTAATTATGTTACTGCACTCTTTATGGCATGTAAAATAAGAAGTCTAAGGAGTTAGTAGTCTGTTAAATCTACATTTACCTAATCAAATTGACATCGTGTCGGACTTTCTGATCTGTTGATTGCAAGTTTTTATCTGTTCAATATACAATTATCATTTACTCCAGGAGTGTTTTAATGAAAGCAGCAATGTAAGGACTTTGAACATATCAGTAAATCCAAAAATATTTTAGGAGCTCAATAAAATCACAAATTCTGATAGTTTTAATTAGATCTATTAAATTCTCATCATCACTCCAACGTAAGTTCCTATTTCCCTATTTAAACAGAATGTTGCAAACAAATAATAAATTATGGCAAATGTTATGCTTATTTTTCTAACTTCTTTAAAAAGCAATGTCTTATTACAAAACACGTAGACATGGTGAAAATATTTTTTTAATTCATCCACAATTCAATTGCAAGGTAACTTAATACTTTTAAGTACAACATTGCAGGCTTTTTCCCCATGTATTGAGATCAATACATATATAATCTAATACATATATAATTTTACATTTTATATTCAACATTTAAAATGTTACTATTTCCCATGTTATGCAAATCCTTTTCTAAGAATATATGATTTCTGGTTTACATTTAATTAATGTATACCTTTGTGGACTATAATACAATTTTTAATGGCATGCATACAGTGTATAGTCACCAAATAAAAATATACATATATTCATCTTCTTCAACACTGAACATTATATTATGTTGTGCACATTTGTTCTACTAGTTTGCTGGGATTTTTTTTTTTTGGAAATATATATTAAATTATTTATAGTTTACACTCTGCTGTGATGCACCATCCAATTGCCTCTTCTCCTATTTACATGTATTCTTGTTCCCATTAAAATTTCAAATCCATAAGCCAGCTGGTGGCACAGTGGTTAAGGCAGCTGGAACCCACATGGCTAACTACATGGTTCAAGTCTTGGACCTGGTGACTTGAAAGACACACTGGGCAGTGTGCGTGGGTACCCAAAATCCTGAAAGAAAAGAAAATGGAGAAGGGATTGAGGCATAGCCATCCTCCCTGGAGGATGCTTTCTTATTCTCTCTCTCTCTCTCTCTCTCTCTCTCTCTCCAGCAAGTACATGGGCCCTATAGCAAAACTAAATAAATAAATAATTTCAAATCCTTTTTGAAAAATAATTTGGGGAAGAGATTTTGACTACTTGTTCACTGCTGTCTCCTCGGCACTCAAAGCTGTATCTACACAGACACTGTGGTTATTGGATTATTGGTTAAAAATCAGTAAGTGATCTAGTCTATCATTTATTACCACATGACCATAACACTGCACATTTAGGTGACTTTCAATTTTTCACAATTATGGGCAATGCCATATGTCCTTGTGGATGAAGCTTTTTCAGGATTTAAGATTTTTTACTTGAGATCAATTTCCAGAAGTTGACCTCCTGGGTCAGAGTTTTTATAAATAATTTTAAGATTTCTAATATCTATCACCAAACTGTCTTCTCCAAAGCAATATCCCTAGAGTATCTCTTTCTGCTCACCTTTTGGAAGTACTGGGTAGTGTTTTGTTGTTGTTTCTTTTTTTTTTTTTTTAAGTTTTCCTTATCATACAGGTGAAAAGTAGTTATCTATAGCTTATCTGTAAGTTTTGGTTTTTTGAGAGTGAGAGATTTTTGCTATAGGGCACATGCACTCGCTGGAAGGCAGAGACAGAGAAACAGAAAGTGAGAAATCACCCCCGGGAGATGGCCATGCCACAATCATTTCTCTGTCCTACTTTTGGGATTTTGGACATGCAGTCACTGGACATGAGTTTCAAGCAGCGAGGACTGGGATTACAAGTCCAGTGCCTTAATGACTATGCCACTTGCTGGCCCCTATTTGTATGTTTTTAGTTACTAATATTGACTATTTCTTGAATTACATATTAGGTATTCATATTTTCCATTTTCTGAGTTGCCTACTCATATCATTTATCAATTTATGCATTCATGCTATATTCTCTACTCCCAAAACACATACTGTTCTATTCCTGGATGCACCTCCTCTTTCATCTTCTTTTGAAAAAGAAGCTGTTTCTGTTAACTCATATAAATTTTCAAATATTTTGTCATGTTCACACACACATATATACATGCACACACACACACATTTGGTAAGATTGATAGATTTATAAACGTTGCTTTTAACACCTAATTACAAAAAATGATAAAGTACAAATAAACAAAAAGAAAAGAAGTCAGCCAAACTCTTAAAAGTCACAGAGGAGCAATGCTCATACTCTAGTATGCTTTTCCAAATTTTGCTCTGTGCACATACTATTTTTAAAAGAACATATGTGGATCCTATGTGCATACGGTTTTCCTTTTTTTTTAATTGCCAGTGTATGCATGCTCTCACCAGACAGAGGAAATGAGAGAGACCCCTTAATGGGGTATGATCATAACAAGTTCTTTTTTTTCTTCCATTTCTCCATCCTGTCAGAATTTGGGGCATACATGCATGTGTGTGTGGCATATTTTTCAAAACCCTGATTGGGGAAGTTTTTTATCTTTTTAAATTTAACTCCATTTTATAAACAACTTGCCAAATCATCAAATACTCTTCTTGACACTTTCCAAAGGTAACAGAATATCATGGTTAAGTAAGAACATAGACTGGGAGACAGACAGGTATGAGCTCAAGTTTTGCTCTCAGCACCTTAACTATAAGACTTTGTAAGCTGTGAGCTCATTGCTCATTGGTAAAGTGAGGATAACAGTGTTTATTTCAGATGGACTATTATTTAAATGAAATAAAATAATATAATTTATAAATCACTGAACAGTATGATGATAATAGATGCCTAATAAGTATTTTTCAAATTAACAAATGAAAATAGCTTTGTTTTAATTTGCATTTCTTTGGGTTTTTTTGTGTATTTGGATTTAAATTTATTTTGTTTGTTTTGGGTTTTTTTGTGTGTGTGATATACCCTATGCCAAATGCTCACAGCTTTTCCTCTTTTTGTTCTGGAGCAATTTTTTGTCTTATTATTTTTAGTCATTTGTTCATTCATTGAATCAACAGAGATTTATTAAAAGCCACTGTGTACTCACTTTATTAAGGATATTAAATGGATTTTTTTTATGTTCCAAATGTTCATCTAGTTTACTATTTGCCTTATAATTGTGTTTATGGCAGGTTTTGATATAAGTTATAGGTCTGGGCCCAGCAGTTGGCATAATGGCTATGTTGCTGGACTCCCATGTGGTTGACTGTGGTTTGAGTCCCGGACCTGGTGGCTTAAACTCACGCCAGGTGCATGTGCATGCATGCATGCTCAAGATCCTGGGAGGAGAATGGAGAAAGGATTGCAGAGTGTCCATTCCCCAGCCCCAGGGGGAGAGATTTCTCGCTTTCTGTCTCTCTGTCTCTCTCTGTCTGTCTTGCTGGCAAGCGCATGCGCCCTATAGCAAAAACCTCTCAAAAAAATAATAAGTTATAGGTCTATAATGAAAAAAAAAATGGACTCGATGTAGGGCCAACTTTATAATCTGTTCATTTAATACTATAGTTTATTTATCAAGGGTAGCCTACCATATTCATATTTATATTTCTAGCAACTATGACAGCCTATAACACTGAGTAGGTTATAAACAAATGTTGAATTTGCTCAACTAGAGAGAAAAGAACTAACAGGAAGGGCAAACTTAGTAAACAAATATCATTTGAAAGAAAAGATTTTAATTAGAGTGGCAATACAGAACTATAGAAAAAGACATCAAAAAGTCAAAATCAAACATTCTACAGCTCTTGTGTTCTTTTGTAGTTGAAAGGATTAACATATGCTCTTAATATTATTTTCAAGCCCCAAATATTGCTATTGCTGTATTTAGCAGCATTTCTCCGACTGTGTTCTGAACTATATTATCCTAATCATGCTCCAACTGCAAAGGACTCCCACGATCAGATAAGTTTGGTGACCACCACACACTGCTTTAACCCTTTGCCCCAACTTACCCACATACCAGTGGGTAAAAAGTGAACTACAATTTTACAGGAGACAGAGAGGAAGCTAAGGTCAGATTTATATAAGGTGCTCAAACAGATAGGTGGGAACTAGGAAACAGCTGATCCTAGTAAAAAACTGAAATTTGTCCAAGCAGCTACTGGACCAAGCTTTGCATTTGGGACACAGGGAAAGACCGAAGACTGGAGAAGATACAGACCAGGCAGCAAACACTCAAGGATGTTGGTGGCACTGAAGCCATATGGTGGTATCGAAGAGAAGTAAACATCAGTGTCCTGGAAAATCATGCACCTGGCACAGGAATCAGGAAGAGAAAGCAGGAGACAGAATGAAGGAACTTGGCAGCAATGTCAACCCAACTCCCAAGAGCTGCACTGGACCACAGTATGTGGGATCGCTGTGCTGTTAATCACCTGCTTCCTAGACAGGCTACTTAGTCAACATTCATTTACAAGGGTAGGTCTGATGCACTATCTTGAGGGATTTTTTTTTTAATTTCTGCTGAGAGTCTGCCTACTATGGTAGAGGAGTTGTGTGAAGAATTCATTTACCTAGCACCATGTTCCTGATTTACTTCAGAGGGATGTGTAGCACCTGTAGGGACTGGCACCCTGGCCACAGATTCCCTAACTGTACTGTGATTGAGACTGAGTACCACGTAGAAGAGACATTTGGTGCTGATCTTAGTACCAAATCATGTTCTGCTAAGCAGGGGTTTCACATATACTTTGTGCTCAGAGACTCACCTGAACTGGGCTAGGCCATCTACACCATGGAGTCAAAGTAGTAGACCTCATCATCAGTAGAGTGGGAAGCCAACCAGGGACTGACAGTCATAATAGTGCAAGGTCGCTCTTGTGGGGGCAGGGGCAGGGGTCTGAGCTGGCCAAAGGAAATCTGCTCAGAACCCAGGTTAGGTCTGCCATAATCTCAGATCAGAAAGCAACTTTGGTGTTTTTTGTTTTGTTCTGGCTTGTTTTGTTTTTATCTTAAACCATTAAAGGAGTACTAAAACAAAATCCAAATCATTGTATGTTCATAGGCTCTCTGTACTGAAAGATAACAGTTTAGTTGGTATCTTTATCGCCTTGGTTGAACATACACAGAAAACATCACATTGCACAAAGCTATTCATCAAATGAAGTCACTGACAGGAAGAGAACTGGAAACGTGTTGATTCAAGAGCTTGATGTCAGGTTAAACCATATACCAACAACGAAACAAATGAATGCATGTAAAACAAATGGAGGCAAATGACTTTACAATCAATCCTTTATCTGGGAATGTATAATTCTGTAACAAGTTTGGGCCCTTAAATCTGACACAAACAAGCCTAAATAAGCGTCTGGGTTATCTTCACAATTGTTTGGTTCTTTTTTTTTTTTTTTTTTTTTTTCATGTATTTTAAATAATCAGTGTTACCAAATATTTACTTTAGTGTGAGAAAAGTATACATGCCTCCTACGCTTGTTCCTCATGCAATACAGGGTTCTCCCGGAGCCCACCTTCTACAATAATCCTGAGGTCATGTACCACCACCAATAACATAAAAGCCTGGGACACACCTTATATGTGATCTCACAATTACTGCGCTCTTGTCTGAATTACCTGCTCTATTTTTAGCTACCACTACTGAGGTCCACCACTGACAGGTATTTTTATAGATGTGAGAAAACTCTTTACTATAACTCTAAAGAATAGGTGTTGTTAAGATCATTTTATATGGAACAAATTGAGAGGTCAACTAGTTTGTCCAAGGCCACAGAACCTTGGTATAGGAGTTAGTATTATAATCTAACTCTGATTTGGTAACTCAGATCTCTGTCCTACCGTAAAATCAAGTTTTCTAAATTATTTTCCTATGATAGAAAGTAAAATTTGGAACAATGAATATTCATTCCTCATCCACTGCACACAATCTAACTACCTAGTTACATGATGAAGAATCCATGAGGGCCTCACTGAGGAGTCTTCCTCAGGTTAAACTGTCTACAGGAGGAGTAGGGGCTTAGATCAATTAATCAAGTGTTTATTGACTGAGACTTGCTGTGCTCAGCATTATACAAAAAAGCCAAAAACAGATTATACACATATCTATATGTATTTATATATTTTTAGTAAAATAGTAGAATTCCACTATATATATATGCATATATATACTATATATAATTAGATGTAATGTATATATAAACATATAATAATGTAATAATTATATATTTATACATATTATTATATACATAAAACATATATATATATATATATATATATATGTGTGTGTGTGTGTGTGTGTGTGTGTGTATATAAAAGTGAAGAAGTAGAATTGATTCTTATCCCAAAATTTCAGTGTTAGGAGATGACAGGGAAAATTAAGCAGATACCATGAGAATTGAGAAAGAAATAAGGGCAAGAATCTTGGGAAGGTAAAGAAGCACTGACACGAAAGCAATGACCATTTACGTGTGATAGCAGCTTAGAAAAACTAGCTGTTAAAGATGTGCTTTGAGGAGAAAAAAAAAACTATTTCATTAAACCAATTGCCATAAGTGTGATTCATAGTTATGCTGAAATTTTAGATTCTCTACCATGTGATCAACTGTCGTTAAAGAAAAAAATTGATGTAGTTAAGAGGCATGTACGTATAAATCAGGGCCTGAAGAGAAAGTGACAATACTATTATATCTAGTAACATTCTAAACGTTCTCCTAAATACATAAATATACGTATATACATAAAGATTCCCTGATAGATTTCCCATATAACTATGCTGTGTCAACACTATATAACATTCTAAATGTTTTCCTAAACATATATATATATATATATATATATACACACACACACACATATATATATATATATATATATAATTCCATATATATATATATATATATAATTCCTAATTGGTTTGCTAGATAACTCTGCTGTCTTTTGGTTTCGGTGATAAGCAGAAAATTAAGTACATATTTCCTGTTTTATATTTAAAAAGCCAATGATACAATAGATTATCCAATTAAAGGCCTTTTTTTTTTTTTTTTCACTCCATTGGAGTACGATGAATTGGCCTAGGGGGGAAAAAAAAAAAAAAAACAGGGCAAAACTAACTAATCTCCATTTTACTGGCATGTTATTATACATGAGTAAAATGTAGTGGACTTATCTAGGGCCAGAATAAGGCTGTCAGAAAGATATTGCCCTGAGCTCTTACCTTTAGAATCATTACTAAAAAAAGTATAGGTAAGGAAATATGTAAACTATTTTATTTTGCGTTAAAAGCAATACCACATCTTTGGCAGAATTTTGTCAAACACTATACATAATAAAAACAAAAAGTTTTTTTTTACTTAAATTAATTGCATAGACATATCCTGGTTCCACCTGGTAATATACTCTGCACTTGACTTTTGCCTCTAGATAGAGCCAAGAAAATAGACCTGGTTCTTTTCTGCCATTATTTTTTATGATACTAACATATTTGATCTCATTTATTTATTTACTTAACATATATTAAACACTCTGCTGAGTCTTGGATCATGGTAGCCGGTGTGGCCACAAATATGACGGCTATGACACAGATGCTGCTCCAACGATCACATTTCAGAACAAATATCAAGAAAAACATTTTCACTCTACAAATTCCTCTATCATGTTTCTGCTTTAAAACATCAACTGTATTATCACTAAAGTATATTTCAGCAGAAAATATTTTAGCCTTAGATATTAAAAAGGACATTTCAAGGGCCAAACTACAAAATGCCAGTGCTGAAAAGGGAAACTCCTTGTTCATCTCCCCCTTTCTTGAGGGAGTAGAGGGTGTGGCGATAAAGTTTATTTAGGACCTCAATTCTTCTTAATCCCCAGAGGGGAAGCTAGGAATAGTATGGCACAAAGATTATTCCTGGTTCTTCTTCCTCCTGAACCAAGATGATTAAAGCTCAAATACAAACCTTGAAAGCAACGAAATGCATAATGTGAACATAACTACTCCCGTCATTTGCAAATCATTTATCTTACTCTTAATAACACTGCCTGAGAGCACTGATTTATTGGCTTAGATATTTTCTGAGCACCTACTACGAGCCAAATAGTCTTCTATACGCTGGGGACATGGTGGTAACAAAACAGACAAATATCCCTCTTCTCTGGGAGCTTCCACTAACAATCAACAATAGCTATACAAATAAATGAATAAAATAAATAGCATGTCATGCAGTGCTATGAAAAACCATTAAAGCAGGGACAGGAGAGGAGGTTGGGGGCATGTTGCAATATCAAATAAAGTAGTAAGGGAAGGCCCCACTATGAAAGTGACATGTATGCAGTGACCCAAAGAAGGTGAGCAAGCAAGTCACATAGACAGAGGCCAGAGCAAGTGCAAAGAAAGGAGGCATGCTGGGAGAGCTAAGGCCAGTGTGACCAGAGCAGAGTGGGACTGGTAGGTGGAGAAAGGATGCAATAGTTAAAGGGGAACAAGGTTACACAGGGCATGACACTGACTTCCACTCAGTGTGAAATGCTCTAAGCACATCTGATACATTTTAAAAGAGTCATCATGGCTGTTCTGCAGAACAATTGTAGGTACCAGAGACAAGGGAACAAACGGGGTGGGTGGGAATGAAACAGAAGTAAAGTGCAATAACTCAGGTACCTATAGGTGATGGGGGCTTGAACTGAGTTAGAATCAATGGACATACCACAACCAAAAAGACAGACTTGCCATTTACAGATAGGAAAGAATCAAGAGGTTGACTTTGGATATGTTTAAGGCACTTGCCTGTTAGACATTCAAATGGCGATGCTGAATGGTCAGGTGGATAGGGAAGCCTGGAGTTCAGGTGAAAGACTGGGCTGAGGATACAAACTTGTTCTCTTGGGAGGGGGGTCAGTATATTAATGAGGTTAATGACAGCTTGGAAGAAGAGGAGGTACAAGGGCCAAACCCTGGTGTGCTCTAATATTTAGACAGCAAGGATGTGAGCAAAACACAAAGAAATCAAACAGTAGCCTGTGAGGAAGAAGGAAACGCAGGACGATGTGACAGTCTAAAGGCCAAAGGAATGAAGTATTTCCAGGAGAGGAGTAACCAATTGCATGCTGCTAACTACTCAAGTGATGCATGATTGAGAAATGGCTACTAGGTTTACCAACACAGATTACACCAACACCTGGTTATCTTGATTAAAGGAGATTGGGTGAAGCACTAACACCTGATTGGACTGGGTTCAAGAGAGAACAGGAACTTCACAGAGTGAGTGAGACACGTCTCACAGGAGATTTTGCTATTCTGGAGAGCAGAAAGGTGAAGTGGTAAGGGAGGAAGTGTGGGTCAAGAAAGGATTGTTTTTCGAAGTAGTGAAACAGCAGCCCGTTTGTGTGATGATGCTGGAGAGAGAGAAGACTATGCTGGATCACTCCTGGCATGGGCAAGAGGGAGTGGAAAGCAACCCGCAAACGCAGGGCTGGACTTCGGTAAGAGCACGTGCACAGTCACGGTTGCAGGAGTAAAGACAGAATACATGGGTACGGTTCTAACTGCTTCTGTTTTCTAAGTGAGATAACAAGTAAAGTCTTCAGCTGAGGGTGAAAATGTAGGAGGAGAAGTTTGGGATTTGAGGAAAGAAGAGAGAGTGGGAGGTATTGGTCACCTAGGACAGCAGGGACATGAACAAACTGACCAAGGAAATGTAACTGGGTAAGACGCAGCACTAAAGGCCCATCTGAGATTAGTGAGTATGAAACTGAGGCGAGGCCACCCTGCTTGGCTGAGCGTTTTCTTCCAATCACATTAAACTGCACAGGGTGGTAGAGAACTCTATTCAACCAGGTTTTCCACCTGAGTCCTACAAAATGAGAGAAATGAGAAAATGGATGGTACCCCTGAGGGACTGCTTATATGATAGATGAAGGAATATAAGTTAGAAAGGAGAGAAACGGAGCATGGGAGAGCTTTGAAAGAGGGTCAGTGGATTTCATATCCCAGAGAGGTTGAAGGATTACTGGAGTCAAGGTAACAAAGGCTAAGTCAGCAAAGTGTCAACTGGACAACGGGACATTGGAAAATGAGGCAAAGGAGGACTCCATTTACTGATAATGGCAAGATCTAGAACAATGGTTCTCAAACATTTTGGCCTCAAGATTGCTTTCTATTTTTAAGAATTATTGGGAATTTCAAAAGATTTTGGCTATGTGATCATATCTATCAATATTTACCATATAAGAAATAAGACAAGAAAATTTAAGAGTGCAAGTATATACAAACATCACTTCTTGGCCTTTTGGCTAAGATCAAATGAAGATTATACAGTACTCATTCTTTCTGCTGCCAGAATGAAGACGTCATTGCACATCACATAGCCTCTAAAAACCACAATATGCACTCAAGACAGAATGAAGGTCCAAAGGGTAAATAATGTCTTGGCATTATTATTATTAATAATATTATGGTATTAATAACAGCTTTCACCTCACAGACCTGAAAGCATCTTGGGACCTCCAGAGGCCACTGGACTACACTTCAAGAATTGTGAGTCTGAGGTGTGGCCATGAAGTAGCCTAGGAACAGTGGCAGAAGTAATAATTAAAAGAGAAGATAGGTACCAGCAGTTGGCGTAATGGCTGTGTCGCTGGACTCCCACGTAGTCGACCACGGTTCGAGTCCCGGACCCGGCAGCTTAAACTCACGCCGGGCATGTGTGCGTGCGTGCCCAGGATCCCGAGAGGAGAATGGAGGAGAAGGGATTGCGGCGTGGCCATTCCCCCTGGGGGGTGATTTCTCGCTTTCTATCTCTCTGTCTCTCTCTGTCTGTCTGGCGAGCGCACGCGCCCTATAGCAAAAACCTCTCAAAAAAAAAAAAAGAGAAGATAAAACAAAACAGAGATACCAGGAAACCGGAAGGACAGACCTAAAGGAGAGTCAAGCTTGGTTAGAGTGAGAAGATGAAGGGAAAGTTAATGGAGAAGGCTAAAGATAAAAAGGATTTTGCTGATAGTAGACAATGGGTTCCAGAGAGTGAGAGGAAGGGCAATGCATTGATTTGAACGTACGTGCTGCTGAAAAATTCGTATGTGGGAACCCAATATCCAATGTGATAATTTAAGAGGTGGGACCTTTGGTGAGTGATTAAGTGAGGATTCTGCCCTCATGAATGGATTAATGTTCTTATCAGAAAAGTTGGTGGGAGTATCCTAGGGATCTTCTGCCCTTCCACTCTTCCTGTCATGTGAGGACAGAGCCACACGGCTCAACAGTAGAAGGACGAAAGCAGCCCTCACCAGACATTGAATCAGCTGGTCCCTTAAATGACCTTGATCTTCAGCCTCCAGTATTGTAAGAAATAAGTTTTTATTGTTTATAAATTACCCGTTCTGGAGTATTTTGTTGTAGGAGCATGAACTGACTGACACAGACATATAGAGGATCCAGAAAGGGGCCATGTGGCTATCTGTTCTAGTTACTATTGCTACAAGTGAAAAACACAACAAAACTGAGCTGCATTGTAAGAACAATTTTATTACATTCATAGGTTCTGTATATCAGGAGTTTATACTAGACAAGTAACAATGGCTTATACCTATTTCATGGTGTGTGTAACCTCAGCTATGAAGACTCAGATATTGGGATGACTCAACAACTGTGGTCTAAAATCATCTGAAGGCTCACGTACTCACATGACGTTCCGGGGCTGGGAAGCCTGGAAGACCAGGGTCGCAACCCCATCATCATGCCTACCCATATGAACTGGTTCCTCAGCATGGCTGCCACAAGGAGGCAGTGGGAAGTAGTAGAGCCACATGGTGGGTCAGGGCTCCAAGCACAAGTGACCCAGCTAACAGGGAGAGCGACATTGACTTTCTAATCCCAGGCTCAGAAGTCACGAAGCACCATATCCAGTACAGTCTATTGATTACAGCTGTCACAAGCCTGCCCAGATTCAAATGGAAGGAACACAGATACTCAGTGGCAAAACTGCCCCCCCCTAAAAAAATGGGAGCCATTATTTTTTATTATAGTTATTTATTTATTTAGTTTAGTTTGACCAGAGAGGGACAGAGCAAGAAAGAGAGAGCAGGAAAGTGAGAAACAAGCTGCCAGGTCCAAGACTAGAACCCTAGTTGACCATGTGAGAGTCCAGCACCCTTAATCACCACGCCACATGCTGGCCCCAGGAGACCATATTTTAATATCAGTGCATCATCTTCTATTCAAAATAAGTTGTCAGACACTGAAAGATGACATTGATAACATTATATAAACCATCCAATAATCTTCTGTCCCTGCCTATTATAGGTGAATAGTTTGTGTTTCCCCCCAAATTCACATAGATGCTCTAACCCAGTGCGGCTATATTTGGAGATGGGGGTTCTAAGGAAGTAATTAAGGCTAAATGAAGCAGGGTTGACCCTTGTTCCATTAGGTAGAGTGATCTAATAGAAAGAAACAGTGGAGAGCTTGCACCAGTTTATTCTCTCTCTCTCTCCCTTTCTCCCTCTCTCCCTCTCTCCCTCTCTCCCTCTATTCCCCCTCCCTCTTTCCCTCTCTTCCTCTCTCTCTCATGCCACATGAGCACAAAGTGAAAAGGCAGCCATCTGCAACCCAAGCAGAGAACATTCACCAGAAACTAACCCAGGGTAGCCCTTGGATAATGGGCTTCTACCTCCAGAAATGTTACAAAATTGGGACCAGCAGGTGGTGAAATGGTTATGTCTCTGGACTCCCACATAGTCAACTGCAGTTCAAGTCCTGGACCCCGATGGCTTAAAATTCACACTGGGCGCATGTGAGTGTGTGCCCAAAATCCTGAGAGGAGAAGGGATTGTGGTGTGGCCATCCCTCCTGGGGGGGTGATTTCTTGCTTTCTGTCTCTCTCTGTCTCTCTGGTGAGCACACGTGCCCTATAGCAAAAATCTCTAAAAAAAATTTTAAAAAAAAAGAAAAATAATTTTTGCTGTTTAAGCCATCCAGTCTACAGTATTATGTTATGGCAGCTTGAACAGATGAGTATGTTGCCCTTTCACCTTTTGTCAGTATGATCATGAGGGTCTGGGAAGATAGGTGCTGAATAAGTGCAGTTAGATGTAGAGCTGAGATTACACTCTGATTTCCTATGATTGTTGATGAAAGAAACCAGGGCTACCAATGGAGGTAGGGCTCTCACACGTACATCAGTATTCAAGCTCAATGATGAAGCCAGATGAGGTGCTTTCTTAGCAGATGCCGCACTACAGGTGTCTGATTTTAGCCTGACAAATTTTCATTCTCATAACTAAAATTATAGAGGGAAAAGTGAAATAGTAACAAAGAAACTAAATTTATATTGCCTTGTTCAAGGTTTTCATCTAATGAAAATGTGCCCTGCACATACTAGAAAATTATATATTTAAAAAGGAACACATCTGAAAAATCTAATTTTAAATGCCATTCTCTCTTAGTCAACAATCCTGACACTTCTGAAGAGGGCAATACAGAAATCCTTATGGCTAAATTCAATTTCACGAGGATATCAGTGCCTCCCTCTCAATTCGTTTTTCCCCAAAAGAATTTGAAAATATCAGTAATAGGACACATAAATACTGGCCTTCATAAGATATCAAAGACTTTGATACATCAGAATAAACAAATACGTCAATACCTATCATATTAGTAAGTGAAAGTTAACCTATGTTATTTTCTACTATTTTGTTGCTTTGTAAATGTATCAACCAATGAAAACTACATTCATTATCTTTTTCTAAACAATGAATTGTACCTTAAAAAGACATAAGTTCTAGTATTAATGCTGTTGAGTTATGTGGCAGATTTTCATTCTGTCTGCTATATTTTTCAGCTATGAAAATAAAAAATAATACTTCAGGAATAAAAAGATTTATTAATTCTAACATCAACTCAAATAAGAAGTCTTCAGTAAATCTAGTGATCGATTCTATAGCCTTTAAAATAACATAAATATCTAATTGAAAATACACATTGCAATTATGCTGTAACTATGAGGAGAAATGCAAAGGGACCCCAAAAAAGCTGTGGGAAATAGAAATATGAGTTTATTTGGTGCAAAACTTTTTGAAATCCATGCATAGCTTTTTTTTCCGTAATATTCATTTTCTATGAACTTTTTGAAGACCCTATGTTAGTTCTCATAAATGTCGGTTCTCATGTTCACACATTTGCTAATAAAACAGAAGAGCTCATTTCTAGTAAAACTATTAAGTTTGTGAAAGAAACAGCTGGTAACATGGAGGTTAAGGAAGCTGGATCCCACATGGTCGATAGCTCAAGTCCCAGACTCAGCAGCTTGTAAAACACATCAGGCATATGTACATACATGACCAAAATCCCAACAGAAGAATAAGGAAGGGATTGCAGCATGGCCATCCCCCCAGGGGGTGACTTCTCACTCTTCCTATCTCTCTTCCTGTCTCTTTCTGTGAGTGCATGTGCCCTATGGGGAAAAAAAGTTTGCTAGAAAAGTTTGTGTACAAGGTAGACCCGAAGGGTAATGGTCAAAATTACTTGCCATCATCAAGCTATGTCATCTCTATGCTGTTTGACCATTCAATCTTTTCTCTTTCTTTCCTGAAGTTTAGATGTTAGGAGAGTATGCAGCTAACTTAGAAGCAGGACTCTCCTTCACCCTTATCATTCATTCATTTGTCTGTTTCCTTTCTCTTTCAGTTTTAAGTTTTCCAGCCACTTAAGCACTTCAGATATCTGGCACAGCAGAGAAAGAAAAAAAGGAGGAAGGAGGGGATCAGACCTAAGTGACTGATATTCTGCAGAGATTCAAAACTCCTTCATGATCGCCAAAGGAGGGGGAACTAACTTCTGTGTCGCTTTGAGGGCACTAGAGAACATGTGATCAATGACCCTCACCACCTAGCGTGAAGGTCCCTATTTGGCACACACAGTATTCAGCATGGCATTAGACCAATGGAGTGGCAATATCTGCAGACGGCGACTAAGACAGGTGGAGCTGAGGGCACCCTCCATGGTCCCACAGACTTCATCATGACTCAGGGAAATAAGCATGCTCTGGCTCCCAGGAAGGATGCAGAAATGCCCATAAAATTGGTACCTAGAAAAGGCCTAGGTAGAAGGTCCCAGACTACAAGGATCTCACAACCAGACACAAGGGCAAGGACCAGGAAGTCCAGATCAGCTGCCAGGATGACATTCAGCACACCAAACAGAACAGTCTTATTTCAATGGGTACCGGGGCACAGTGCCCAGTCACCAAGAGTGCCAAGTCCAAAGCAATGGACACACTGAGGGTCAAGCCGTGAATAAAATGCCCTTCACCTAGTGCATGAGGATAAGAAGTTTTCTCCTTCACTCGAGAGCCAACTTGGGAAGAAGGGGAGAAAAAAAGTTTGAGAAATTAGAGAAAATACTAAGGATGTTTTCATTTGTTGTAAGTTTTAATTATGTATTTCTTCAGAGACAGAGACAGAGAGAGGAGAGGTCCTCCAGCAAGCCCCTCATGCCACAGTCCACCTTCAATCTCAGCTAGCCTGGTGTGTGTACCCAGTGTGCCCAAAAGAGGTCCCCAGACACAACCCCAAACAGAGTTTAGAGATTGATGTGCTCTTAATTGACAAGATAGTATGTTTTCCATTTTCATGGGATGGGAGCCTGACAGCAAGGTAAAAGTAGCCACAGAAAATAAATGTGTATATCTTGGAAGTACTATTCAAAGTTCTGTACATACACACCCACCTTCTGCTACTGTCTCTCCAACCCCAGCTCTGTAAGTTTGAGAGGGTCTTCGGAAAGTTCATGGGAAATGCATATTGTGAATTAACCATACATGGAATCTTGTTGTTCACCAAAGTAAACTTGTACTTTGATTCCATTTTCCACAAACTCTTGGACGTGTCTGCATATGCTCTAAACCCTTACAGTCAAAGTACAGTCTGTGGGCTGGGCCAGTCAGGGAACTATCACCAGTCTATGGCCATAGCAGTACTGAAAATTAAGGTAGGTGTTTAGAGATTCCTACAGCACCGGGCACTGCCCCATCCAAGACCGAACTAGAGGGCTCACCTCACGGAACAGGATATGATCAAGGCCAGGCGTGGTCAAACTCAGGCCGTGAATTTCACACAGCACACAATGCTGTTCGGTCATGGATCAGCCTATGACAGACTGGGGAAAAGAACTCTTCACAACAAATAGAAGCACAAACGTCGATCAGAGCACAGCCTAAAGCTGCCACCAACCCCAGTCCTAATGCTGGGTTTTGTGTGTCAATTTACAATGCTGCCAAACGGGTCTATGAGAATAGAGGATTTCACATACGAATGATGTGTTCATGCCTGGGAAAGACCGGTGACAGGAAGGTGCTAGAACCAAGGTTCCACAGGAGAACAACTGGAAAAGAAGTGGCGGCATCGCTTCCCACTGTAGCAATGGCCATAGTCACACTGCACGAGGAAATTCAGTTTCAGGTAAATAATAAGTCACATGAAATGAATGCCGTTAAATTTTAATGTTCTTGATTTGGGGGGTACTTTTGTTTGTATTTCATTTGTAAAATTTATTTTCGCTTTGTGGCTGTCTGAAAGCTATAAGCATCAGTTTATATCTAGTTGTATACTTAAGCAGCATAATAAAAAATAAATGCAGTCGGCAGCAGAGATCCATGAGAATTTTCTCTCCCTTCAAAAGGGAGAGAAACATGATTTCAGTTTGAGAGATAATGGTCTTTTGGACATGGGGCTGAGGTCAGAAGCCAGGATAGAGAGAAACAGAACAGTAACTCCAGAGAAGAGTGAAAGTCCACTGGGCATTTGAGTTGACTTCTCCAACTGCAATAGGAAGGAGACCACCTCAGGTAATACAACATTGTATACACTGTAACTTACCTGCATGGTTTGGGTTATTTTGTTATAAATGGGATACTAAGGGGGGGATAAAACTTCACAATAAAGTTAAACTTCATTTTGGAAGACAAAGAAGTAAGATGGGGTGGAGGAGCTGGCTCCATGGTGCAGTGGTAATGCACTGCTCAAGAGAAGATGATGACTACAGTTGTTCAAATCCCTGGCCCGGTCAGCCTTAAATACACTGGGCCCATGCAAGTGTCCATGACCCAAAGGGCTAGAGGACTGGAGAAAGGGAATCGCAGCAAGACCAGACTCTGTGGGGTCTCTCTGTCCCTCTCGCTCTCTCTTTCTCTCATTCATACACACACACACACACACACACACACACACACACACACATTCATGAGCAAAGGGGAATGAAGAACTAAGATTTCTTAATGATAATTTTCACTGCATGAATCAGAACTTGTGTAAAAAACCATGTTAATCTAGAGATGGCCCACTAGATTAACACTAATTACTTAGAGACCCTCAGTCCCACCAACTCTGGCTTTTGTAATGTAACAATGTAACATTAGTAGCTTTTGTCTCTTACCTTAACCCCAGAGGGCCAGTATGCCGAGAATCACATTTACTTGACAGATGAGAACAGTAGAGTGAAGATGGGCAACTTATACCTAGGCCAAAGAGCTAAGAAAATCAGGAATACCAGGTTTTCTGATTCTGAGTTATGTATAAGAAGTATATTAAAACTTTATTTACAGAACATTTAATTGTTTTCAGGAAATAATAATAAAGAACAACCCAATTCTATTACTAGAGAAGACATTTCTATACAATAACTACTATAATTTTTCTTTCAGTTAAAAAAAGTCACTTAAAATTCCAAATTAGTTTTAGGAGATAAATGTATAGGATGATAATTATTTTTCCCCTAGCACAGGATAGTATATGAATTGTATATTATTAGAAGGAGGGGAAGAAAAACAATGCTAGTGCACAATAAGCTATCATCATGACCCAGTCTGGTAACCAATCACTTTGGTAGTCCTTTATTTTTTACAGTATTCTACTAGATTATATTTACCTTTGCCCCTATGTAGATTGGGGGCTGGGGTGGTAAAGAAAGGCAGTATGTGATGGAAATAATACAAACTCTGCATCAAGGTACTGGGACTTGAGACTCATCTCTGACTGAGTACCTGATCCAGACACTCCACATGCCTCTATGTACTTGGTCACCAAGTCCTCCTCCTGAGTTACATGGCCTGAAACAGGGCAGCAGCACTCCCTAATCTCAGCCCCTCAGAGTCTTTTTTCTTTCTTTTTATTTATTTATATGTTTTTTATTATTGTTCATACATTGAATCACTATACATCATTTAGATTGTGAAGAGATTTTACCCAGCATGATATACACCTCAGTCCAGCCTAGTTGAGACCACCATACACATCCTCAGCAACAGATAATAGATCTTATCTGTGTCCCACAAGTGTCTTACCTCTCCATTCCCCCTCCCCCAAATTTCCTACACTCTTCCCCTCTCACACTCTCTATCTAGTGTCCATTACAATTTTTAATACTTTTATGTTCTCCAGTCTTTCAGTCTCTACCATAGACTGCAGACAGTCGGTATATGTTAAGTGGAGATATACAATGTCTCTCTTTCATAGCCTGACTTGCTTCCCTCAGCAACAAATCTTCCATATTCGTCCACTTTCTATCAAATTCCATGACCTTGTTATTTTTTATGGCTGAATAGTATTTCATGGAGTATATGTGCCACAATTTTTCAATCCATTCATCTGTTTGTGGACACTTGGGTTGGTTCCATGTCTTAGCAATCTTTTCCTCTATGTGGCCACAGTGCTCTTTCCAAAATCTGATCCTGTCACTTCTCTGTTGAAAGTCCTTCCATTAAGTCCTCCTTGCCTGCTAAGTATAATTTGAACTCTCAAATCAGCATGCAAAATCCTTTCAAATCTGGCCGTCTCTAGTCTCTGTATTCCCACCCACTGTCCCCACATTATGAAAGAAATGAATCTTCATATTCTATATTTTATATACATCTTCATATTCTACATGTCAGCCCCTTAAAAAACCAGGAGTAGTTCCTGAAAAATCTCATTCCTCAACACTTTGGAACACAACATGCCACTTGTCTGAAACATCTGTCCTTGTCACCCCTTCCAACCTTCTAACCTTTTTCCAATTCTTCAAGTCTTTTTTTTTTTTTTTTTTCAATTTATTTATTTTTTCTGTAGCAAGATTGAGAGAAAGACAGAGAAACAGACAGTACCCCCAGCAGGTCACGATGCCATGATACACCCCAGCCTTCAGACAACCCAGATCATGGGCAAGGATGTGCTTGGCATACTCCAGGGATCTCCCACCTCTGCGAGTTGGGAATGACTCACAGCACATCTCATTTTACTGATGGGCCAGCATCTACTCTTCCATACCTCTGGCTTGCCCGCCACCAAGTCACTGTGAGACCTCCTCTGACAGTTATCCTCAGAAGCTTCTTCCCAGGCACCTCAACATACTCAAACCCACTTCTCTTCTCCCTTAACACTAATCTGTACCAGAATTAAGAGGCTGAAAGTACCTGTCATACCCATGACTCCACAACTGTACTTAATAATCTTCTTGAAAACAGTAATCATGATTTTCTCATCCCCAACGCTGATCATGACAGTGAGTGCTTAATAAATGCTTGTTAGTGGTATAAAATGTGGCCCTCAGAGCATTTCTTTCCACCCTGGAGTTTCTCCATCTTTGTGAGAGAGTCAGACAATATATAAGAGATCCTAGCTGCATAAAGTTCTGTGTTTCAGTGGAGCTTTTCACAAAACATTAAACTTTTTAAAACCTACCTTACAAGGCTTTTAAAAAAAAAAACTTTTCACTTCATCATCAGGGTAACCTATGATGTTAGGTGTACAGACCTATATAAAGAGATCATAAAAATAATGAGAGCTGCCATTACTGCCCCCTAACTATGTCCAAGGTTCTACATTCATTTCTCACATTTGTTCATTGTATTGATCTTCACGTGAGGTAGATACTACCTGTCCTCATCTTAAAGAAGACAACACAGGGACAGTGAAAAGTTAAAAGATCTCAGAAGGAATAAACGCCGGAGTGGGTTTAAACTCAATGCTATTTGCCTTCAGTCATGGTGTTGGGGCTAAGGAATCTATCTAGGACGCAAACCATATCTTTTTTTTTTTTTTTTTTTTTTTTTTTTTTTTTGAGAGAGGTTTTCACTATAGGGCGCGTGCGCTCGCCAGAAAGAGAGAGACAGAGAGAGAGAAAGCGAGAAATCGCCCCCCAGGGGGGATGGCCACGCCACAATCCCTTCTCCTCCATTCTCTTCCCGGGATCTTGGGCACACACGCACACGCGCCCGGCATGAGTTTAAGCCGCCGGGTCCGGGACTCGAACCACGGTCGACTACGTGGGAGTCAAGCGACATAGCCATTACGCTAACTGCTGGTCCCGCAAACCATATCTTGTCTTCATACTATTCACCACCCGATTCAATGCTTCAAGTTCAATCATTCTTAAAATTAAAAAAGACCAATTAAATCAAGTATGTTCTGAGGCCAAGAGGTGGTTAAAGTGCTGGGCTCTCACACAGCCAATAGTGGTTCAAATCCCAAACCTAGCGGCTTGCTTTCTCACTTTCCCTCTCTAACTTTGCTTTGCTCTGGTGAGCACATGTACCCTATAGCAAATCTTTAAAAATCATTACAATCAAGTTTAAAAATCAGGTACATTTCAATACACAGGTAGATTCAAAGAATGTGAATTTTCCCATAAAACTTTGGCTAGTGAGATGCCTAAACAAGTAGGCTTCTTGAATAAGGAAACTGGTAATGAGAGATTTTTCTGTTTATATTTTGTAGGATTTTGGACTTAAGAGAAAATAAATTTCAATGAAAAATAAAACAAGAGATTCATGTCCAGGTTTCGACTGCATGTGAACAATGCTGTCTGCTAAACTTGTTAGTTTATATTACTCTTTACTGTGTATTTTGTATCACTAAGTACGATTACAGCTTAACTGAAAACAAACTAATCGGATCCTAAATGCCTTAAACAGTCCGCCATCACACGGTATTTGATACAAATTTTAAAACCCATGCTATTCAATTCTCAATTTCTTTACCAATGCAGGTTGATCTTTCTTTCCCTTTCTTTCTTTTCTTTCTCTTGTTTACATAAAAAAATAAAATAAAATAATAATAATAATAATAATAAAAAGCCAAGCAGGTTGCTGCAGAAGGAAGCACTGCCCAAGTTCCTTTGGCCATTGGGTCATCTGTTAGGTAGCCAGGCTCAGTTCAGACATATGATTTTAATTAAATAAAATGTTGGCAAAAGAACAAATGCACAATGTCTATTAACAATACGATAGTTTTCCAGTTCCTCACCAGGAGGAAGAACACCTAATTCTTATTCATTCTTGTCTTCACAACAAATGTTCTTTGAAATGAAAGCAAACTATGGAATAACGCCATCTTTGGTGGAAAATGCTATTCACTTGAATGAGTTCCTTTAAGTAGAATAATTCTGCTTTAAAATATTTAGAAGTTTCAAACTTTATTATTAGAATTAATACAACTATTTTACAAAGTCAGTTTGTCAAAAGTCCAAAATACAATATATTTTAGAAGCATTTTCTAATGTATGTAACTAAAACCAAAACAAAATTCTTCGTATAAGTTCTCAGTGAAAGATTTTGTAGCAGTTTATTAAAATTCTGTCCAATAATCATAAGATGTTCTAACGTAAATAAAATGCTGCAAACATCTCAGGAAATGTTACTTAACTTTTTTGAATAATCTCTTCAGAAACTGGTACCCTAAGTCTGGACTCTGTAACTTACAGCAAATGTAGTAGTCTCTGAGCCTGTTTCATCACTTGACAGAGAATGAGTAGCAATACCCATCATCCAGGTATGTTGTAGGGCTGTAAATGCATGCGAAACACCTAGCATGGTTCCTGACACACAGCAGGACCTAGATTTGTCTTATATCTTTTCTTCTCTGCATAGTGCTCCTGGTTCAAACTCTAATTTCAAATGCACTTTTGGTAAGCAGATTGTAGGGTAGGATCACCAGATCTCCTTGTGATGAAGATCATGAAACAAACCTAGGATATAATAAAGGCATATTCCTTAAGCCCCCTTTGCTTTATCATAGATGATTTATAAAAGCTAAACGTTTATAACCGAAGAGATCCAAATATTCTCATCTGCCAAAATATAAGCAAAAACTCAGACACACTCATTTCTTGTTTTTAGAATTATTTATTTTAAATCTTATTTATTATTATTATTATTATTATTTTAATTTGCTCTAGGGCATGTGTGCTCAGCAGAGAGACAGAGAGAAAGTGAGGAAGCAAGTTGCCAGGTTCAGGACTTGAATTGCTGTTGGTTATGTGGGAGTCCAGTGCCCCAACCACCATGCTACCTGCTGGCCTCAACACAATCATTTCTAAAACAGAAGTCCAAAGGGAAGTTCTCAAGTTCACGTATAGACCTCTAACACTTACGAGGAGAACAAAAAAAGCAAGGGTATGGAGAGTTATACAATGAATACATTTTCCCTTGGTAAATATAGACACTAATGTGAAATGCTTTTTTTTACATCTAGATAGTTAGATAATATTCCTATATTCATAAGTCTGAATATAAAAATGAAGACATAACAGAAAATGCTGATTAGTAGTTTTGTTTCTTCCAATAATAAAATTAGCAAGAAGTATATCTGCAGAAACAGCTGGATAATCTTCCTAATCAGTATGTTTGACCTCAGTTCCTAGCTACATATTACTAAACTAAAATAAACACTTTCTAACCAAAGCTACACAAATAAGACAGCAAAAATAAAAAAGCATCATTAATTACAAAGGCATCTATCCCTACATACTGAGAATTTCCTTAACAACTATATTCCCATAACACATGATCAGCTAATAAGCAGATGTAAAACAACCAATACATTACAGTACTTAACCTAATTTGATTGGAAAGGATATTAAATAGTTTTCAGAATCATTTCTCTTCTCCTAAAACATTCACCCAAAAGTGTATTAGGTGGCTTCAAAATGGTTTGGGTTTAGCGGCTCAGGCAGAAAATCGGGGGTGGGGGGAGGACAGAGAAACGTGTCCTGAATTTCAATAGTATGTCACCATACATGAGTGAATCTTAACATGTCATTTTGGAAGTGACTGCATTTACTGCAACAAGCCATATGTTACAGTTTCTCTGCTCAGCATTGCATGCAGTAGCAATACTTCACTCAATACTATCTTGACAGAGGCCTTCAAGATGAGTCCAATTTATGAATAGGGTATAGATATGGCATAGAATTAAATAGAGTAGCCAAATCTCTTTGCCTATTTGACAATAATAAGAAAGCATGTCTCCTCAACTTTTGAGTTGAGATTAGAGTTTTTAAAAATCATATGTTCAAATATGTGGTCCTTAAAGAAGCTAGCATCTTGTATTGATTTGCATTACATTTCAGAAAAAGGTTTAACTAAATAAAATCTACATGAAAAAAAAATGTTATGCTAGAGTAGTCTCCATAATGAGTTTTAGGACGTTTAAATGTAAATTGTGAGGTGGGGGAATGGAAAGAGCAATGATTATATGAGCACAAACAACCTTATACTAGAAACTGACCGAAAGGTCAATGTTATCCCCAAACAAAAGTTTAAGTGTATTTGTTCCATGTTCATTATTTTCTTGACCGAGTTGACACTTCAATCTTTCTGTTTATATTTTAAAAGAACCTAATTTAATAGTCTTGGAATCACTTAAAATTTTAAGTTCCAAGGGAACCATCTAAATACATCCTGACTTGAAATGCAAATAGAAAGCATTCTTATCACTTTACAACAAAATTCTTCCAGGAGGATAAGCTTAAGCAGTGTATTCTGACATATGCATTAAAACTCATGTAGGCATCTCAGTTCATTTACATATATAAATATATAAACATATACAAATGTTTGTTGAAATACAAACACCGGGTGGACAAGATTTTGAAAAAGACAAAAAGCATGTATCTGTGGGTTCCCAATGAAACAGGACTTCAAAAAGAAATGTTGCAACCAAACCAAAAAAAATTACTTGCTTAGAAAAGCATTTCATAAGTTAAATAAGAAGTAAAAAACCTTTAAAGTGAAAAAAGACACCAAGTAACAAGCGTTGCCTGATTTCTCCTATGGAAAGAGATAAGGCAGAATACCCCATTTCTGATTCTGACTTTTTGGTTCTGAAGGAATTTCAGTCTTATTTCTACCAAGCAGATTAGGTTATCATCTCGCAAAGTTACCATGTATTTTAAAAGACATACAAGGCCCATTTTGTCACAATCCAAATCTACCCAATTGAGTGTTCTGATAAAATATGTTAGCAGCACTGTAATTTTTTTAAAGTACAATGATACATTTAATGCAAAGTGCATGGTGACATGTGGTTAATAGGACAGACACTCCATGCTTGACAGAATGCTTTCATTTAGTGCTTTTACCTGGTTATAAATTATTGGTACTGCTATTGGCAACTTTTAAGATATGATTTACTAAAAGGAGACATAGAAGCATTTCAAAAGCAAGGGTGCCTTTTGAGTGGGTAAATGTAAGGTCATCTTCTAGAAACTGTGCTGGAAAATGAATGCACATATCTAATAAGGAAGTGGTTAAAAAGAGATGAATTCCCTGAGTCATTAAACAGGATATAAACCAAAGACAGGTTGTGCCACCTAGAGAAAAACTGGAAATCATACCTTGGTTCTTCAGTAGTAAGCGTTATTTCAAAAGCATGAAACTTTTGGCATACCCACTATCAAGTCACCTTTCAGACCAGCGCTTTGAGCTGCTGGCAAAAGCTCCTTTGACAACTCTCTCTTCTCCAAACACTAGACTGGCCTCCAACGTTCTTCACCTACCCACCCATGCAGTACCATTTAACCTCCAGCACCAACTGTTTGCCAGGGCCCATGAAGACCCTGCATGCTGAAAGGCATCCAACTCTAAGGCGTGTTCATCGAAGCCAGGACAGGCCAGGGCAGAAGGAGCAGGGGAATAAACCCTGGTGGATCTTGCCAGCCAGAATCCCTCTGGATGCTAGCAAGCCACCGTGCACCCTCTAGCCCCATGAGGCCTGTATAGGAAATTCTAGTGCACGCAATACATCATATCCAGGTTACCGACCTCTGCACAACCCAAACACCGTAAAATGACCTCAAGGAACCAAGCCTTTAAAGTGCAAAAGGACTTTAACTTTCTTCTCCGCAAGTCACTTAAACACAACGTGCCCAGCACTCTTGCCAGGCTAAAGCACAAAAGGTCTGCAAGTCACCTGGCATGGAGAGCCACCTTTTACAGAGAAAATAGACAGTAATTATGAAAAGCCCGCAGTCCTGCGGTATTACACTGACAGCGGGGACTGCGCTGGGGCATAAGTCATCTCCATGGCAGTCACTTCCAGATCCAGACTGTCAGTCAGGGGACAGTCTTCTCCCTCCTTCCCTCCCCCTCCTGCGACCTGCGGCAGCGACCCCTGCCTGCCCCCACGTTCTTCCTCCGCCTCCTCCTTTATGAACCTCCAGCAACTTTAGGCTTTGGCAGCACCAGCACAGCCCAGCCAGAGGCGGGGACACCGCGACGGCGGCCGAGGGAGGAGGAGGAAAGTTTGAAAAGTCACTTAAAGCACTGCAAGATCCCCCTACCATCGCCCCCAGCACTCAGCCCACGGGCGGCGGCCCCGGGCACCACGTGCATGGAGGCCCCTGGAGAAACTGAAGTTCTCCCCCGTCCTCGCCAGGAAAATCTTTCCCCAAGCAAAAAGTTCCCTGTTGCAACCCGGTTCCTGCCACCCCCCCCCCCCACGCCACCCCCCCAGAAACACACCTCTCGAGTTCGCAAGACGCCACCTTGACTCGCCCGCGGCCTCCGAGGGCGCGGCGGCCCTCGCGGTCGGCCAGTGGGCAGGTCGGCTGGGCGCGGGGGAGACCGAGGCGGCGGCGGCCCCGCCGGGACCCCGGCCCTGCCTGCCCCCGCCCGGGCGCCGCACTCACCTCTCTCCTGCTCCTCCGCCTGCAGGCAGATCGGGATATTCTTCTTCCAGCCCGGCATGGTGCCTGCTCGCGGCTCCCGCGGTCGGGCTCGGGCTCGCGGTCCCCGGCTCGTCCCTCCCCGGGGCTGGCCGCGCCTCCTCGCTCGCCGTCTCGGGCCGGCCGCGGCGCTCGGGGCTGCTCAGCAGGGCAGGGGCTCCGGGGCGGCTCCCGGGCGCATCGAGGCGGTGCCGCGCGCCCCGCGCTCGCTTCGAACTCGCCGGCGGCTCCGGGCGGCTGTGGGGGCCGGGCCGGGCCGGGCCGGGCCGAGGGGCTGCGGCGGCGGGGGCCGCGGCGGGGCCGGGAGGCCGGGCTGGGCCGGGGGCTGGGGGCCGCGCAGGCCGAGGGCCGGGGCGCGCGGGGCCGCGGGGAGGTGGGCGCCGGCGGGAGCAGTGGCTGGCGCCGCTCTCCCCTCCCCCTCGCCTCCTTCCCTTCCTTGTCTCCGCCGCCAGCAGGTGGGACGCGGAGCCGCCGCCGCCGCCGCACAAAGCTCCGCCGGCGGCAGGACTGAGGCTGCGGCTCCCGGGGCGCCTGTGCGCGGAGCCTCCCCCGGGACGCGCGCGAGGCTGAGCGGGCACGGAGGGGGCGCGCGCTCACACCCTCCCGCCCGGGGCCGCCGGCCTGCGAGGCGCGCCCGGCCCGCCAGGTACCGAGCCTGGCACCGAGCCGCGGGTGCGGAGCCCACACCGCCCTCCGCGCCGCCACTCCCTCCCGGCCGCGCTCCCCAGCCCGAACTGGCAGCGCCGCCGGCTTAGGCGACGACCTCGCGGAGGCAGGGGGCAGTGTCCTTCCCTCTAGTCCCGCCTCCTCTCCGCTCTCCCCGCCCTGGCGGCCCCCCCACCCCACCCCGTCCCCAAGTTGAGACTCGCAGCTACGGATTCGCTAACTTCGCCTCCGACCGAGGGAGATCCCAACTTTCGAGATGGTCAGCGCGGGTCCCAGGACTGCGTTTGCTGACGGGTGGGCAGAGTGGGAATGGAAACCCTATTGTTTAAATGATGCCAGGAGACCTTGGTTCAGTAAACATGTCATCGCTGTCTTCGACTCTAAGGCGTTTAGAGGCAGGTTTTATGATTAGCTTCATCCTTCTGTCACAGGCTTCTAGAAAATCGGTGGGAAAATGAGTAAGTGGGGAGGGAGACAGCTTTGTGGTAAGAGCCTGCAAGAATCTGCCCAAACACTGGGGGTCGGGCCTGTGGTTTAAAAACGATAATGCCAAGAGGGGCTCTGAGCTGGACGTCTTCCAGATGACACTTGGCACTTGTCTGTCCTGCAGCAGCTTGACATCCATCGGCCTCAAGGCTGGGCTGGCTAGAAAATACCTGTGTGTGCCCCTCCTGAGTATCTGATGTGGACTGGAGACTTCGAGGCCCTACAGCTATGAAATACCGGTGTGCTATGAAATACCGGTGTGCGGTGGTTAGGGACCAGCCACTGCCCCGTTATGACTCTGTACTGCAGTTTATTTTGGCTTCTGAAGGTACTGCAGTTTGCTCTCCCAAACTGAGGACACTGGCTCATGCCAACACTCTACCTCTTCTCTTGGAAACATGGTCAGACTGCCAGAGATATATAACTACAAAAGAGTGAAAGAATTCCCACCCCACCCCATACTGCCCAAGGGGCCTTAGCAGGAAAGTGCGCTCCCGCTGCCTCCCTCGTCTGTCATTTCAGAACTGCCTCACTGCCAAAGGCATGTGGCTGTCCGTCCTGAGCAAAGGAGATGCTTGGGTCAAGAAGCTCCAAGGATAGAGGAGCTCAAGGGCTAAATGAAGGGCAGAGTCCAACCATCTCCCTGGGTTATCAGTAGAAATCCCGTCTGAGCTGTTCAAATCTTCTTTCCAGACTCTTTGAGAGGCAAAATCCAGAAAAATCAATATGAGCAGCAGGCCTGTCGTCCTTAAATGGTCCTTCCATCCCGAAATAAACAAGACTCTTGGGGTACTTTAGTCTTGTCCTACCCTTGTTTCAAGGTCTAGTCACAACAGCTTTATGAGGGAGGAAAAGCATTTGCCATTGATTCCCTGAAGGGACAAGGCCAATCTGGCCATTACCAGGACAGCTGGTATACATATACAGGCAAAAACCTATTTTTGATAACATAGACATTACTACAACTTTTTTATAGCATCTTATGTGACATTTTATGTGCGCATGACTGTCCTTACAAGCATAATTGTGAAAGACCTACATGATAAATGGCTAGTATGGACTGAACCTTACCCATGTAGTTATATCCAATCAGTGGTGCAGTTGTCCTGCCCGATGAGTGACAGATTACAGCCGATAAAGAGTGACAGCACACACCTGTTAATAGTATTTTAACTCAGGTAGTCTATCTGTGGGACTCTGGGCTAAAAGATAGGGACACCAAGAAAATTATGGTGTAGTAGTGGAAGATCAAATTAATTCATTCTCCTGCTAATTGGGGTCAGACATTATTTTTTTAGATTATGCAAATGAAACTTGTAATGAAACTCCATTGGGCTGATTCACATCTTCCCCACCTCATAGTACTCGTTGTCTGAACACATGTTCACCAATATCCAATGCTTTGTGTCATCTTTTTATGTACACCTAACTTCCCAACTGGTCCTAGGCTCTGTGAAGGGACGCTATGGCTCCTTCTTTGCATCTCTGAACCAAGAGACAGTAAGCACACAGTCACTGATGGTTGACTATGATGACATTTAAGTTCACTTGGGCTCCATGTAGCACATCGCCACAGGGAACAAAGGGCCTTAATGAATTCCTTTTATTATACTGTTGAGATCACTTGATGATCAAACCAGAAAAAAAAATTAAATCACTTAAAACATAGCCTAACACATTCGGTTCCATTGTCTGAAGTCACCTTATATTTTTTAAAGGATTATTTATTTCATTTTATTTATTTATTCATTTATTTTCATTTGACACAGAGAGATGGAAAGTGAGAAGGCAAGCCACCAGGTCTGGGACTCGAACTGTGGTCAGCTATGTGGGAGTGTCCAGCACCTTAACCACCATGCCATCTGCAGGCCTGGAGTTATCTTATATCTAAAACATGACAGTAGAGTCTTCCTCATCCATAGAGGAGACATGGTCTAAGACCTGCTGCATGCCCAAAGCCATGGATAATACTGACCTCTAATGTATACTGTGTTTTTTCCTATGCATACCTTTTACAAAGCTTAATGTAGGTATAGTAAGACATTAACAACAGATCATGATAACATAGAATAGAACAAACACTGTAATAAAAGTTATGTGAGTGTGATGCCCATCTCCCCCTTTCGTTTTCTCTCTCCTTTCTCACAAGATATCAGACTATGATTGGCCATGGGTTACTGAAACTTTGAAAGGCAAAACTGCAGCAGGATGTAAGATAAATATTTTTTAAGCTATATTTTTTCTCTACCTCACAAAATTTGAAAAATCAACGTCCTTTGAAGAGTGTGACTAAGACTACAACCACTGTTTCTAGACATCATCTGACTTATATTAAGAATTAGTGGTCATCAAAAAAAAAAAAGAATTAGTGGTCCTTATTTGAATATACATTCTTGCAGGTTATTCATGTAGTTTGATTGACTTTCCAGCCGGGACTTATGGAATTCAACATTTAATTTGTTTTACCATAGCCAGTGTACACAGTTGATTGCACAGGCCATGGGACATTCTTCAAAATGCAGCCTCCCTTGAGCTCCTTTTTTTATAACGTACAATTTTCAAAATTAAGGGGAAAGAAGACATATTTTCTTATTACCAGTACCTCCCTCACCTGGTAGAAAAGAAAAACACATGTAAACTAAAAGCTTTAATTTTATTTGTTTGATCATGTTTTTCATGCTTCTGTGGATACACTCGATCCATTAAAGAACTGAAAATATGTGTGATAGAAAGAAAGAGCAGCTTCACTTTTCTTTCCTTTGTACCATGACAACCGAGCTTCCAATCTCCTGCTCAAAGGGCTTTCCCTCTAACAGAGTGTTATGACTTCTTGGGACTGAATTTCATGAGTTTGAGGAGTCCCCCAGGAGATGTAAAATCCCAGCTGTTATTTTGGATTTGCTCCAGGGCCTAAAACATCCACCATATATATTTTTTAATCGTGCGTTGACTTTTTAGGAACACACACTCTGCATACTAAACAGGCACCTGAAAAATTTGAATAGTGCTACCAAAACCCAGCAGTTCTTTTCTGTCGCATGTGGTGAATTTGAAAATTCTTTTAACACCTGATACACACTCCTAGTGGGCACCCGTAGATTCTTTTAGATGTTGTTAACTTGCTTTTACCTGCAAAATCCTTTTTGAACATTTAAAATGAAAGAAGCAGCTTTCTTGGGTGGTTTATCTTCTTAAGGGGGAAAAAAAAATAAAGAGGGCAGAGAACAAACAGAATGAGTCCAAGCTGTTTTTACTTTAAAATCTTCGGTTAGGAGAACATAACTGGGGAAAGGGAAAATCTGGAAGAAGAAGAAGCTCTAATATGAATAATTTAATGGAGGTATGTGTGAAAGCAAAAACAATTTATCGAAGAAAAATCTTAGAGTATGTTTTGAAGTAATAGTACAGAGCACAGCAGTTGGAATCAGAGAGACTGTGATGGTTAACTTTATGTGTCAACCTGAGCAAGCGTCCAGACACCCAGATATTTGGTCAAATATAATTCTGACTATGTCTGTAAGGAGGTTTTGGGATTAAATCCATATTTAAATCAGTAGGCTGCGTAAGCTGATGGTCCTCCCCAATGTGAGTGGGCCTTACCCACCAGTTGAAGGTCTGAGTAGAACAGAAAGATCAAACCTCCTTCAGGTGATGAAGAATCCCTTCTTCCTCATTGCCCTCAAACAGGGCTGTGTGCTTTTTACTTCATTCAGACATGAACTAAAACATTAACTCTTCCTGGGTCTTCAGCGTGTTGCCTTTGGATTGGAACTTGATCATTTTGGTTCTTCCAGTTCTCAGGCCTTTGAACTCAAATTGAAAATACATAATCTGCTCTCCTGGGTCTCAGCTGCTGACTCACCCTGCAGAGCTTAAGGCTGGTCAGCCTCCATAACCATCTGAGTCAATTCTTTATCATAAATATCTTTGTATGCACCCCTATTGGTTCTGTTTGTCTGGAAAACCCAAAATAGAGACCTACATTCAAATCCTCATTTACCACAGACAAGCTCTAGGTCCCTGGGCTGGTCTACCTCTATGTTCTCCCATGTTTGAAACATAATACCTACATGACAATGTTAAGGTGGGAATTCAATGACCTAATGTAAGTAAAGCACTTTGCCCAGTACTTGTAGTTAATTATAGCTGGAAAACATTAATATAGAAGTTATGGGCACAGGTATGGCAGTATCTGCTGGACACTGCTCATGAGAATCCCAGGCAGTGGAATACACCGATAGTCCCAGCGACTCAGGAGGATTGCGAGTTCGTGGCCAGCATGGGGAATATAGTAAGATCCCGTCTGAAAGAGCCAGTTGCAGGACTATGTGCTGTTGGTCCCAGCTACTAAGGAGATGAGGTAAAAGGATTGTGACACAGTGAGTCCGTAGTCCCTGCCTAAAACACCACACACACACACACACACACACACACACACACACAGTTATGCAGAATAGTAGATTCTCAGGATCCGTGAACTACTAAAATTCTCTGCAAAAAAATCAGTGTATGTTCACAATGTCCCTCCCATGCACACACATTTGGTAATAAGAGGAAATCTATAGCTCTCATTAAGTTCTTTTCTTTTTTTTTCTTTTTTTGGAAAGGTTTTTTTTTTCTTTTTTTTTTTTTTTTTTTTTTTTTTTTAATAGGGCACGTGTGCTCGCCAGACAGACAGAGAGAGACAGAGAGACAGAAAGCGAGAAATCACCCCCCAGGGGGGATGGCCATGCTGCAATCCCTTCTCCTCCATTCTCCTCTCGGGATCTTGGGCACGCACGCACACGCGCCTGGCGTCAGTTTAAGCCACCGGGTCCAGGAGTCGAACCGCGTTCGACTACATGGGAGTCCAGCAACATAGCCATTACGCTAACTGCTGGTCCCTCTCATTAAGTTCTTAAAAAAATTATTTATTATGATTATTTTTCTATTTGACCAGAGAGAGAGAAAGTGAGAGAGAGAAAATGAGAAAGCAAGTGCTAAGCCCAGGATATGAACTGTGGTCAGCCATATGGGAGTCCACCATGTCACCTGCAGGCCCCAATAGCTCTCATTATGTTCTAAAGGAATACTCAATCAGAAAAAGGAGAAGAAAGGTCCCTGACAAGACGATGACGGTTTTGCTAACAAAATGAAAGGGTTAATTTAAAAGAGATTCCCCTTCCTAAATAAGCATTAGGATTGCTGACACTCAAACTCCCCTCTCTCTTTCCCTCTGCATTCAAACTTTTCACCAAGGCGTCTATACCGCTGACACCCAAGTTTTCAACTCTGATTCACACCTAAACTAACTGCGGTTTCTCTGCACAGGCATTATTTCAGGCCCCTGGGAGTGAAAACCTGAAGAATATTTTGACTCACTCCCAAATTCCCAACTGATTACCAAATTCTTTCATATCCACCTGTGAGATAATTTCGGAATCACTCTTCTTTTCTACAACACTGTCCTGATTCATGCCCTTAGTCTCTCCCTACCTCGCCAAGGCACCACTGTTAACCTTGGTGTTGTTTCCCTGTAAGATGTTGAGCTGTCTTTTTGCAGTCTTCAAGTGTTCCAAAACATCCTCATACTTATTCCAGGTTGTCTCCCACCTCAACTACGCCCCCTTTTTTTTCCCTTGAATCACCCTCAATATTCCCATATTACGTCCATTCTCTAACATGTAGTGTGCTTCCATATCTTTATGCCTTTGCTCATTAGAACTAAAATAGATGGAGGGTCTAAGGCTAAGAGACTTTGTCTTAGTGTCTGCTGGGACCAGAATTTAAACCCAGGTTGGGTTTTAAAGTATATTATTATTTTCATCCCACACTGAGCTACCAACTTTCATTCATATCAATCTACTTTCGTTTCTACTCATCAAACTTACTCTGTGTCTTCTTCAGATCTGAATCTCTCTCAGTTCCCCAGCCTCCTGTACAACCACATCTCCTCATTTATAGTGTTTCATAGTAGTTGAGGTGTAAATCTGATATATCCTACTATACTCTAAGTTCTGCATGGAAATCTGTCTTGGGCCAGCTGATCCCAGGGTCAGATGGTCTAGATTCAAATCTGAGCTTCTCCATTTGAGCAATCCCTGCCTTTGTTTCTTTATCTGTAAAATGAGGGTAATAATTGGACCAATCCCATATCATTGTTGGATGAATCAAGTGAGTTAGTACATGCAAGAAGCATTTAGACCTGGGTCTGACACATAGGAAGAGTCCAATAAATAGTACATGTTATAATCACAGGGCCAGGTATATGCCTTATGCCGCTGGCCAGCGTGACAGTCATCAGGTATTGCACCTTACGGCGTGCATTCAGTGGATGCTTGCTAACAGGATGAGTACCAAAAATAGCTTTATTTCATAAGTAAGTGTTCAATGATGAGGAAGACTTGGCCCATAAACATACAAGTGTTGGAAATCTTGCTTATCTTGATAAGGCATAGCAGTATTTCCAAAAGAAACTATTTAAGTCAGAATGGAGGGCAATGACTTTATTGTTAAGATTATTATTATGAACAAGAGCAAAAGTGACTAACTGAATAGAGGTCTAGACATAAATAAGCATTTCATCAGGAAAATTAAATAGACAGTTCCTACCTTCATGACAAAAAAAGCTTTTAATAATGAATTCAGGTTTAGTCCCTTGAGTAGCCAAAAAATTAGAGCAAAAAAGTGATTAAGAAAACTGATTTAATAGGAAAATTAAGGTAACTGACTATATCTAATATAGATTAGCCAAATAATGACTAAGGACTTTCCTAGTAGAAATGCATAGGTTCAGTAAAGGAGTAAATATAAACATGGAAAAAAATTATTTATCATGTTGGCAGGTGATAAATAAAAATAAAGAAAGAAAAGAAAGTGTAGGTTGGCCCAGAGGCAAGATTTAGCTTGTCTATACTGTTGATAAATAGTGGAAACTATTTGCTTAGAAAACGCTTTGTGCACGTGTATGCTACCAGTTAGTATATACATTAATACAATCATTTGAGAAGCAATTTGGCAATATTGCTACAAACTATATATCATTTTATTTAGTTATACTATCTTTGGAATACTTTCTTCAGGAAATGATCAAGATTTGGCCAAAGGTTTATGGTTAAAGATGTCTATCATATCTTTGTTCATGATAGCAAACAAACAAACAAACAAACAAACTGGAAAAAGTCTAACTGTCTAATAATAAGGGATTGTTTATATAAATTATATTGACTGCTGTAAAGTCCTTAAACATCATGAGTTCAAAGGACAGCAGTAAGCTCTTACGATATAAATTGCAGCACAAAAAGAGGTTTATATATGCTATATTTCATAGATTCTAAGAGGCATAGATTTTAATATCTGTTACATATCTTAAAAATCATAATGTTTCTTGAATTTCATTGCATGTGCAGATGTATTAAGACTTGCTGGCGAGGAACATCAGACTGAAGGCAAGTTCCAGAAGCGATAGGAAAATACGCTTTCAAGAAATACTGTATGGGGACCAGCAAGTGGTATGGTGGCTAAAGCACTGGACCCCCACATGGCCACATGTGTACCAGACCTGGTGACTTGCTTTCTCACTTTCCCTTTCTCCATCTCTCTGGTGAGCGCAATGCCCTACAACAATTTTTTTTAACTAATAATAATAAATAAAATAAATATTTGGGGAAAAAAATACTGCCTTACTGGAACTGTCACATTGCCTAGTGGTTAAGGGAGCCAGATCTCACATGAACAACCACAGTTTGAATCCTGGTCTGCACACTAAAAAATACATCAGGTGAGTGTGCATGCCTGACCAAATCCTGACAGGATGGAGAGATGGAGAAGTATTGCAGTGGGACTACACCCAATTGGGAAGTGTTTTCCCTCTCTCTCTCTTTTTCTCTTTCTCTGTCTCTCTGGTGAGTAACACCCTCTGGCAATTAAAAAAATTTTAATTTAATTTGTTTTACCTGGGACCAGCGGATGGTGTAATGGTAACATTGCTGGACTCCCACACAGTAAACCATGGTTCAAGTCTCAGACCTGGTAGCTTAAAACTCATGCCAAGCACGTGTGCATGCATGCCCAAAATCCCAGGAGGAGAATGGAGGAGAAAGGATTGCAGAGTGGCCAACCCCCTGGAGGGTGATTTCTGCCTTTCTATCTCTCTGTCTCTTCAGCAAGCACATGTGCCCTATAGCAAAAATCTCTCTCTTTAAAAAAAAATTATTGTTTTATCAATACCTGAGTTGATGCTGTGTGGAATACCTCAAACTTTGAAAAGTTTGAATGAGCATATGAATCATTAGAATTAAAATTTGACTAAGATAAAAATTTAGTAACATTTCTTATTTACATAATTTCAAGACATTTGATAAACCTGTATCTAGAAGTTTTCTTTCAGTAAGTATAAGATAATGATTCTTAGGGGCTAAGCCTTTTGTCTAGTAACATAATTTTTTTCTTTTGTCCTTAATAGTGCATAAAATAATAGCAGATGTTAATATTGATGACCTCCTAGAGTAATGAAAAGCAATATATATACTATGATATGAATTAAGCATTTTTTGGAGAGGTTTTTACTATAGGGCATGTGTGTTCACCAGACAGAGACAGAGAGACAGAAAGCCAGAAATCACCCCCCTCAGGGGGGCTGGCCATGCTGAAATCCCTTCTCCTCCCAGGATCTTGGGCACGCATGCACACTCGCCCGGTGTGAGTTTAAACCACCGGGTCCACGACTTGAACTGCAGTTGACTACATGGGAGTTCAGCAACGTAGCCATTACACTAACTGCTGGTCCCAAATCAAGCATTTTTAAGAGAGGAATAGATACATCAAAATATGTTATCTTGGGACCAGCAGTTAGCGTAATGGCTATGTCGCTGGACTCCCATATTGTCGACCACGGTTCGAGTCCCGGATCCGGTGGCTTAAACTCACACCGGGCACATGTGCGCATGTGCCCAAGATCCTGAGAGGACAAAGGAGGAGAAGGAATTGCGGTGTGGCCATCCCCCCTGGGGAGTGATTTCTCGCTTTCTGTCTCTCTATCTCTCTCTGTCTTTCTGGCGAGCACATGCACCATATAGCAAAAACCTTTCAAAAAAAAAAACTTATCTTTGGCTACCTACAGCATTATGTGTGAATTTTATACTCTTTTTATACATTTTGTATTTTTTGTTTTTTCTAAAAGCAGTATTACATTTTAATGGGAAAACTTTAGTAAATACTGCTTTTAGAAACAATTGTGAAAACAAATGAAGATTTGAAGTTTTCATTCAATCTGTTCTAGGAATGGTCTATCTAACAGCAATTCTGCAGTAAATACGCTAAGAAATTGAGGTAGAGAAGTCTGAGTATCTGAGTTGCATTCTTGCTTCTGCCAACCTAGCCATTTACAAATAATGTGCTTTTTCTAGAATTTTTCTATTCCCATGTGTAAGAAAAACATTATACTGTTCACTCGCCTACTTCAGAGTAACAAAGAGTGAACATCTGGAACGAAACGAATAGATTATATCATAATTGCAGGGAACCTTAGCAAAGAGTAGGAACAAAGCATTTTGTGAAGACAAATCTATTTCCCCTTTAACTTATCGCCAAACAACATTCATTTCCACACTAGCTGTGGGGTCCAAACCAGCCAATCTATTGAAATCCCCAGGAAACACAACCTCAGATCAGTTCTGTCTGATGTACCAAAAGATTTGAGAGGAAAAAAAGAAAAAAGAGAAAGAAGCCCTTAGGGATATGTAAGCTTATTTATTTTTACAACCTGCAAACTTCAGTCCCAGCAATGAACGCAAAGTGCCTGATGCATTCGTATTATGCATGTATGAGCATTTGTTTATATTCTCTTTGACTTTTTAAAATCTGTTTAATGAGCCTTTTTATTCTGTACTTATTATATACGACATTTCATTAAGATCCATGGAGAAAGTCGCTTCTAGTTTATATTTACATTATTTAAGCACTACAAGTGTTATTTGCTACCGGTTATGTAAACGGAAAATAACTTATGAGTTTTACAATGTGATTTTCTTTCTTGCACTTGGTGACTTGGTTGCCTCTTGGTTTTTATTTATGCCCTGAATGACCACTGGCTTTTTCCATTTGCCTACACACGGAGACATCTGCACTTTAGGTGTGGCTGCAAATGAAGAGCAAGGGGAGAAATAACTTCACTGGATTCAGAATGAGAATAGCCAGCTCCTCTAGAAACCATGAGGCAGGTCAGCTTCCAAGAAGAAATATCAACCTGCTTTCTGTAAGTGAGGGAGTCCCAGGGCTTAACTCAGATAGTACCCTAACTTCGCAGTCAGCCCAGTGGGAGATTAGAAAAGAACTATATTGGGAACTAGCAGGTGGTGTGGTGGTTGCAGTGCTGGACACTCCCACATGGCTGACCACGGTTCAAGTCCTGGACCTGGTGGCTTGCTTTCTCACTTTCTCTTTCCCTCTCTCTCTCTCTGTCTCCCTCTGGTCAAATTAAAAGATAAATGAATGAATAAATAAAATAAAATAAAATAAAATAATTATAGAAAAAAGAAAAAAACTATATTATGGAAATACCTATAGATGATTAACACATAGGCAAAGGAATGAACTCAAAATTGTGAGAAACAGTAGACTAGAAGTCTACCAAGGAATGTGACTGTCTACAGACACCTCAAATTCTGATAGGTAACAGGCCAAGCTGTTTAATGGTCCGATGAGAAAAAGTGCTGCCTCCTTCTCCAGCAACTGTAGCAGATCCAGTCTTAGGGAAAAAACCAAGCTACAGAAACTTCAAGATTATGCCCCTGAAATCACTAAGTCATTAAGTGAACTTTACGTTATCACCCAACTGAAAAAAAACAAAAAACAAAAACAAAAAACAAAAACAAAAATGCTTAAACTAAAAAATAAAAACAAAAAGAAACCCGAATGAAACATCATGAAGTGATCATCTCCGAATCACAAGGAAATCTCTCAAGCCCCAGAGTGGATTTTATCAAGCAAGCAACTTCACTGAACTTTTACCTTAGCTAAGTGCAATCCATATTCGACTAATAAAAATTAGATTCGGGTATCATATCTGTAATTTAGTTCTATTTTTAACTCCTTTCAAAATTTCAATTAATATTCTAGTATTTTTTCCTTCTTGGTCATATTCAGAGCAGGCTAAAATAAATTCCACTTCAAGGCTGCTCTAGTCTTTTCAAAATCAGATACTTATCAGAACCTTCTTTTCCTACAGGGCTGTTTGTTCTCATTTCTCCCTAGACACATTGACAGTGTCACTTCAAGATACAAACCTTTCCACCTCCCCTCTACTATCCTCAAACTTCACCTGCTCCAATTGTAATGCTAAGTGACAGTTAACTAATCTGATAAGTTAATGAATGTTAATGTACTATCTCTTTCTACCTGTGAATGAAGGGACAATAGGTTCCTATCTTTTCCCTCTGGTGCTTTTACTGTAGCCTTAAAAAAAAAAAAAGAAAAAAGAAAAAAAAGCCTGGGGCTGGCAGGTGGTGTGGTGAAGGCACTGGACTAAACATGATCAATGTTAACTGGCAGTTCGAGTCCCAGAACTGGTAGCTTTCTCTCTCTCTCTCTCTCTCTCTCTCTCTATCTCTATCTCTCTTTCTCTCCCCTCCTCTGGTGAGTGCATGTAACTTATAGCAAATTTAAATAATAATAACAAATAAAATGAAATAACTATTTAAAACATATCTTTTTTTTTCCTTAGAGGTGTTTGTCTTAGGGCTTGAATTCTCACCAGAGAGAGAGAGAGACAGACAGACAGACAGACAGACAGTGAGAAGGAAAGTGAGAAATCGCCCCCCCAGGGTGGATGGCCATGCTACAATCCCTTCTCTTCCATTCTCCTTCTGAGATCTTGGGCACGTATATACATGTGCCCGGCATGAGTTTGAAGCCACTGGGTCTGGGACTTAAATAGCGGTCGGCCATGAGGGAGTCCAGGGACGCAACTGCTACACCATATGCTGGTCCTGACATGCCTTATTTATTTATTTATTTATTTATTTATTTATTTTGGAGAGGTTTTTGCTATAGGACATGTGCAATCGCCAGAAAGACAGAGAGAGACAGGGAGATAGAAAGCGAGAAATCACCCCCCAGGGGGGATGGCCATGCTGCAATCCCTTCTCCTCCATTCTCCTCTCGGGATCTTGGGCATGCACTCACATGCACCGGCATGATTTAAGCCACTGGGTCCGGGACTTGAACCGTGGTCGACTATATGGGAGTCCAGTGACATAGCCATTACACCTACTGCTGGTCCCTGACATGCCTAATTTTAAAAAGGTGATATTAGTAGTGAGAATTCTAGGTAAGATAGCAGACCTGCAAGAGAAAATAAGACAGCCTTTTAATTTTTTTTTTTTTTTAATTCCTCAAACCACACCGCAACGAACAGTGTCACGTGGTTAGTAGTTGGTGTGAGTGACATATTATGGACGATTCTGCAATGATCTGTTCTGAGCTGCCATGGACTCAGCGTTAGGTTAAACCCTACCAAATGCCATGGAAAGTGACTTGCCTTTTCATTCTGTAATAAAGGTTAAAATACTTAAACTCTCTATTTAATTGGTATATATTTAAACTTTTCTTGCAATGGTTAAAAAAAAAGATGTTTTGGCATTAAACTACTGCTGTGTAGGGCCTACATGTTTAAAAAATTCATTAAAATAGTACTTTAATTTTGACAGAGTTGAACTACTGAGAAAATTAATTGATTGTTTCTCACTTGAGCTTTGAAGAAGTCATTAACGTTTTTATGGTTTATGGAAAATTGAGAATTGAAGTACACTAAAATCAATATGTTATCTGATGTACAGAGAAAATGGCAGTTCAGATGAAAGAATGCACAAACAATTCCTCAGAGCTTTTTTTCTGTCCCCTGATTCGACAAGCGTATTTTGGAAGAGCATCTATGTTTACTTGTACTCAAAGTCCTAAGTCTGTCTTTTTCATTGTGATGTACATTGTGCAGACAGAACCATGGTCTGAAATATGAACCACTGCATTTTAGAGTCTGTTCTTTCCTGATTAAAACAAACAAAACCAAGAGGGGGCTGGATGACAGCACTGTAGTAAAACACAGCCCTCTGAGAGGCTGACATACATGGGAAGGTTCTGGGTGTGCATGGGAGAGACATTTCTGAGTACACCAGACATGCATGTGCCCATGATCCAGGGCTGGCTGGAGATGGGGGTGGATGGCAGCATCAAGACTGTTGGAATGCTGCTTCTCCCTCTCTTCCTCATGGAAAATAAATAAATACATAAATAAACCTTAAAATATTGAGATAGTACAAAATACCACAAATATTCAGATAAGCCTATATATTTTGTAACAGTCTTTAGTAAGAAAGTTGTAGTTGGGCTAATACGTGAGGGTATTGGAAAATACTTTGCATGGTCTATACTGGGCTTACATGCATTCTGAAGGAAATTGTCATTCCTTGTACAAATAACAGGCATTGAGTTGGGTACAGGCCAATGCCACTGAGACTCAGGACCCCATTCTGTTAGATTGTAGGCTAAGGACAGAGGGAAACAAAAAGGAAGAACTGGCCACAGAAAAGATCCTCATGTAATCTGTCTTTATTTAGTTTTCTGAATGTTGCCTCTCTGTGTCCTCTTCCGACATAGCAATAATCCTGGGAGGATTTGACCTTATCCTGTTTTCTCAAACACTGAAGGAATCGGGGTTTTAAGAACAACCACTTCTGAATTTACCTACTTCTACTACCTCTATTTCACAGAGAAAATATTTTCCTTTTTGAATATTTATTGCTGCTTCCAAACTTCTTTAGCCTGATTGATCCTTTCCTTCTTTGGAGAGTTGAAAACTTCCAGTTCATCATCCGCCTACAAGCCAAATCCACAGTAGCTCACGCAGGCGTGGGATAGGATGAGAAACCAGAGAGAATGTGTTGGTAATCGGATATTTGTTAGCATAAGCCTTATCAAGAAGCACCGAGTAAATAAAGTAGCCATAGAGGGAGTAGATTGTTTTTTTTGGTTATTCCCAGATAATTGAAAATCAGGATTGTCTAATAAGTATTTACACAACCCCAGCAATTTCCAAGATAATCAAGCAGTTTGTATAACAAAATAAGAGTGTGTCCATTAAGTTAGCATCTGATACTTGTCATGTTCAATATTCACTTGTCCATCGTTTTGTATTTTATATGATTAAATATTGTTTTTTCTGTCAGGAAACTAATCATCCTAAAGTAATATACCACAGATAGAGAAATTCTAAATCTCCTTTTTAAATTGCATACTAAACTTCTTTCTTTGATTTTGCAATGTTATTATCAAAGTCTGTGAAAAACTCATGAGTTCATAAAGAAATAAATGCCCAACCAAACCAAGGCATGGTGCCAGTTTACCTTATGGTTGTTAGCCTGGTGTGCAGCCCTGTACCATGTCTTTACGCTGCCAACATGTGAGTGACTAATCCCTGCCTTTTTCTCCCACAGTCAATTTATCCTTTTATGTGTTCTCCTGATAGGCATCTCTCAACATGTTCTAACAACTTGTTCAAAAGAAGACTTTCGGTTGAAATGGAAGACCAGCAATTTTTACTGCTCCAATGGTTACTCCTAAGAATATGATTTATTAAGCTATATCTGCTAAACCAAGAATAAGAATTTCTTGTTCATGATTATAGTACAGTTATGGATTCATTGGAACATCAAAAAAGAGGGGAACATACTTTCCAAAGATTCACTATAGCTTATATTCTTTAAAGGGAAAAAAATCTGTTAACTCAAGTACAGATTGGGGTCAGGAGTTTTAAGTATTATTATGGTTTTTTCACCTGATTTGTTCAATGATCCCAATGACTTGACATAAGCACTAAACTACTGTTTTCAGAGTAATGCTTTCTTTTTCTGCCTCTAAATTTAATCGCCCAGGACATTAGACTATTGTGGTGGTATTCTTTTTTCTATTACAGATACCACATTTCTCCATTCTAGAAAGAGGACCCACTAGGTCAAGGCATGGTTTTCATGACGTTCACATTAAAATATACCTGGGGTATGTAACACATACACTCATTAGCATCCATCGTGACACAATTAGAGGTTGATGCATTAGCCCAGCTGTGGTGGTACACGTGTTAAGGGTGCCATTGTGTGATGGCTGAGGCAATGTGGAAGGCTTGGGTGCTATTTCCAGCCCAACCTAAACAGGCCTGGCACTGCGATGTGTGCCAGGGCCCCAGCTGACTGGGAAGCAGGAGCAGGAAAGACAGCAACATGGTAGGACCTTGTCAGCAATACCATTCTCTCTCTCTCTCTCTCTCCACCCCTTCTCTTTCTTTCTCTCTTTCATGACAAACAAAGAAAGAGGGGCCAGCAGATGGCATAGTGGTTACATCGCTGGACTCCCATATGAATGACCACCGTCTGAGTCCCAGACCTGGTGACTTGAAACTCATGCCAGGCATGTATGCCTGTGTGCCCAAGATCCCTGGAGGAGAATGGAGGAGAAGGGATTGCGGCGTGGCCATCTCCCTTGGGGGGGATGATTTCTCACATTCCCTCTCACTGTCGCTGTCTGTCTCTCTCTCTCCAGCACGTGCATACACCCTAAGGCAAAAAAAGAAAAAAAAAAAAAAGAAAGAAATCTTATGAAAAGAAAAAAAGAGAGAGAGAGAGCTATCGCAATTTAACCAACTAATAACCAGCTCAGCAAGTAAAAATTGCCAAGAAACTAGGGAGCCAGTGGAAACTAGTCATGGGGTTATTCTTCCTAAGACAGACTTACAATGAGGGCATGGGAGGGGTCTCGCACCAGCAGCAGCAAAGCATAGCCAAACCTGAGAAAGGGGCCAGCTCATGCTGAAGGGGCCCTCCAGAGACTAACCCCATCTCTCACTATTCCTCTGTAGCTGCTGTCACCCAACCAGCTCTTTAAATAACATAGCCAAAGTTTGCAGTAAAAAGGACAAAACAGTATCAGCTACAAAGTTCTTTCTCTCCCCCCAGGCCCTCTGGCAGCTGTTTGCAACTTTGGAGTTAGGTTTAATTCTGACAAGGATATCACTAGACTGCCTTGCTCTTTAAGCTGATAATAATGATTAGTATTTACTGGGACCAAAATAATTCTGAAAATCAGCTACCAGGTCTTTCTGGGTACACTCTGACATCACCGATGAGAAGACTACTTTCAAAGTGGAGATAGTAACAAAGACAGAAAACACTCCAGCCTTCATGAGTGAGCCGATCAATTTAATGGTTCAAGGACAACCAGCAGCCACCTCACTCCTCCCACTACTCAGTGCTTTCACACAACACCTTCCCCCTTTTACTAAGTAGGAACAAATACGATTGAGAAATAAACATTTCACTATAGAAAGCTCACTAAATGTGTAAATATTCAAGAAAAAATAGCATAGTGGTTGACATCACAGATCAGGCAGAATCGTATTGGAGCCCCAGTGCCATCACTGACTATCTGCAAACTCACACAACCTTGGTGAGCCTCAGTTTCCGTATCTATAAAATGGGGATAATAGCAGTACTTACTTTGTGAATCATTGTAAGTATTCCATAGATTTGTCATTATGTTTTTACCACAAAATATTGCTTTACTCAAATTTATTTCTGTGATATAAAGGTTTTATGACATTATGGTTGTCTCCTCTTAGCCGAGAGCATGTGTTCCAGGGCTCCCAGTGACTGCCTGAAATGATGGATAGTACCACAGTCTACATTTTCTCTCTATATACACACCTATGATAAAGTTTAATTTGTAAATTAGGCATACCATAATGAAAAATATGTGCATGTGATCACTTTCTCACTCTCTCTAAATATCTTATTGTAGTGTTTTACTGGTAACCGAAACTGTGAACCAGGGATAAGACAGAGGACTACTGCATAAATGTAGAGATAGCTACTATTCAGATTTTTAAACAAAGGAGTTATAATAAGGATGCATATGTCTACAAGGCATAGGTGCTTTATGAATATAAAATAACTATAAACCTTACTCTTTCACCCTAAATAATGCACCATGTAGTTAGGAAGGCAAGATGAGCTCCTGAACACATATAATCATCAGTAGACACAGACAGTATTAAAGATTTATTTCAAAGTTTGATGACCTTTTTTTTTTGAGAGAGGTTTTTGCTATAAGAGCGCATGCACTCACCAGAGAGATTAAGACAGAGAGACAGAAAGTGAGAAATCACTCCCCAGGGGGATGGCCATGCTACAATCTCTACTCCCACTCTCCTCTCAAAATCTTGGGCATGCACACACACACGCCCAGCGTGAGTTTTAAGCTGCTGGGTCTGAGAATTGAACTGTGGTCAACTACATGGGAGTCCAGTGAGGTAGCCATTATGCCATCTGCTGGACTCGATGCAGACTACTATGAAATCACATATAAAAAGTCATGCAGGGACCACCAGTTAGCGTAATGGCTATGTCACTGGACTCTCACGTAGTCGACCGTGTTTCGAGTCCCAGACCCGGTGGCTTAAACTCACGTCAGGCATGTGTGCGTGTGTGCCCCAAGATCCCGAGAGGAGAATGGAGGAGAAGGGATTGCGGCATGGCCATCTCCCCTGGGGGGTGATTTCTCGCTTTCTGTCACTCTGTCTCTCTCTGTCTGTCTGGTAAGCGCGCACCCTATAGCAAAAATCTCCCCAAAAAAAGAAAAAAAAAAAAGTCATGCAACATAGTCTTTGTCTGCCAATGGCTCAAAACAAGTACACGGCCCTGTGTCACGTAGTGACAGGGACACATTCTGGGAAGTATGCTGTCAGGCCATTTTGTCATTATTCGGACACCACAGACTCTCCTTACGAAAGCTAGATCACATAGCCTGCACCTAGTCTATGTGCTCTGCCTGTTGCTCTCGGCTACAAGCCTATCTAGCATGTACTGTGCTGAACACTGCAGGATATCATAATACGGTAATATTTGCGTATCTTCACATCCCTAGAAAAGGTATAGTGAAAATACCATATAAAAGGTAAAATACAGTACACCTATACAGGGCACGTATCGGGACTGAAGCAAGACTGGAACTTGCTCTGGGCAATCAGTGACTAAGTGAGGAACGAATGTGAAGGCCTAGGACAATGCTGTCATTAACATAGGCTTTATAAACACTGTATACTAAGTCTACACTAAATTTACCAAAAAAATGTTTTTTTTAATAATCAGCCTTAGCATACCGTAACTTTTTCAATTTCTAAACTTCTGAACTTTTTTTAACTTGTTGATTCTTTGGAAATAATAGATTAAAAAAATAAGCCCATTGTACAGCTATGAAATAATATTTATTTTCTTTATATTCTTTTTTTTTTTGGAGAGGTTTTTGTTATAGGGTGCGTGCGCTTGCCAGAAAGAGAGAGGCAGAGAGACAGCAAGTGAGAAATCATCCTCCAGGGTGGATGGTCATGCCACAATCCCTTCTCCTCCATTCTCTTCTCGGGATCTTGGGCACACATGCACACATGCCCGGTGTGAGTTTAAGCCACTGGGTCCAGCTACGCAGGAGTCCAGCAACATAGCCATTACGCCAACTGCTGGTCCCTTATATTTTTATTCTATAAGCTCTTCTCTATTTCTAGATGTTTTTACTTTTTAAACTTTTTTGTTAAAAACTAGGACATAGGGCCAGAACTGTGGTCTGGTGGTGAGGGTAGTTGGAGGTCAAATGCCAACCTAATTTGAGTCCTAGTCCTGGTGCCTTGAAAAACATGCTGGGTATGTGTGTATACACGCCTAAGGTCCTGACAAGATGGAAAAATGGAGGAGAAGGGATTGTGGTATGGCCATGCCTAGGGGGCAGACTTTCATCCTCTCCCTCTTTCTCTCTTTGTCTCTGTCTATGGTGGGTACATAACGCCCACTAGCAATTAAAACAAACAAGCAAACAGCACAAAAAAGACTATGACACAAATATACACTTTAACTTACACAGGGTCAGGATGATCAATATCATTATTTTCCACCTCTGCAGCTTGTCCTCCTGAAAGGGCCAAGACAGCATGAGAGTACATCAAGCATAAGAGAAAATGCTGCAATCAAGGGACCCAGTAAACACAAGACGGATAAGGCCGCTACTGGCATAACACAGTTTTACAGTTGTTTTTTTAATGTAAGTAGGAGTATGACCTAAAATAATGATTTAAAGCATAGTATAGTAAATACATACACCAGTCACAATGTTTAATGATGAATCATTAAGTATTATGTACTGTACACATTTGTGTATACTGTACTTTTGCTTTTTTAATTTTGCTAGAGAGTGCACATGCTCACCAGAAAAAGAGATGGAGCCCTTCACTGAAGGTAGTCTTGTTCCAATCCCTTCACTATTTCTCCTCTCTGGGTTTCAGTCATGTGTGCACATGTGTGAGGCATGTGTTTCGAGCCACAGGATCAGAAACTCAACTGCAGAGGGCCATGTGGGATCCAGTTGCTTTAACCACCATGCTGTCGGCTGGCCCTATACTATACTTTTATGTGACTGGCAGCATAGCAGGTTTATTTATTCCAGTATCACCACAACCACATGAGTAATGCATGGCTTTGAGACATTGCCACAGCACAAAGTCATTTGGTGATAGGAATTTCTCAGCTCTATTATAATCTTACAGGACCACCATAGTCTATGTGGCCCATGATGGCCTAAAACTGTTAGGTGGTGTCTCACTGCATGTTGTGATAAGATATAGTCACCTATACAATAAAGTCAGCAACTGTTGCAAACTAGTAGTCCATTTGATTTTGCATTTCCTAATTTTACTTTCTCAATTGCACCAACATTTTAACCTCCACAATGGGTCATCTGAAAAATTGTCTCTACAATGCACTGAATCCAGGCTGAAATGGCTGCACTTGGCTTGTGTATCAGCTAAATCCACATTGCAGGACAAAGATCCACAAACGTGGCTAGATTGAGAGAAGATGATTCTGCTAGTTCACTGGAGTTCAATTGTATTTTTACTGCATATCTTTGCTACACGTCCTCAAACCGTACATGACTGGGCGATGGCACTCGGTATCTATTTAGAAGTGAGAATGACGGCATGCACAACAAACACTGGGAAAGGGTCTTCCAGGTTTTACTGCCACTTAGGAGCTGCCATAGATATCCCACTACTCCTAAGGTGAGAAGGAAAGACAAGTAACAGGTCTGAGAGCCCAGGATTGCTTCTATGGGAACATTTTTCTTTACCAAAATGAACACTAGAATTGCCAGACTCTAGAAGTACCACCTGGGAGTTATTTGTTTCATGGTTCACAAGTTTGTTTACTGAGCTTTTGTTCTGATAATGATCTGAAAGTCAGTTTTACTTTGGAATGAATGGCAAGTCTAACCTGAATTTTTTATTGTTGGAGCTATGCTGTAAGAGGTAAAAAAAATAACCATACCACTGATCCATGGAGAAACACAGTTACTCTCTTGAGAATGGTTAACCTTATCTCCAGTATAAAGTAAACTTTCAGCAACACACACACACACACACACACACACACAGATACACACACACACCCTACTCTATCTCTACATATTTTGCCTTACTGCATAAAACTAAAGAGGAGAGGGCAATGTGGAACCATCAGTAATTATCTAAATTGTGTCAGTCAGTTTTTTTTTTACTTTTTTATTTTGGCAACAAATATAGTAATCTTTTCCAACAGTAAACAGTTTCTAAGGAATGCTAACTTCTTTAGTTAAGAAGGTGTTGGGAACTGGGGGTGGTTACAAAATAACTCAGGTCTTCAGTACCATGGCTGCAGTAATAAGACATGTTTTTCAAGTCCGGCTGATGAAATTTATGTAACTGTTTTGGTAGTCATATCTTCAATAGATACATCACATCTTATTTAAGATATTTCACATATAAGCATGTTATATATTATATAGATTTGAAAATGACTTCAATTATTGGCTATTCAAGTATACCATTCCCATGAAATAAAATACATTATTTTTTAAAGAATTATTTATTTATTTAATTCCAGTTGTTACTATTATTTTTTAATTTGACCAAACGGAGACAGAGAGAAAGAAAGCAAGTCACCAGGTCCAGGACTCAAACGATGATCGGCCCTGTGGGAATCCAGTGCCTTTAACCACCATGCCACCTGCCAGCCCCAATAAAATACATTATTATTTTTCTAAAGTAAGAACAATGGTATATTCAAATTTTGTATCTTACTGCTATTTGGATAATCACTGAATATTTGTGAATCAGTCTTCCGATACATAATACAAGGACATAGCATCAGGATCATTTAAATCCTAAGAGTCTGGACAGCATAGTATTACTATATCTTAAAACCATTGTGGAAGAAAAGCAGGTCTTGAGTCTGCATTTTATACAGAAACTGATTATGGACTTCTTCATTTATGCTCCTGAAATCATACCTCAACAATTGATACTTTAATGGTTATCTAGTATCTCTTAGAGATGAACACATATTCAGATACAAAATTTAAGAAGGTAATATTGCCCCAGGAGCTGTTCATAAAAATAACTGTCCCAGATTAGCCATGGTGGCAGAGCAGGAATGCAACACTCCACGATATTGAAGCCACCTGCGAAGGTCCTGAGTGTGTGCTGAGGTCCCCTGTACATGCTGGCACTCGTGATCTGGACTGGCGAGATGGATGGTGGATTGTGGCGTAAAGATCCTGTTGCAGGTCCCTGATTCTCTCTACCTTTCTCTTTTTTACTCTTTATATCTCTTATGGAGGAAATAAATGTAAAAACCTTTTAATAAGTTGTACAAATGATATTATTTTGAATATGTGATATCCAAGTTTTACTTTTAGATGTATGTATGTATTCATTGATGTTCAGCTAGGCTTTCCTTAAAGAGTAATAGATTACAGGTCTGTGGGGAATGTTGCTAAAGACTGAGCTCCAATCTCATGTATGAACTTGCACAAAAAAATGCAATATTTTTGATGAAGGTTTATCTTGTTAAGAAAATGAAAGACTCTTTAAGAGTAAAGTTATGTTTCTAACCACGAAATGTGAATTTTCTGAGGCAATTTTGGAAAGCATGCTTATTTTACCAGCTGAAAAATAGAAAAGACAAGCTGAAATTAAGGCTATCACCATTTGGTTAGCATGCATGTCACAAGGCCACAGCATTTTATATGGGTATGTGTATATATCTGTGTATATGTATACATACATATATATACTAAATATGGTAATCTTTCTATTTTTTAGAGTCCTTAATGTTTTTTTTCCTGATAAAAGGAAGGATAAAAGAAGATCAAAAAATAAGGAGCTTCTAGCTTCTAAAATTATAAAATTTATCATTTCTATTTAAGAATAGATAAATGAACTATATTGAATAAAGAGAAAAATATCAAAGAAATATCATTTTACCCAAACCCATGTTTGAGTTTCTTAGTCAAAAAATGCTTCCATATTTATGCTAAATCCTGGTTTCAGTGTTTATCTTTTGCAGATTGTCTTGAAATTACCAATTCTAAGAAATGAAATAGAGTAGGCAAACTACAATTTCAGAAAATACAAGGATGTCCCTTACAAGGAAAATTTAAAATGGTTTTGAGTTATGTTTGTTTTTCTTGTTATTTTTATTACTAAAACTCTTTCATAAAGCTATTATTTTTTTATGCCCAGGAGGCAGAAGAGCTCGGCCCTCTACTGAGTTTGTTCATCTAAATGTCAACTTTTTTTTTTTAATGGAATGAGAATTTTGTCTTAATATTTTCATGTAGGACTACAAGTAAATGACCTTTAAGATCCTTTCCTCTTCTACAATCTCTGATGATTTTATTATTCCTTCCCTTAAAATAAATAGTAAAAATCTATAAGAGGGGAACTTCAAAGAATGCATGAAAAAATTGTATTCAAGTACAAGTTCACTTTACTGTAACAATTTCTGAAATGCGTGAAGTTTTTTTTCAATAACATACATTTCTGTGAACTTTTTGAATATCCCTCACATATTATTTGTTTAGTAATACATTGTCCTATTAGTCTAAAATGGGACAATACATAAGCTATGGCTTTCCGTAGGGATAATAATGTGGATCCTAAGCCATCTCTAAAGAAGTTTCTTGGTGTCTTTGAGTTGCTGCCTAAGAATGAAGCATTGAAAGATTTTTTTCCTCCTAAGGTTATATTCTTGAACCCAAGGCCTTTTCCCTCCCTCTCTTCTCTTTGTGCTGTGTCCCCTCCCTGTTAATATCTCTGAGGTGTGATAAATGCCCAACACGACTGCATCACTACAGATCCGAGCACATCTCACCCACATACTGTATGTACGGTTTGTCAATGTGCAGATAGATGCACCATCACTCTCACTTAAATTAGGTTGCTGTAGTTTCACCCCTTCAAAAGCTGTCCCTCCAGGTTCCCTGCTGGGTGTACTGGCTCATACTCCTCCCTTTGATCCTTTGAGCTTTCTTCCCTGGCTACCAGCTCTCCTTCTTTCATTCCAGATTAAAAGTGTTCTTACTGCAGTTGCCCGGTGCTGACTCAGTGGTTCTGCCTGCTTTTGAGTCTGCCGGTCTCTGTCAGACCTCCACCACTGCCAGAGAGAGTCTCTGCATGGCTCTAGACAGCTCATTGCTGTGCTTCCATTTTTTCAGGATTTTGTTGCTGTTATTGTTGTTGAGTGTTTTTATTTGTAGCTAGATCACATTTTTGACAACTGTCCTTTTAAGAATGTTCCAATTTGAATGAACATACAACCCATGCCTTTCCATTGTTCGTATTTGCATATCCATGTCTACGGTCTAAAGGAGGCTACTGTGTAGAAATATTAACTTTCAGCATGATGAGATGAATTACATACGTGTAAAAATACACAAATTTATAGTGATACTAAAGGAAACTCGTTAGTCCACTTTGGGAAACTAGTAATAAAGAATGGGATGGGAAAAGACAAAACCAAGTTTATTTCACATTTTTCCCATAAGAATCGTATCTCAGAGTAACCAAATAGTTGATGAGGTTAAGGTTTTCTGGGGGTTTTTGTTTGTTTGTTTTTTTAATTTTTGCCAGAGAGTACATCCATCTGCCAGAGAGAGACAGAAAAAGAGAGGGGGAGAGAGAGAGGGAGAAAGCCACCCACGGGGACATAGTCACATGACAATCCTTCTCCTCTATTTCTCCACCTTGTTAGGATTTGGGGTACATACGCACATGTGCTGGTATGTTTCTCAAGCCTCCATGCCAATATTCACACCACAGATAGCCACGCATGTAACCACTCTCTTAACTGACTCCCCTAACCACTGGGGCAGAGAACCCAGAGAACCAGTCCTCTTCTATTTTAGTGAATTGCAGATAATACATGTAGATGGGATAATATAATGTAAATATCACTATTCTGTAATCCCTAATGAAGTAAAGAATCTGGCAGTGACGATCAGTAGCTTCTAAACCATTAGCTAATAAACTTAATGGGAGCTTTATAAGGAACAGAGCAAGCTGACAATACCGAAACCACTGATCAAATTTAACATTACAAAAAGGAAATAACCATACTCTATGCCTCATCACATGGTACAAAATAAACTATATTCTCTGTGCTCAGAGAAATTTTTGCAATAGGGCATGTGTGTTTGTTAGAAAGAGAGACAAAAACTGAGAAGTCACCCCCCAGAGGGATGTGTAAAGTATTCTTATGAAAATTAAATGGGATTGGGACCAGCAGTTGGCATAATGGCTATGTTGCTGGACTCCCACGTAGTCAACCGCGGTTCGAGTCCTAGACCCGGTGGCTTAAACTCATGCCGGGCGCGTGTGCATGCGTGCCCAAGATCCCAAGAGGAGAATGGAGGAGAAGGGATTGCGGCGTGGCTATCCACCCTGGGGGGAGATTTCTCGCTTTCTGTCTCTCTGTCTCTCTCTGTCTGTCTGGCAAGCGTACACGCCCTATAGCAAAAACCTCTCCAAAAAAAAAAATTAAATGGGATTCACAGAAATAGTTTATTACCTATTGATAATAACATGTGTAGTATTTTCCACTGGACTGGTCTGAGAATTATTTCATGTTGGGTAATCTTTACAAGCCAAATGATATATAGTGATTGAATGGTTAAAAATAATGAGAATAAATCATAATAATAATAATTTGAAAAAAATAATGCAAAGTTATTTGATGATGATGATGTGATAGTAATGTCTTTGTCTTGACTGATATACATGGTAATCATGCTGGAAAAAGAAATGTCATACACTGTAAAGATACTTGTGATTAAATGCAATATAAAAATTATGATAATAAATAAAATTAATTTAAAAAAATGAAATGGGATTCTTTTTTATTTTTATTTTATCTTATTTAAAGTTCTTTTATGCATTCAATTAGGTTATTTAGCTTGCAAAGTGAATATTTCAACATGTGTACATTTCTCCCCAGTCCATTGATAATACTATAAAGTTATCTTCAATAGATAATACCCTATTTCTTTGTCCCATTAATGCTATGCCTCTCTATTTTTCTCCTTAATGTCCTTCCTCAGACTCTACTCTTTCACCACCCTATGAGGGCATCTAGATCTAATTATCAATTTTGTAGGAAGTACAGGAGACAGGGGATATTATGGAAAAGCAATCAGAAAAATCCAGAAGGTGGGAAATTCTGTAGGCCAAATTATGTGTTTGTTCAACAAATTGAAAGAAAAACAAAGACACTGAGCCAGCCAGTGGCGTGGTGGTAAATGCAGCTGGATCCCACAGGGCTGACTGCATGGCTTGAGTCCTGAACCTGGAACCCTGAAAGACACACCACGCATATGTATATGTGTGCTCAAGATTCTAGTGGGATGGAGGCATAGAGGAGAAGGAACTGAAGCATGGCTATCCCCACAGAGGTGCTTTCTCCCTCCCCCTCCCTCTCTCTATTTCTCTCTCTAATAAGCACACGCACCCTCCAGCAAATTAAAAGAAAGGAAGAGTCCTTCTCTTTAAGAGACATATTATAAAAAAGCTAGGTGTGGTGGTATGTACCTGTAGTCACAGTTACTTGGGAATCTGAGGCAAGAAGTTCACAGCATAGCAAGATATTCTCTGAGAAAAAAAGACATAAAATACTCATGGTGATATGAACTCTGGACTTTGTATAAAAATAATCTATAGGGACAAAATAATCTATAGGGACAAGCAGACAGCAAAACGGTCGCTGGACTCCCACATGGCTGACCATGGTTTGAGTCCTGGACCTGGTGGCTTGAAACTCATGCCGGGTGTGTGTGTGTGTGTGCTTGCCCAAAATCCTGAGAGGAGCATGGAGGAGAAGGGATTGCAGTGTGGCCATTCCCCCGGAGGGGGTGATTTCTCCCTTTCGGTGTCTCTGTCTCTCTCTATCTCTCTGGCAAGCCCACACGTCCTATAGCAAAATCTCTCCAAAGATGACTATAATCTAGAATGGGAGATGAGGATGGGTATAGACAAAGGAAGTCTGGCTGTGAATTAACGTCTATGGAAGCTCGCGATGGCTGCGTGGTGATTCATTATACTATCCTATGTGCTTTTTGATATGTTTAAAATTTGTTATAATAAAACGTTTCAAAGGACTTGGGGCCAGACAGTCGTGCAGTGGTGACACAGCTGGACCCACATGGGAAGGTTTCTAGTTTTCTTAACCGAGGGTCTCTCTGTTTTCATCAGGCTTACGTGTGACTGTGAGCCAGGCTGGCTCAGGGTGGGGGTGGATTGTGCTATGGGTACCTTGTTGGGTTCTTGTCTCTCTATTTCTCTCTCTCTCTCTGTCTCTCTCATGGAAGAAAGAGATGAGAAAACTTTTTAAAGGATTCATTAATACGTATTTCTGGAGACGTGATAGGAACTCTAATATAAAGGGAGAAGATAATTCTAGCAATTATAACCTATCAGATGGAATTCATTCTATGGGCATGTAGTAATGCCCCCCCCTCTACTCCCTCACTCCTGGTTTTTCTCGCTTTCTTCTCAAAACCCTAAGAAAATCTGTCTGCTTATATGTAGTCATAGGGTGACTGGAAGGAGGAAAAATGGTGTTTATTAAGAAAGTGGCGTAGGTATCTATTTGTTTTGGAGAATTCCTACCTTGTCCTTGCCACTCTACAGAGACATGTTGTGATCCAGGGGGGAGGTGGTTTGTGCAAATCTTGAGTGAGTTCTATTCCCTTCTAATGCCTAACCCAGCAAGTGCCCTAGGGCTATATCTGAAATGATCTGAAGGGCCACAGTCATGTCACAGCCACGCTGGGACTTGAGGAAGGGAAGGAGTCGCTGCTAAAGGAGCATGGTTAGAGGAAATGGAGAACAACAGGGCTGGAAGATTCCTACGGAGCAATCTGCAGTCCAAATCCACACGTTCAAGACATGGCAAGCCCAACTCTAGTCCTGACCAAAAATTAAAGATGGAAAATGAAGTAGGATGCTGCCAGAAAGACTTCTCAGGCCTGGCAGGACTAGGGAAAAGGAGTCAGTGTCCACCGATAACCAATTTGGGATTCAGAAGAGGGTTCAGCCCCAAGACAGAACTGGAGTGAAGGCCAGGAGTTGGGGACATACACTTTGGAGGGAGGTGGTGACACAGTAGATTTAGTGGAAAGGCTGTGGCCTATTGATTATATGGCCTCCTGGAAGTCTAGTGTCACATGTAACCACAGTGACCCAGGCAGTATATACCATTCGGTAATGATGGAAATAGAATCTGAACCCTGGTCTGAGTTTAAGACCTGTCATTCTTCCTTTGTGCACTCTGCCTCTCTGCTCACTGAACTGGTTGGGCCCCGGAAGTCTTTTAGAAGCAGCCCTGTTCTATCCACTTGGTGCTGTTCTCCTGATGTCCCTCCACCCCTCCTTACATGCTAACCCCTTGCTCAGGCAACGTAGAGGAGAACTACATGACACAAAAGGAGGAAGAAACGTCTGTGCAAAAGCCTTGGACTCTGGAGGCAAACTCATCAGTTAAATCCTGGTTTCATTTCTTCCCAGCTCACTAGCTTCGGGCAAGTTTCCTGCCCTTTTGGGGAGTTTATCATCTGTAAAATGAGCAGAATATTATCTACTTTGAAGTACTGTTGTGAAAATGAAACTTAAAAGAGATCATAAAATATAATATTAATCTGGAACATTCACCCCCTTTTAAAAGTAGTTTTGACCATTTGGGGTCCTGGGATAAGTGGAAAGAAGATGAACTGGGGAATAGCAGATCCCAGGACTGTTTAATCGCACGTGGCCTTAAACAGAGAAAGTCAGGTACTGAACCTGTCCAGACTTGATCGGGAAAGAGTTTTGCTTTCATTAAAATTTCATGAGTCAAAAGATTACAATACCTCACTCAGTCTCTTCCCAGTAGAAGACCCAGCCCATCATCACAGAGGTAAAAGAGCTGGAAGGGCATTTCCTACTGGTGCCATCTTATCCCAAAGACTTACTGTTTTTCTACTCTGTGATTTTCAACACTACCAATAGACCAGATATCAGCCTTCCGAGAAGTAAGTCAGCTAAATGATACGGAACACAGAGGTTGGCTAGTTGATTCCTTTAGGCCAGGACAAGGATGTCACTTTAGGTTATTAGCTAAAACATTGTGTAGGTAAAATCAACACGCTTTTTTTCAAAGAGACCCAAAAATAAAAACAGAATTAGAGATTAATGTAATGTATGAGGAGTTTACTACCCTCACATGGTGTAGTCCATGCATGAGCATTTCAGGATAAGGCATGGCTCTGTTCTGGGCACGTAGAGATAGTGGCAGAAACGGGCGAGGACAACAGATCGCAACATTTTTTGCTTATCTGTCATAAAGCTCAAGCTTTTTAATGTAATAAGACTATGTAATATGTAGAGCACAACAGAATACATATTACATATATAACTATGTAAAATATATATATATAACTATATATTACATAGACACACACACACACACACTCACATACATATTTTTACACATTGTTCCAAAGTTAGCTTCTTTCTTTTTTCCACCCAATTCTGTATCAAATATATTGGAGACACCCAATTACTCTACTGATAATTTTATGAGATATGTAAAAACATTAAATTTACAAATAACACTTCACTTTGTCACTGTAAAAAAAAATCTTACATTTTATTAGAATAGTCTCTAGACTTGTTATTGACTTGAAATTGTGGGGTTTTATATATTGCTTTTAAGATTCACCTCACTATTGTTTGGTAGGATTGCTTTCTCTTTTGGTTGTTGTCAGAGAGTGCATGCACTCACCAGAGAGAGACAGGGAGACTGAGAGAAAGGGAGAAGGAGAAAGCAGACCCCCAATGGCACATGGTCATGCTGCAATTCCTTCTTCTCCATCTCTCTCTTCTGTTGCGATTTGGGGCCACACATGCACATGTGCTTGGCTTGTTTATTCAAGCTACCAGGGCTGGGACTTGGAACTGCATGGTCCATCATGTAGGATTTAGCTACTTTAACCACTAGGCAACAGGGTCAGACAATATATCTCCATTTTTATCAGATAAAAGAGAAATATGCTGTGAACCCTACATTTGGCCACACAATCAAAACATTTAATGTTAAATGTCTTACTGAGTTAGAAGCTAACAGCTTAATTTTGGTTGATTTATTAAAAAATACCACTAATAGTAAAGATTTAGAATTTAAGGAACTAGGGAAAATAAACACTCAACCCAGTAGCCCCTTAGACATTTTTTCAAGATAGGTTTTGATCAATAGTTATCCTATCAGGGCCATTAGATGGTGTAGTAGTTTCATTGCTGGACTCCCACGTGGCCTACTACGGTTTGAATCCTGGACATGGTGGCTTGAAGATCACACCAGGCACTTGTGCATGTATGCCCACAATCCTGGGAGGAGAAAGGATTGTGGTGTGGCCATCCCCAGGGGAGAGGGGATGATCTCTCATTTTCCTTCTCACTGTCTCTGTCTCCCTCTCTCTCTCTGGTGAGCACATGTGTCCTAAGGCAAAAACCTCTTTGGAAAAAAAAAAAAAGATATTCTATCAAGAATCAGTTTCTGGCAATTCTTGCAATTTTGTTCATTTCAAGTTAAGTTGCTGAAGTTATAACCACTGTGTTTGTTTCCATTTAAGAAATAATTTGGGGTTACCAAAAGAGGATTACAGACTCTTATCTAATATTCATCTTCTAAAACCACTCTCTGGTTTAAATAATTAAAACTTTTCTTTCTTCTGGGCTCCTTGGACTGATTTTTTATCTACTGAGCAAATTTTATTATGACTAGATTGGGTAGGTTTGTACTAGTATTCTTTAAACGGTGATAAAACCTTACGGAACATTTTTTTCCACTGTTCACATTACCCTAAGTATTCAAGAAAATAAAGAAACATGTCAATTACCTGAGCATATTTCCCCGAACACAAAATACCAGGTAAAGAGCATCGTCTGGAACACAGAAACGTTTCTCACCTCTTACCTAGTCGTCATTGCCTGTAGACCGAAGTTAAGACAACAGAAAGCATGAGAAGTCAGACTAAAAGGATCATGCCAGTTTTTTTAAATTCTGGGCAATGTCCCAAGATTGAAATGAATTGTTCTTAGAGCTGCGGGGAGTGGATATCTGAAATCACTCTTTTAAAAGCCGCAGGAGGCTTGGGGACTATGAAACGGTAAAATGTCAACTTGCAGGAAATTAAAGGTTTCGAATTCTGAGCTTGACCTTAGAAAAAGTTTGACTCTTGAGTAACTGCAGTGGGGGGAACCAGAGCCACCGGAGACTCTGGCAAAGAAGGTCATCTGACAAAAAAAAAAAAACAACAACAACAACAACAACAAAAAAAAAACACCTGAAATCTCCCTCAGATGGCAGGACACTGAAATAAGTGGGAAGCCAGTCTAAGAGGCCTTCACTCCAGTACTACTAGGTTCTTGGTGACTTAAATTCTCTAGAAGACATTGAGCCAATGTCATATCATGGCTAAGCATCTGGGTTCTGGAGTGAGATGGCCTAGGTTCATAGTGCTGGTTCCATTATTTACTGCGGTGTGAACTCAAGAATCTCAGCCTTCCTAAGGCTCAGCTTTAATCTGGGGCTAGTTAGAGAACTTAACTCTCAAGATGGGTGTGCAGTCAGTGAGTGAATATAGGTACATTTCACACAATGCTCAATAATAGAGCTATAGTGATCACACCCGTGAGCTGCTATGAGAACACGTCAGATAAAAGATACAAATATGCTGTGGACCCTACATATGGCCACATGATCAAAATATACTGGGAAAAAAATGCTCCTTCTAGGTCCTGCTAGGGGCCTGCAACTTGTGTTTCTTCTTCATAAGCATCTGGTTAGCTAGAGGTCTAACTAGTGTGCAGCCATGCTCACAGCCTGAATGATTGCCCATGATTTTAATAAAGCGTGGACCCATCTCTCACAGTCGAGAAATACTGGGAAGGAAATGGGTATCATGAAGTTACCCTCTTTGCTTCTTCCTAATCTAACCTCACTCCCCATCTCTCACAGGTTTTCTGGTCAGTAGATTAGCCACATTTTAAATCATTCTGTAAGTTCATAATGTCCCTTTTTATATAAAATGGTCCTATTCAGGGGTTATGAAGACTGGGTTTTCTGTCTCTGCAGAGATGGAACCTAGTATGTGGAGAATTAGACTGTTCTTTGGAGTGTGTTGACTTGAAATGAAATGGATTCAGCTACTTGAGAAGTGTCCTTGGGGAAAAAAGGAGCTAAACATCACTATTGCTGTGAGAGTGTAAAGCAGAATAAAAGAAGGGGTGTATAGCTGGGGGAGATGCTTTGAGTTTCTTTACAAAAGATGTCATCAAAATCCAAAGAACTTTTGCTGCTTGACAGGAGCCCTATTGGAAAACTGACTTTTTCCCAAGCCTTGGTGTTATCACCTACTTAGAACTCAGAGAAAAATGCATTAGAAACAAGTTTTCTGAATGAAATTGAAACAGGCCAGCTTCAGGTTCAGCAGGACTGCAGTCATTCTACAATTAAAGCTCTCTGATGAGAACAATTTGACCAAGAGCTGAGTCATAAGGAGATCTGTCTGAACAATGGTCAGATGAGAAACCAGAAATGGGTATCTGAAGAAATCAGGATAGTTGCTCAGGAGAAAGTGATTGACTCTGATTGATAGTAGTTAGGAATGATTTGTATGTGCTCGTATCTCCTACCTATAAATGCTGAGAACACGCTGCACTTTTAGACACTTTGCTGGTACCTGCTGGCTGTCTCCCTGTAATTACCTACAGAAATAAACTCCCTTCTCCTCCAGCCTCTGCCTCTTATTTCCTTGACCATGAGAAGAAGCAGCTGGACTCAGTTGACAGGTAAAAAAAAAAAAATGACACATGGACTTATATACAGTTAGAAAAATACGTGCTATTTTGAAAAATACCTTTGAAGATGAACCCCAGCTTCAGAGAGAAGGAAACGAACAAGGTAAGATTCTATGAAAGAAATTCTGAAAGTCTATGAGAAACTTTTTCCATTTCTTTTAAAGTAAATAGTAAAAAGTATGTATATATGTATACACACACACACACACATCGGTAAACATTTGTTGAGTGACTATTTAGTCACCAAAATAAAATTTACTCTCATCCAGTCTTTGGGGGAGTCTCAGCAAAAGGGCATTTTGATTGACTTAATGCTCAAGAAAAAAACAAGACTATGCTCAGGGCCTTTCTTGAAGAGGGAAAACACTGTCCAGCAGTCCACATTCCTTTTGGCCCACTGAATACATCACAGTAAAAATGGCCCAGATCCCCTAAAATGCCTTCTCCTGTTAACCTCTAAAGTAAAAAAAAAAAATAAGGGATAGGGAAATGGTGGGCTCTGTGTAAGGGAGGGCAGTGTATTCTGCTTTCTGTGTCAACTTCCACCTCTGCCACAGGTGAAGACGGGTAGGCAGATGAAATCTATTGATGGGAGCATATTTGCAAAGCACTAAGAAAAGTACATTTGATTATGAATTGCAATAATTAGCAGTAAGAATTACAGTTGTTAATGTTACCTCTATTCCAGGCCGAGGTCAACATTGCTTCATAAATGAGTGACTCAGCATTACAAAATGCTGAGGCGGCTCCTCTGCAATTAAATTTGGCCCTCTCCAAAGTAATCAAAAGAAAGTGCTCAGCAGGAAAGCAAGGTTGGAGAGTAGAGTCATTTGGTAGTTCCATCATAGTGATTACTATTATTTCATAATCTTTGTGGTGGAAACTGCTAATTGTTGCCCAAAATCCACTGTCCTCTTCTTCTGGGAATATGCTGCATTCTACCCTAAGATTACATCTCCCTAACTCCTTCACAACTAGGTATGGCGATGGGACTAAATTCTCTAAAATGGACCAAGACTGCAAGGGATGAGTATGAGTTCTCAGTCATTTGCTGAAAATAGAACTGATGCTCTAGGGCCAGTCTCTCTTCCTGTCCCCGATGAACCTGAGACCCATCTTAGGCTACAATGAGGACAGAGCTCCTTGGGGGAAGGGGAGCAAGATCACAAAATGAGAGAAACATGAGCACCTTAATGCCTATGTAAATTGGAGCTACCCCTGAATCTAGACTGCTCATTTTAGGACCATAATGCAGGAGGGAAATAAACTCTTCAGGCATTAACTTATTTTCTAAGCCTCCATTTTTTTTTTATCTCTTTGAGAAAGTATCCTAGATTAACTCAGATGCAATATATATTTTAGGCAATACTATTTCGCATAATACAATGATAACATGTATAATTGTATTCATTTCTTGTAGCTGTAAAACAAATGGACTACACATAGTACTGCAAAGAGACAAATTTTTATCTCATAGTTCTGTAGGCCAAGCTCAGACCAGTTCTCCGCTCAGGGTCTTCCTGGGCCAAAACTAAATTTTTGGCTGAGGCTGCCATCTTAACTAAAGTCTGGGGTCCTCTTTCAGTGGACATGTTGGCACAGTTATTTCCTGGCTATTATAGAAAAAGGTGAGATTCCTATTTTTTTTTTAAATAGCTGTAGGCAACTCAGTTCCTTATAGTGATCTTTAATTCCCTGCCTTGTGACCTCAGAACTGTGAGACAGTAAGTGTGTCTTGTTTTATAGCACTGCATGTGGTAATTTATTACATAGCTATTGAAAAGAAAAATAATTATATGAAGCAGGGTCAGCCAAAAGTTCATACAAAATGCCATGAAAAAAGCTGTGCATAAAAATTAAAAATTTTGCACCAAAAATAAACTTCTGCTTTAATTCCATTTTCTCCACAAACTTTTTGAAGTCCCTGTATTTGTCCCTTTGTTTACACAAAGACTGATAGTGGTCTTTGGATCTCTCAAAAGGTCAAGATTATTTCCAGGATCGGAGACAAGAATCAGGACCTACAAAACAGTGATTCAATGATCTGGATTTTTTTTTAGAATAACACTGATTGCATATAATGTTTTTTAATAAAAGTAATCGATTAAACACAGTTAAAAGAGATTTAGGCTTTGTACTTTATAAAACTTCTAAATACACAAATGAGCCAAATTTGAAAAATCATGATTACTATTATTATTATGTGATTAATGGTGTAATATGCCATAATATGTAGAGAATTCATTGCCTCTTAGGCCAGATGCTGTATTGGGAGTTTGCTCATAGTGTTTCTGTAAAGTATTAATAGGTTCATATTACGGATGAAGAGATACAATTTCATAATAGTTAGAAAACATGCTTAAATTCAGGCTCAGCATGGGAAGGAAGGATACAGGATACTTCTGTGTGTGTGTGTACGTGTGCATGCACATAATTAATTTTTGTTTGATTCTTCCCACTCCCACCCCCACCCCTCACCCTTTTTCCTGTGGCCAGGTGCATCTTCTGTCTGGATCTCTGTCTCCATGTGTCTGCACTGGTCAGTCCCCAGGTACACTTCTTTGAAAAGGTCAGAGTCCATTTTCTGATTGGGTAGGGCAGGCCCAGCTCACCTGCTGGGGTCCTTGGGAGCAGTTTGCTCAGGATTTCCACTGCTTTACTTATCGTGACCTGAGTCCAGGAGGGGCTGGGCTCCTGTCTCACCCCTGCTACCCAGGTCGGAGGCTGGACACGCCTCAGGAGTTCACCCCTTACCCACACCTGCTCCTACCCAGACCTTACCTTCCTCTCAGTTCCTTTGACATTTGAGATTGAGATCCAGGATTCTAATCAATGTATAAGGGGTCTTCACAGAGTTTAGGCAAATTGTATATTATGAAAAACAATATGCATGAATTTCAAAAACTTTTTGCACCAAATAAACATGTACTTTTATTCCATTCTTCAAAAGTTTTTGAGGTCCCTTCTTACGTCGGACTCCTAAAACTGTTACAGCATGCCTACTCTTTTGCCTCAGAAAACATGATCTTCATACCTTTATGACTCATGCTGGCTGTACAAATTACAATGGCTGAACATGAAAAAAATGAGACTCTGGACAAACTAGAATTTGTATAAAAGGAAAAAAAAATGTGACCCACAGTGCTAAAATGGCACTTCATTGATTTGCTAATGTTCAATTCCATCAGATACATCATCTTCCACTTGAAGTGAGCAGGCAGTAGTAAATTTCAATTGTGGTCAAGAAAAGTGTGGTTTGGTATTTTAAATAATTCTATAAGCCTTTAAAAAATGTGTATTTCTGCCCTTTGAGGGGCACCTGCGGGTAAAAATTAAGGAGGCAAAATATTCAAGTCTTGTCTATATCACTAGTAAAAACACTTAAGGAAGAGAAAGACATTACTGAGTTTTATAATAGCAGAGTTTAAGAAAAATGTCATTTGTTTTAAATGACTCTTGTGGTCCAGAAAATGTAGATTCCTCATAAAACTATTTAATTGAAATCCTCTTAATACCCAGGTTAAGTCACATTAAAGAATAGACGAAGAATCTCTTTAAATCACTTTGCTGTAATAGGATTTTGTGGATAAGAACCTAATTTAAAATAAATGGGCCACTGGCTAGATTTAGACATTTCTGTCATACAATTTCTGCTCCAAATCTATTTGCAGTAATGAGTTTTGATCTATTGTCAAATGGTCAATTGTTTTGGACATTGTATCTCTCTTCATGTAGGTCTAGCAATTGATGAGCAACTTTAGGAAGTTGTACTAATTATCCATGGCCTGTTTTTAATGATGATAAAGCAAGAGAACGGCACAGACAGGAGCCCTGCTTTAAGCCATTACCTACCCCTCCAACTACTTCTGTCCAGGGAATTCAGAATTAGAAGCCTCATATATTTATTCAGCCAATCCATACTGAAACCTGCTGTGGGCCAGCCACTGTTCTAGGGGGCTGTGAAGCATAATGGGATCTGTTAATAAAGATCCCTACCTTGTGGAGTTTAACTTCTAGTAAGAAGGGACAGGCAAAAATGGACACAATAAAAGTCAGATGTATCAGTATTAGATAGTCAAAATTTAACAATGAGAAGTGACCCAGCCACAATAGCATGTGCTGCTGATAGCTGGGACAACATGGGAGGCCCAGGTTCAATTCCCAGTACAGCTTAGAGGCTGTGCATGGTGGTGTGCACCTGTAATCCCAGCAACTCAGGAGGATGAGGCAGGAGGATTATGAGCTAAGAGCAGGCCTGGACAACATAGACTTTGACCAAACAAGAGCTGGGCATGAGAAGCACAACTGTAGTCCTAGCTACGTGGAAAGCTTCAGTGGGAGGTTCACAATAGCCCGGCTCTGTCTTAGGAAAAGAAGGAAAAAAGAAAGAAGCTGATAGTGCTTGAGGAAGAAAAAGAAGAGAAAAGAACAGCACCAGGTAAAAGGCATTGGTAATGTTGACAGGTGGCATTATCACTGTAAATAGCGTAGTCAGGGCAGGTCTCATGGTGAAGGTAACAACAGAGCTTCAGACTAGAGAAGTTGGAATTAGGTTTTCAACTAGATGAAATTGAGCAGGACCACAAAATATATAGACCATGCCTATTGTAAACTGGGGTCCAGGTTTTGATGGGGTTGTAGAGCCAAGGCCCGGATGAGAAGAGGTCTGGAGACAGACCACATTCCCTCCTCTCCCTTCCTCCCTCCCGCTTACGCCTATATTTTCACACAAGTGTGTATGACATCAAGAAGAGGACTCACAGATATTTCCCTTAGAGATGAAGGGAGTAGGGGTAGAGGTAAATGGTAATGAAATGACTGTGCATTTGAGTAGCCAATTACTCAGAGGTGGGACCCTAAAATCAGCTCAAGATGAAATAGAGAGATGTTCAAATTACCCTTGAAAACTCCTCTGGAAAGCATCCCTTGGAGATGGGCCGGCCATCTCTTATGAAGCTCAACACTGCCAGGTTTTCTTTTGGCATTGGAATACATTTGTTTCTTTGGTTGAGTAGCAGATGAAAATAGCTGATTTGTCTTGTAGGGGCCACATGGAATGCTTAAATACGACAAGATGCCCACAAGGGAACTAAGGTAGATTTAGGTCACATCAGATTCGTGTCCCTTGTCTCCCTCTGTGGAGGAAGCTCATTGAAGGGAATGGCAGGGAAATGCTATTTTAACATCCATTTCTCTCCGAAGCAAGCACAGTTGAATTTGCATAAATTATTTTAAATGAATTATTTAATGCAGTGACACCCTACCTAGCAGCCTCAGTTCTTATGTTTATCTGCTGCTGTCAGTGTGCCTGTTTCTGCCTGCTTCTCTTTTTACAAGTTTGATCATTTATTTCGCTCATGAGAGAAAAAGAGAGAAACAGGCTCCCCACAGGGTCTTCATGTCCCCAGTCTCAGCCAACCTGGGTCACAGGCCCATGAGTGCACACACCCTGCACATCCAGGGACACAAACCTAGGACCTTTCTCCTGTGGGTCAGTTGTGTCATCACCGTGTCACCACCTGACCCTCAATATGGTTCTGTCTTCTAAGCTGTTGAAGCAAGTTCAGTCACCTGGAGATCTATAAATAGGTATACTTTGGTTCCTTTCATCTAGATAAAAAAAAAAAAAATAGGTCAAATGATCTACAGAAAAAAATGTATGCAAAATACGACCCTTCCTTTATGTAGAAAATAGTCAAATCAAGAGAGGTGCTGGAGATAGTGAAAGAGGTTAGGGAAAGTTGACAATATCATGAAACTAGAAGACCCTAGTTTAGTTATTAATCAGGATTTTTCTGATTACATATGCATAATCTTCTTCTTGGGGATAAGAAATAAGAAGATTAAGTTGTCTTTGTCTAAGCAACACATTACAAGCTTAACCAAGATTAGCCTGTTACAACAACTAAGATCATGCATTCAAGATCCCAGTTACTTCATTTAAATACGTCCCAAATCAAGGCCAACTCCTCAAATGCACCAAACAAACAAGCAAATTAATAAGCTATAATCAATTACACACAATTCTAAATCTTTTTTTTTTCTTTCTCTGGTGGGGAAAGAGGCAAAAGTTACAGCAAAAACAAGTGAGATGTTTTTCTCTCAGTAGAGTCCCTAACATAGAGACTTCTCCAAAATTCTCCAAGATAATTATGTCCTCCAAATTTTCACTTTGGCCTCGGTGAGAATACCACAACCCCTTTAGGCAGACCCTTGAGAAATCTCCACTATTTAGAAGTGGGTAACAAGGACTCGATTCCAAAAGAAAACGATGAAAAGGCTTAAAATGGACGGCTTCATCCTGGCTCACTGACAAGTTTTCCATTCTCCAGCAACTTTTTCATAAATGGAATAACCCTTGCTAATAAGTAATTTCATCTGTATTTAGGATAGAATACTGCAGCCTGTCTAATGGATTTAATATCAAGGATTAGTTGCTTTAAAAAAGGAAGAAATTGTTTTTCTTGTTAAACAAAAATTGATGAATGAAATAGCTTTCTGAACAGGGAACCCTATGATTTCATCTGAAAACATTCCAAACCCACTTGTAACTCGAATGTAGATCAAGGAAGTGGGGAGAGATCAGCAGCATCATAGGTACATGAAATTCATGATTCACTGTTGGAAATGCCTGAAGAGAGTGAATGGAGAGAGGGCCCAGAGTGAGACCCAGCGTCTGGAAAGCCACTGCACATCCTCATATTGCACAAGCATGCCTGGAGGATCAGCGCTCCTGCCTGCCAGCGAGTCATTTGCCAGAGGAACCATGGAGCCTTCTGGGAAAGAATTCACCCTAAGGAGGTAGAGGTGTTCAGGCTTAGTCCCAGGACAATGGGTTATTGTCAGAGGGGAGGGGCCATTCTGAGGTTAACAAGGGGCATGTGGCTCAGATTTCTCTCTGGCCCTAGTGGCGTCCAGAGACCAGTGCCAGAGCCTGGGACTGAACTGTCCAGTCAGAAGCTGATCTATAGCATTTTAAGACACAGGGAGAGCAATGTGGCTTTGGGACCTGTACAGAATACAATGCAAGTGAGAGGTGGAGCAAATTCCTTGGTTCAGCCTGAAGGCAGTTGGCACATCTTAGCTGCAGTTATAGGCTGGGATTGCCATTTAGATCGGCCACCTGGGATCCCCCTGCCAAGTGTTACATGAGTGAAAGGAAAGCCTGTGGCCACCCAGTGACTGGATATCACTACAACCACCCGACACCTCAGCAGGTCAGGGGAGGGCACAGGCTTCCTGTCACAGCCAGGATTAAATCTTGTATCCCGGTAGTGACACACCTCCTGAGGATTTCCTCAGCCACTTCTAGGGTCTGGGAGGGGGCCGGGGCTTCCTATGAGTCACCTGGAAGGGCTGGATCAGTCAGGTATTCTTTTGTTAAAAATATCTTTATCCTACTACTACATTTTTTTAATTTTTAAATTTTTTGGAGAGGTTTTTGTTTATAGGGCGCATGCACTCTCCAGAAAGACAGAGAAAGACAGAGAGACAGAAAGCGAGAAATCCCCCCCTAGGGGGGTATGGCCATGCTGCAATCCCTTCTCCTTCATTCTCCTCTCGGGATCTTGGGCATGCACGCCCACACGCCTGGCGTGAGTTTAAGCCACAGGATCCGGGACTCGAACCACAGTCCACTACATGGGAGTCCAGTGACATAGCCATCACGCTAATTTCTGGTCCCCCTACTACTTCTTTATCCTCCCCAATGCTAAAGAGTGTGGCCCAGGAAATACAGGTTTAGTTATGTATGTAAATGCCTTTATTAAAACAAACAAACAAACAAAAGCCTAGCTTCTCTCAGCGCTTCTTCCTCTCCATCTCCCGCCCCCACACCCACCACACACAGAGCTATAGGAGAGATTGTCCTAGTCTGTTATTGTGCTGCTAACAGAAACACCTGAGACTAGGTGAATTTAAGAAAATAACATCCACTTGACTCCCAATAGCTGGAAAATCCAAAGGCACCACAGCATGGTGGAAAGCAGGACTTTCAGCAGAGCAGAGAGTGGTCTGTATCCATGTGCATTTTGTCTCTGATGCTTATAAACCCCACCAGAATTCAGTCAAAGAGACCTCATCCTGATGACACTGTCACACTCAAAGGCCCCGACCTGGGACACCATCAGCAATTGAGTTTTCACTTAATTGAATACAATACAATCAGCACAATCACGTCTCAACACACGAATTTCTGGGAGGACATCTAATCACTGTACACTAATTTCACATTCTAAAACATGAAACTTTGCATAACAAACCACTCTCCAAACCATAACAGCAGTAGTACCTAATGAGTGCCTACAGGATTCAGTATGGAAGCCAAGCACACTGAGAAATGGCTTTTACTTTAGAACTGTTTAATCTAGTAGGGGAGACAGTATATGTTTAAAAATAATAAAGCAGAGGGACAGCAGATGGTGTAATGGTTATATTGCTGGACTCCCATGTGGTTGACCATGGTTCGAGTCCCAGACCCAGAGACTTAAAACTTAAGGCAGGTGCATGTGTGTGTGTGCCCAAAACCTTGAGAGGAGAATGGAGGAGGAGGGACTGGGGCATGGCCCTCCCCCTCAGGGGTGTGATTTCTCACTTTATGTCTCTGTCTCTCAGTGAGCACACACACCCTATAGCAAAAATCTTTCTAAAAATAAATAAATAATAAAGCCAAATAAAATAAGAAATACAGGGACCAGCATTTGGCGTAATGGCCATGTCGCTGGACTCCCACATAATTGACCACTGTTCGAGTCCCGGACCTGGTGGCTTAAATTCACACCAGACATGTGTGTGTACATGCCCAAGATCCGGAGAGGAGAATGGAGGAGAATGGATTGTGGTGTGGCCATCCCCCCCCAACCCCAAGGGGTGATTTCTCACTTTCTGTCTCTCCGTCTCTCTCTGTCTTTCTGGTGAGCGCACGCACCCTATAGCAAAAACCTCTCCCCCAAAAAAGAGAAGAAATACAAATTAAGGTAAAGCATTCTCTATAGCTATTGCCTTACAGTGAACAACATAGTAGATTCATTTAGAAGAGAGGTGATAATAAAACATGGAGTGAGATGTTTTGCTGTCTTAGTTATGACGAAGAAATCTCAGTCCCCTCTTTGACGTTAGTCCAGGCAGCAAGTCAGAGATACATCTATGTGCGTGCACACACACACACACACACACACACAGTAAGAGAGGGAGTGATCTGAAGTGGAGCAAGGTCATTGTGCAGTACTTCCAACAGCTCCCCACGGGACAATCCACAGTTCCATTGCCCTCCTCAGGAGATGACAAAGTAAGTAATAGCCATGAAAACTTTAAGTGCCCATATTTGAATCTCTTGGGTACTGTGAAGAGGGAAGTAAGCCCAAGATTCATTCAAAATCCATTCCATAAAAGCTACAAAGCAGGAGCTGGAAGCAGCCTGGCTGTATGACTCAAAGGCACACGTTGAAATCCAAGTTTTCTGCTGTGTGACCATAGAGAAGGTGCTTATCTTGGGTTCTTCCCCTATAAAATGGAAATAATAACACTTGCTTTAAAATGATTCTGAAGATGAAGCGTGCGCGTGTGTGTGTAGATATATGTATATCTCTCTATATATAGAACTGTCTATATACATGTATCTCTGTATATATGTATATCTATATAGAGAGAACTGTTTAGATATATGTATATGTATGTGTACATATAAACACACACACATCCCATTTGTAATATATATGTATAGCAAGACATCTGGCACGCGGAAAGCATTTCTGCACATGGCAACAAGTATCTCCCTGATACCAAAATGAGAGCTGCCATGGTGTGTGCTTACAGTAAGTGTAAGAATTCTGTGGGAGCCAGATAGTGGCACAGTGGTGAAACACTACACTATGCAAGACAATCCCACATGAGAAATTTCCTGGTTCAAATCCAGAGACCTCCCTGAGTACGATACATATTCTCCCACCATCTGGGGCTGGCTGAAGCTAGGGGTTGATCACATTAAGACCCTGTTGGGGATTCGCTCTCTCTGGAGAAATGTTTAAAAAGAAAAGAATTTGGTGAAACCAGCGGTTTCCAATGGTACCGGAAGACTCATTCTGGACTGCAGCTGCCCTCCTGTGCACCAATCTTAGACCCTTTTATTTCCTTCTGAATTAAGATGGAGGTCATTGGCTCCTCTGGCGGCAGACAGGAACCACGTTCACTGCACCAAGTCAGTATCTGAGATGCTGCTCCACCTTCAGAGTCACCCTTCCATCGGTGCCATCAGCATTGCTGCTGCTCCGGAGTGGGAGCTGCTGTCCCTGCTTTTTCCTCTTCTATACAGAGGCACTATCATGTACTAGGCACTGCTGCTGCAGCTCTGGGCCTGGCACCAGGGGCCAGGTGCTGGGCAGGGTTAGGAAGGTGTTTCTGCCCTGTAATGGCCTGCCTCTCTGGAGTTATGCTGGGACCAGTATTAGGACCTCTTGTCTTTGGTGCTTCTTGGTAGCCCTAGCCCTTTCATTTCACTGAAAGCAAAACAATGTGTTTCCAATTAAAATAGAGACAGACCTGGGATGTTTGCATGACCTAGCCCTCAGTTCCCTAGTCTATTATCGAATAATGACTTGAAAATGTTATTATTTAATCCAAACAACAATACTAGAATGTGGATATTATTTTTTCCTATTATACTTATGGCAAAAGCTCAGGTAAAGAGGTTAAGACCCTTTCGCAGATCATCAGAGACACGGTCAGGATACAAAGGTTTTCTGACTCCAAAGCCCCTCTGCTTTCCAGAACTCTGTAATGACAGACGGAACTCTTGGTAGACAAAGACCAGGTCTATATACTTTTGATCTCCCAATATATAGTCTTTTCTTTATTCATGATAGTGTGCACAGGCACATGAGAGTGACAGAAAGAGAGGAGAGAGAGAGAGAAAGAGAGAGAGAGAGAGAGAGAGGAGCACTCTCCACAGGATCTGGTTCTGCTGCAATCCCCTTCCTCCAGCCTTCCAGCCCCTTGAAGCCTGGACACTCGTGCATCTGCCCATCGTATATATATATATATATATATATATATATATATATATATTTTTTTTTTTTTTTTTTTTTTTGAGAGGTCTTCACTATAGGGAGCGTGCGCTCACCAGACAGACAGAGAGAGACATAGAGACAGAAAGCGAGAAATCACCCCCCAGGGGGGATGGTCACGCCACAATCCCTTCTCCTCCATTCTCCTCTTGGGATCTTGGGCACGCACACACACACGCCCAGTGTGAGTTTTAAGCCACCGGGTCCGAGACGCGAACCGCGGTCAACCATGTGGGAGTCCAGCGACGCAGCCATTACGCTAACTGCTGGTCCCCTGCCCATCGTATTTTAAGCTGACTGAGCCAGGAATTGAAAGTATGGTGGCCACATGGAATCTGGCTATTCTGAGCAAGGAATTGCTACTGTGCCGGAAGTCAGCCCACCCATCTCAATCTTAATACATACAATAGGTTTATAGTTTATTGAATAAACAAGTGCATAAATGAATACTGAATACCAGCATAAGGCAATAATGAAGCTCCACAGTGATAATAGAACGGCCCTCATGTTAACAAACACTGTTTAGATATACAATGGAGAGCACGTTTGTGAATGCTGCAAGCACCAGTTAATTTTGCAATGCATAGCAGAAGGTGATGGGCAGGCAAATCCTGGGCAGGATGACATGGCCAGTCTAGGACACAATATGTGTAAAAGGCCCTGGCAGAACTCAGTTATGGCTTTCCATAAGTCACTTGGACTTAAACCAAGGACAAGAATCAACAGGACCATCATCAGCAGGCAGACCTGACAAGCGGCTTCTGAAGGTACCTGCATGTTGATGTCAAGCAATACAAGGAGTGGAAACAGAGAAAGCGTGAATGTGCTAGACATTATGGAGAAAATGAAATATGCCATGGAGGAAGGGGAAAGGAAGCAGGAGAAAAGTTCATATGTATGAGGGAAATGAAGTTAATAGATTGTTGTAGATCAGGAAATGAAATGAATCTCTTTGCAGAATTTTCTGTTCTTCTGTCCCCAATATGGAAAAAAGAATGTAAGCTCCTCTAATTATCGTGAACCCCGCTTCCTACCCCAACTCCCAGACGTTTCTTCCTTGTATGAGATACCTTAACCAGAGCTTTAGAAAATATGAGTGTTGGGACCAGCAGATGGCGTAATGGCTACGTTGCTGGACTCCCATGTAGTCGACCGCGGTTTGAGTCCCAGACTCAGTGGCTCAAACTCATGCTGGGCGTGTGTGCATGCATGTGCATGCGTGCCCAAGATCCCGAGAGGAGAATGGAGGAGAAGGGATTACGGCATGGCCATACCCCCTGGGGGGTGATGTCTTGCTTTCTGTCTCTCTGCTTCTCTCTGTCTTTCTAGCCAGCGCACACGCCCTATTGCAAATATCTCTCCAAAAAAAAAAAAAAAAAAAAAAAAAAAACAAAGAAAAAGAAAAAGAAAATACGAGTGTTGCTCTACCAACAGAAGATCTGCCAAAAGAGTTGGAGTATGGGCATAACAGAGCTCAGGAGAAGATCTGAGATCTAGGTAACAAGGTAGAAAAGAAAGCACCACGTGAGCTTATTGACAACCGTGACTCATCAAATGTCACCCTATTGTATACCGCTGCAGCTCATTCACAAATTCATTTGGTCACTACTACGTACTAAATATTACCGAAAAACAGACTAAAGACTGGGAGCCAGGGACAATGTGACACTTTCCTACCGGTAAGGAGTTTGCATCCTTTGGGAGATAGTGGGGGATATTATTGTCTAACTTATCATAAATAATGTATAGGGACACTCCTCTCAAAGCCTGCAGGCTGGGGGTTGGCTGAGAGTGGGGGCCAGAAGTTTGCACAGAGGATGCTTGGAGATATGACCTGAGTAGTAAATAACTAAAGGGCAGGGTGGCAGGTCCAGGCACCGGGAACAGCATAAGAGAAAGCCCGGAAGCCTGCCTGAGTGCTTTAATTACTAAAAAGGGCAAACCCTAACTGTGTAGGGCCTGGAGGTTGTGGGTTTGGGGGAGAACCTCACTGATCAAAATAATGAAAAGTATGAATTTAAGATTAAATATTAAAGTGAGGATTTATTTAGGATAAGAAAGTAGATCATGCCAATTTACAAGGGAAAAAACTTAGAAATATCACCAACCTCACAAGCCCTAGAAAAATAAAATAATATTGAATTAATTGGATACCTAACAAAATTGTTTAACACTTTCCTAACTTTTTTTTTTTTTAATAATCTGCTAAAGGGCATATGTGTCCCAGAGAGAGAGAGAGACAGAGTGAGAGAAAGTGAAAAGCACCCCCTCCCCATGGGGAGTGGTCACCATCCCTTCTCCTTCATCTCTCCCACCTGTTGGGGTTATGGGCACATGCACACCTGTTTGATGTGTTTTTCCCGCGTGATTGGCCATGTGGGATCCAGCTGTCTTAACCGCTAAGCTACGGGCTGGTCCTTCCGACATTTTTGTGAGGCTTATACTCTGACAGTCTCTTCATATGGCAATATTTTTACCATGTAGTATGTATAAAAAAAGATACTTACATTTCTAATATGATTGATAAGAGCTGATTTTTAGAAAAGAAATCAATTTAGAAAAATGTTTCCATTTATAATGAATAGTAATGATAATATAGTAATAGTTCAATTAGTAATATTATGTAAATTTTTAGAATGTAGTTATCAAATGTGGGAAAACATCTGTCAAGTGTCTTTTATACATGAATTGTAAGACTTCAGGGCATTACAAGATTTTTTGGCAGTAGCTAATTTCAATTCTTTATTCTTTTCAATTAATGACATCATTAGCCTGTTGTCATTAACGTTTTCATTATGAAGGCACATCAGACACTTTATTTTATCTTCCTTACTGTCAGCTATTTTGTGTCAAATCAGCAAGAAGTGTAATATTTTTTCACTGTATTCACATACTTCATGCCTTCCATTAACTGGATTATCAAACAGTATCTAGAAGCTTTTTTATTGTATTCAAAAGCAATCTTTTTATGAATGAGTTACTTTTCAGAATCAGAATAGTTTCTATAAATCTCATTACTCATCTTTATTGTGTTTTATATTTTATTAATTCTATCTAATTTTTTATGTTTCTTTAATAAATAAATGTAAGTATGATAAAAGGACATGTCCTTCATATATTATATATCCAAATCAGGAATCTGTCATTTCTCACTTGTTCTATTAAAATGTTCATAAATGATTGCCAAAGAACAGTTAAGTGCAATTTTTTAAAAAATCAAATTAACTTTTTGTAAAAAGTTCCTTTGTTTCTTCCATAAGCAGGAGAGACACAGTTAGAAAGAGGGAGCCAGCACCCCCAACAGGGTCCTGACACCATAATCCACCCCCAGCCTCTGCCAGCACCAGTCGTGGGCTTGTGCACGCTGGCATACCCTGAGAAGTCTGGGTGTGAACCTGAAGCCATCCTGCGGGGCCTGCCTCAACCTCCCATTTTACTGTCGTGTCTCACTCTGGCCCTCTTGTTATTTATTTATTTATTCATTTATTTAATGTTTCCACCATGGGGCAAAAACCAGAGAGAAACAGACAGTAGAAGGAAAGTGAGAAATCACCGCCCCCCCCCGGGGGGGTACCACAATCCCTTCTCCTCCATTCTCCTTCTGGGATTTTGGGCACGCTTGCACATGCACATGGCATAATTTTCAAGCAGCAAGGTCTAGGATGCAACCTGCCATGGGCCGTGTGGGAGTCCAGGGTTGTAACCCCTATGCACCTGCTGACTCTTTAACTTTTAAATAATCTTCATGCACCTTATTTGTGTCAGTGTTGCAAATCTTCGGTTTATATATAAATGGGCAGATCAGATTGTTACATCTAGGCTAAAAAAATGAAACAAAACAACAATAAGATGCTGTTCGGTTGGTGTGTATGTTTAAATACTCCAGGAAGAAAATGAACCAAAGAACAAATAACTCATTTTTAAAAAATTAATTAATTAAGTTAAGGTTTTTGCCACCTGACATGCACACTTGCCAAAGAGGGAGAGTGAGAAGGAAGATGAAAATCACCCTCCGGGGGGGCGGGGAGGATGGCCACACCACAATCCCTTTTCTTCTATTCTCCTCCTGGGATTTTGGGCTTTTTTTTTTTTTTTTGGAGAGGTTTTTTGCTATAGGGCGCGTGCGCTCGCCAGACAGACAGAGAGAGACATAGAGACAGAAAGCGAGAAATCACCCCCCAGGGGGGATGGTCACGCCGCAATCCCTTCTCCTCCATTCTCCTCTCGGGATCTTGGGCACGCACGCACACGCGCCCGGCGTGAGTTGTAAGCCACTGGGTCCGAGACGCGAACCGCGGTCGACTACGTGGGAGTCCAGCGACATAGCCATTACGCTAACTGCTGGTTCCCGGATTTTGGGCATTTATGCACATGTGCCTGGTGTGATTTTCAAACCTCCAGGTCCAGAACTTAAACTGCAGTTGGTCATGGGACAGTCCAGCACCTTAATCACTGTCAGCTACCTGCTGATCCCAACATAAAACTTATAAACTGTCAAAATAACCAGCAACCTCAGGGGCCAGCTGTCTCTTCAGTAAGATTAAATAATTAGGTACGCATGGCACGTATTCCAGAAACTTATTAATGATACCAATAAGAGCTTTGTCCTCACCTTTTCTAATAATCGTGCTGCCAGAATTTTTATTGCAAATGCCATTTAGTAGCAGGTTACAGTAGCACAAATTTGTTTCACTCTGTTAAAGAAAGTCACACATAAATGACTTTCACTTGGTAAAATAAAGTTAAATGTAAAGAGACAATATAAATTCCACATAAATGTATTCCACTATATCCAAATTAAATATAACTCCAGCTCAATTTCTTAGCTAGATCCCCAGTATACTTATGGTCACTCCAGTGCCACTCAACACCAGGGGTCTTGTGACAAAGGGAATGCTGCAGGGGGAAGGCACAGTTTCCTCAAGTGATTTTGTGGTTAAAAAAAAAAAAAAAGAAAGAAAAAAAAAAGGAAGAAAGCTTTTCTAAACTTACGAACACACAATATTCTTATTTATTTAAACATAGAAGTTCTTCCTTCCTTTTTTGTTCCTCTATTTTTTCTCAATCCCTCTCTTCCTTTCTAATTTTCCTAAATAATTAAGTACAAAAAGCATTAGTTGGGACTAAGCAAAGTGGTTAGGGGTGGTGTCAGCAGCATCCCGGCAGAAGGTAGCAACCCCTAATGGGGTGAAGGAAGAAGACAGCCGTGTGAGAGGGAAAGAAAAATGAATAGTTGTAGACTGTTGACCCAAGAAGAATGAAGACATTGAGCTCCAAGCAGGGGGTTGGAGTCCAAGAGTAGTAAAGAGGAAATCCTAGCTCGGGGTAGGGTGGGCTGGGGTGTTGGTAGCAGTTGCTCAGAGGGCAAGAGGGTGAGGAGAAAGTCAATGTCCTGTTGGGGAAGGTATGGGCATGAGGTCAAGAGGGCGTCCTTGTGGCAGGGGAAGGGCTGTGTGTGCAGATGAATCACATAAAGGGAACTTGAGCCAATAGGCAAATAAATTGAGGTTTTGGTAGTCAGATTTCTCATTGTCAGAAAATGGTGATATGATACACTAAGGACACAACTAAAATGAACCTTGCAGTACTGGACTGGAGTTCAAAGAATTGCTGTGAACTCATATATAGAAAGACATAAAAATAGATATAGAGGTAAATGTGTGTAAATGCACATATTCTTTAGTTTCACTGCTGAGAGGGCTTGGAAATGCAATATCCCCATAGGAATGAGCATACCTCATCCTTAGATCTTAGTTTCTCAAACATTTCCATGTTTAAAGCATGGAAATTAGAAGATAAGCTTGGAAATTTTGTTGTTTTAGAAAGTCAGGGGACCAGCAGTTGGTGTAATGGCTGTGTCGCTGGACTCCCATGTAGTTGACCGCTGTTCAAGTCCCAGACCCAATGGCTTAAATTCACACCGTGTGTGTGTGTGTGTGCCCAAGATCCTGAGGAAAATGGAGGAGAAGGGATTGCAGTGTGGCCATCCCCCCTGGGGGCTGATTTCTCACTTTCAGTCTCTCTGTCTCTCTCTGTCTTTCTGACGAGAGCATGCACCCTATAGCTAAAATCTCTCCAAAAAAAAATGAAAGTCAGAAGTGCTCAAAGAATAATGGGAATGTGTGAAAATTCAGAGAAGCCAGCTTGAAATGGCTCTCTGGCCAAATCTATGACTATTTGAGGTAAAAATACAAGTGGTTAATAACAGATTTCTACCCATAAGCATCATATACTGATACAGGTTAATAAATGCATAAATAAATGGGGAGAAGGATTAACCTTTACTTACAATAGATACCAACTACTCAATGTAGAAAGAATAAGGGAATTAGAAAATCATTAGTGGATGCTAAAAATAGTGGGTGAAAGTATTTTAGTTTGCATTTCTGTCACTAACAACTAAATATCACACGGTGTAATTTGTAAAAATAGAAGTTTATTTAGTTCATGGGTTTCAAGGTTCCAAGTTGAGGGGCTACAACTAGTAAGGGTCTTCTTGTTAGTGGAGCTCTCTACAGAGTCCCAAGGCAGTGTAGAGTATCACATGACAAGAGCTTGTGTGTCTGTGTCTGTGTCCCAAGTTTCTGTGTCTCACCACCTCTCTTTATAAACCCACCAGGATTCAGTCATGAGGGCTTCACCTCTCAAAGGCCTCACTTTTCAATACCATAGCTATATGAAGTTTCTACCATCTTAATCCTGTCACAATGGGAACTAAATTTCTTTAAAGGACTATATTTTTTAAACATTATTATTATTATTATTATTATTATATAAACATTTTATTTATTTTTTTATTTGCTATAGGGTGTGTGTACTCACTAGAGAGAGAGACAGAGAGAGAGAGAGAGAGTGGAAAAGTGAGACAGAAACCACCAGTTCTGGGATTTCAACCATGGTAGTCCATTTGGGAGTCCAGTGCCTTAACCACTGTGCCACTTGCTGGCCCCAACAGCCAAATTTCAATACATGAACTATGGGGAGGAGGACAAATTTGAACCATAGTGGAAAGTTTGATAGAGTATTCCATTAGCCTCAAAATACCTCCCCACAAAATATGTTAGTTACATAGGGAAAAAGTGTAACTTTACTTTAGAGAATCCCAGCAGACACCACACCAATCATGATCAAAGTAAACACATCCAGTAGTAAGACAAATGGAAATCATAGGCCAACTGAGAAGATGCAATAAGAACACAGCATTACTTCTGTAATCCTGCTAAAAATGCATAAACTAAATCTAATCTTAAGAAAACATCAGATGAATCCAAACCGAGGAACATTTTATAAAATAACCAGCCTGTAATTTTCAAAAACATTGAGGTTATAAAAGCTAAGGAAAGACTAAGACACTGTTCCAGATTTCACTTTGCAATTAAGCACATTATTGGGTTGGTTATTAGACTGGGTCTCTGGATTACATAATAGTAATGTATCTGTTTTTACAAGTTTCATGTCACTTTAAAACTATTAAATAATATCTATATAGCCATGTGAATATATAGTTATAGTCCTTCCATGAACCTCAGGGAGAATCTGTACCCATGGGGGTCCTTATCAATAAGCTTTATTAGCTTCCTAATAAATATGATTCTACCTATAAGTACATGAAGTTGGGGTGCATCCTTACAAACAAAAGCACTACTGAAATTAGAATATGCAGGCTTTTATGGTATAAATTTGGGGAAATATGTCTCAATATTATGCCCTGATTATTTTTATCTAGTTGTCTTCAATATCTGGAGTCATTATGTGTCTCCAGCCTAAGCATCTTTCAGCTTAAATAATGCATGGTTAATCCTCCTGGTCTGCAGTGATATTTATAGTACTTCTCAAGTGTCAAGGGACTCTCACCAATCCCTAATTACCTGGTGATTGCCACTCTTTGCTTTTCTCATGACCTCCTTGAGGGTGCCCTGAGCCTCCATCGGACCCGCACTTTAAATCCAGGTAACTATTTTCCCTGTGCTCCCTTGTGCTCAGTCCAGAAACAAAACATGCCTACCTTTACATAGCCATCCTGGGCCATACTGATGGCCAGATCATGAAAGTACGTGACAGGGAGAGAGAACACAGTGGAGTAAACCACGCACATTACAGAATACACACAGTATAGCAAGGGACATTGAAATCTCATTGGCTGAAAGTGTTTGGCAGCCTTTGGAACAAGGAAAGTGATAAGTTAATAGCATACTGTAATTATCAGAACAAATCGGTGTTACATGGGTGGGTCTAAAAGGATTTGGCCTGGTGTGACTAAAGTACAGTGCAGGGAGCAAGGAGAAGTGGGTTGAGGGCAGTATTGAGGATTTTGATTGATATACAAAACCATTTAACTTAACTCTGTGAGCCACAGAGCAAAATAGTAGTTATCAGTAATCAGTTGGGGGTTTTAAAATTTATTTCTATTAATTTTTTGGAGAGATTTTTTTCTATAGGGTGTGTGCACTTGCCAGAGAGAGAGAGCAAGACAGAGAGATAGAGAGTGGGAAACTACTCCCTAGGGGAATGGCCATGCCTCAATTTCCTGTCCTCCATTCTCTGCATGCGTGAATTTCAAGCTGCTGGGTTCAGTACTCAAACCGCAGTCAGCCACATCAGAGTCCAGCACCTTAATCACTACGCACCAGCTGGCCCCAGAATCGTGTTTGATAACCTGAAGGTAGTATAAGAAATAGACTTAGTGCCAGTCGGAGGCATAGCAGTTAAGGTGGCTGGATTCCACATAGTTGACTTCATGGTTGGGGTCCTGGACTCAACACCTGGAAAGTAAGCTGGACACATGTGCATGTCTGCTCAAAATCCCAAGAGGATAATGGAGGAGAAGGGGGAATTGTGGATTGACCATCTCCTCTGGAGAGTTCTCTCTCCCCCTGTCTCTTTTTGGTGAACACATGCAGCTTACAGCAAATTTAAAAAATAAAAAAAAAAGACCTAAACATGAACTGTATAAAGACAGAAAGTACTGGTAGAAAGCTGTTATGAGTTCAGATATTGTAAGTTCTGCTTAAAGAAAGGTAGGAGCAATGAGAATTAAGATGAAAAAGAGGGTTTGTTAAATCCTTTGCAGACAAAAAACATTGAAGATCAGTGTCCTGTGGAATATTTCAGATTATATAAGGAAACAATTAAAATACGTTTGGTTTCTGGCTAGAGTGGCTGAAGGGAACCATGAGTGTAGCAGACACCATTGGTTGCCTGTGCAACCAATCACTCCGTAGAGTTGGCTGGTTACCTCCCAATAGACCTCCTTCCTTCCTAACGAAGCTATGGACAGTGTACCAAACTAGAAATGGTATTAGCCAGCTTCCTTTGTAATATAAGCAGAAATCTTGTCTGGGACATCCATGAAATCTTAAAATAGAGAGGCAGAGTCTCTTCTTTCACATTTCTTTAATCCTACTGCCCAGAATGCAGACACCATCGCTGGACTGTGGTGTGGAAGCCTCATACAGAAGAGCAGAGAACTTAGAAGGACCATGGATTCCTCTTTACTTCATGAAGTCATGTCAACTTTCCTGGACTGTTTACGTCTGGATTTCTTTAATATATTTAAACTACTATTGATTTGGGCCTTAATATCAGCCAAATCTGATCATAGCAAAACCAACAACTCTTTCTCAGGAGAACACTGACTCTATTGAGACACTCACCTTTCTCAAGAAAATCATGAGATACAAAAGAAGCAGGTTTATCACAAAGTCCTCCCCTTTTTATCTTACAGCAAATGATTTTAGAAAGTGCATGTGGCCCAATTCTGGCCAATGGGATAAGAGGAGAACTGCTGCAGAGAAGATGCTGTAAAATCCACTGACGCCCTTTGAGATTGTGGTTTTAGTAAAAAGATGAAGTGGAAGCTTGTTGACAGTAGACTGAGGAGATGGGGAATTTTGGCTACTTCATTGGTTCTCAAATGTTAGAGTGGCTTTTGTTTTAAATGAAAATAAAAAAGGCAGATTGCTGCATAGATTTTTGATTCCATGGTTCTGGAGTTGGAGCCCAGGAGGCTGCATTTTAAACAAGGATTAAGGTGACCAGGTGTGAGTTGTTCATGAACCATACCTTAGGTTGCCTGGGCTACTCTTTCTATGAATTATTTACAAAGGAAAGGAGAAGGAGATTGGCAGCTTGAGTCTAGGCAAGGCAGGCAGACAGTATTTATATTGGGGGTGAGGGTGGGGGTGGGGTGGGGGAACTGGGTCATGATCCCAAAAGTTGCAGTCCTGACCTCTGTAATCCCAAATGTTGAAATACTGAAAGATAAAATCCCTAACATCTAAAATCCCAAGAGATCAAAATCCTCAAAATATAACTCTGGACAAAAAATCACTTAAAATTATTTTTAAAATATTTGTTTACATTTTTAAAAAAGAATTTGAGAGGTACCAACAGATGGCATACGTCACTAGACTCCCACATAGTTGACCACAGTTCAAGTCCTGGACCCAGTGGCTTAAAATTCAAGCCAGGCGTGTATGCATGTGTGCCCAAACTCTCTGTCTCTCTGGCAAGCATGCATGCCTTACAGCAAAAACAAACAAACAAACAAAAAAAAGACAAAACAAACAAACAAAAAAAAACCTCTCTCTAAAAAAAGAATATGAGAAATATATAAAAACATGATATATACTTCAAAGTCCACTTCACACAATAAAATGGGCTATAAAACATACATATTGGGTCATTGGGAAAGTTATATGCATTTTTGCATAGAAAAACATAGAAAATTATGTCATGACTTTCTCGACACCCAAATACTTCAGTCAGCATAGACACTCAGGTACACTAGAGACAGTTGCACATGTAAACAGTGAGCAGATGCACTATATTCACAAAGAAATCGGTCAAAAAGGAAAATGTGGAAATGCGCATCATTATGGTTGGTGATTGTGTGCCTCCAGCTGCATAACTGCAGTCAGCTGAAATACTCCGAGGGAAACCTAAGTCTTTTGATGAGATCAGTCAAAACTGCAATAGATCACTGTTGCATGTGTAGTCATCTAAAAAGCAGGGATTTTGAAAACTTGCCTTTCAGAAATTCAGATGTCCATAAAAAATCTCCTTCTTTCACTTTTTCTTTCTTAGTTTTGTTAGAGGGCACATGTGCTCAACAGAGAGAGAGAGAGCGAGCATGAGAAATCACTCTCCCCAGAAGGTGGACACACCACAATCCTTCCTCTTCCATTCTCCTCTTGGGATTCTGGGCACACATGCACATGCTTCTGGCATGTTTTTCAAACCACAGGGTCTAGGACTCTAACCGAGCAGTCAGTCATGAGGGATCCAGCTGCCTTAACCACCACAACACCTAGCTGGTCCCATAAGACATCTCAATTTATTGAGGAAGTTTCAACATTGTTACATATACACCCGATACTTATACACAGTCAATGTTGTGATAATGAACTTTTGCAGAGACTTATTTTTAAAAAAAATGCATGAAATTAATTACAACTTTTTAAAAGTCTTCATTCAATCTCTACCTCCTGTACTGAAAATGTATACCTCTGGTATTTTATGCAGAGATGAGATACATAGCATAGCAAATTGCAAAAGGTAATACTGACAATTTAAGTTAGTTGGGGGGTGGGTGGGCACGCAACACACCACTCTTTCCCAGCATTTGGCATTTTATGTATCTTACATAAGCCATTTTTTTTCCCCTCATGGGAATTGCAATTTTTCAGGATTTCAGCTTTCAGAATTTCAACATTCGGGATTATAATCTTTTGGGATTGTGGTTTTTGGGATTTTAGATACTAGGAATTTTGATTTTTGGGGATTTCAACATTTGGGATATGGCATCCAGGATTGTGTCTTTGGGGATTGTGATCAGTACCAATGTTGGGAATAACTCAAGCATGATTGCAAAGGTGCAATAACAGAAGATCTAAGAGCTGATACCTGGTAGTACAACCTGGAGAAGCATGACAAATTCTTCAAGACAGAAAACAGACAAGTAATGAAGCTGCCTTAGTCTGTTCAGGCTGATGTAACAAAATGTCATAGAATAGGTGGCTAACAAAGAACAAACACTAGTTTCTTATAGTTCTGGAGGATAGGAAGTCCAAGATCAAGGCACGGGGGTTAGCCTAAGCTTTGTTTTGAAAACTCTTAGAGTTACCCTTAAAGAGTCTTCCTAGTTGTCCCCTCAATAAATAAATGAACAAAATCTCCAAAATGGAATTGAATAGTTAGCAGGTTGTGATTCAATGGGAAAACATTATTTTCTTTCATTTTTTAAAGAGATTTTTGCCATAGGGTATGTGCGCTTGCCAGAGAGACAGAAAGTGAGAAACCATCCTTTCAGGGGGATGACCATGCCACAATCCCTTCTCCATGATCCTCTTGGGATTTTGGGCACTCATGTACCTGCACCCAGAGTGAGTTTCAAGCAACTGGGTCCAGGACTGTAATCATGGTCAGCCATGTGGGAATCCAGTGATATAACCGTTATGCTATCTGCTGGTCCCAGGAGAACATTCTCTTAACCAATTATATCTTTTATAATAATATAAGCTACCTCCAGAGGTGGTGAATTTCTTATTTTAGAAAGCTTTGAGCAGAGGTCAGAAAACACTTGACAAAGGATGCAGGCAGAATTGATGCACTAGATAAAAGTTTAAACCAGATGAGCTCATAGTCTCTTTTGACTCTGAGATTCTAGGATTCTAGGTAATATTGGAGTAGAGTAATCTTCACAGGGGAAGAAAAAGGGTGGTAAGCAAAGGACAGAGCTGGAAGAAAAAATTGGGAACTATTGACAGCATGAGAATACTGGGGTATGATTAAAATAGAAGGTAGGAGGACAGCATTCAAAGTAGATTTTACCTCCTATAGGATTTTTGCTTGAGATTGGCTCAATATTCTTCAAACTCCCAGCCAAGCAACAGTGCCACAGTTTGATGTATGTTCCAAGTCGAATTTTGAAACTGCCTCAGGCCATGTCTATGTCTCAGTCTTTAAGTGAAGAGAAATTTCAGTCCATCACTGAGGCTAATCCCCGTGTTTTGCAGATAAATAAATTGTTGTATACAACATGAAAAGATGATCAAATGTTGGCTTTCAGACTCTCACTTTATATGAACAGAAATGGCAAGAATAATTTTCAACAGCTAATACATTAAAGCATGAAAAGAGTAGAGATTGTTAGGAGGGAGTTAAATTCTTTTTTCTCAGAAAGAACGGAATGCATTTAATGGCAGATGATGGTTAATGTGTTGCCTTTTCCACAAGTGAAAAATAGTTGGTTACTGCTAAGTAAGGGGCTAAATACAAATAAGAAAAAAAGAATAAAGACAAAAAGAGGTACTATACTCATTGTGAAAGACAAAAGTGTTGAGTACTACTAATTATGTTAATTAGTTGACATGAATTATGTATCAGGAAAAGAGGTTGATTAATATCAGCAGTAATGAACTTGAATTACACAACAGTCTTTTCAAGGCATTCCATGGCTTTTCTAGATACTCTTTTAGGCACATACCTCCCTTGAGCTATCAATTTCTAGTTCATAATGGGAAAACAGGTGTGGGTGGCAGTTGACTTGTAATAGGGTATGTAGCAAATGGCTAACCAAACAAGCTAAGAACAAGAGTTCAACCCCTGATCTATCTAATCCTTCAAATGTCAATTTGTATCTCAAACTCTTTTCAGAAAGGATTACACTGTTGGAAGAATGTCAAACATTTGTCTGAAATAGGAGTGTTGGAAATACTTGCAATGACTTTACAGTCCCTGATTGACTGAAGGAGATGATTTTCTGGTGGAATGGCCTGCTGAGGTAGTGCTGAAAACGCTCGGTTCGATTTCTCGCCCATCATCAATGGTGTGTAGCACAAACAGATAATGGGCACAGTGGGCTCAATCTAGTTTATGCACCCATGCCTGACATTGCAACAAGAGACCCAGATGCTATTATTAGAATATCTTTAAAAGCCTCCAACATACTTTTCTATCTCAATGGACTTCAAACATCCCCATAATCCTTGAGGTGGCCATTGATGAACTTCCTTGGAATAAATGATTATACCCTAGACCAACAAATCTGATCACTTACTTTGTAGAATGGACACTGCCGTGATATGGTGGTTGAGTGAGGTTGAAATGGGTTTAAAGAAAAGCCAGTTATAAAACCAGTCCTGAAAAATATGCCCCCCCAAACTTTAATATGCCGGAATGAAACACTCCCAGTATCTGACATAGTATATGGAGGATACCTATGGCTTGGAGGAGGACCGTGGGGTAATTTGGAGGAAGATAATGATTGATAATAGTATGTAGAGCATACCCAACACAAAAGTGAGAGCATTTTGGTCGAAGAGTAATGTATACAAGGAACAGTAGTAAACATAGAGTTTTAAAAAAAGAGGATGTGGGGAACCAGCAGTTAGCGTAATGGCTATGTGGCTGGACTCCCACGTAGTCGACCGCGGTTCAAGTCTCGGACCCAGTGGCTTAGAACTCACGCCAGGAGCGTGTGCGTGTGTGCCCAAGATCCTGAGAGGAGAATGGAGGAGAAGGGATTGTGGCGTGATCATCCCCCCTGGGGGGTGATTTCTCGCTTTCTGTCTCTATGTCTCTCTCTGTCTGTCTGGCGAGCGTACGCGCCCTATAGCGAAAACCTCTCAAAAAAAAAAAAAAAAAGAGGATGTGAATAAGAATGTGGAGGGCTTGCAAGACAGAGCTTTGAATTTTATTTCATTTAAAATTTTTCTCTGCTCTTCCCAGACTAGATTAGATGCTCCCATTAAGTGCTTGCATGGCATCCTTTATGAAGTATGCTTTACTATTACCACGTCTTAAATTGTGTGACATCCCCATTAAACTCAAATTCTCTGAGGACAGAAGCTTTGTCAGCCTTACTCACTTTCCTCTGCCTAAGCACCCAAAAAAGACTCCGGCACATGGTAACTGCTTAATACATATTTGCTAAATAAATGACGGAGTGGACAATGGGAAGCCTCTGAAGGCTAAAGGCTGGGGAGTCATCTCGTGAGGCGTGTGGCAGTGAAATGTGGCAATAGAGTTGGGAAGTCTCCCCTTCCCCTTGACTTTACCAGCTGCTGAGTGTTTTCCCTGTGGATTAAGCTGCTGATCATGGTACCAGTCACTTTAAAGTACAAGATTTAAGGGAGTAGGAGAAAGCTGCCAGACATGCTCCTTCCCTCTCTGTTATCACCATGGAACTTTCTTGCGCTCGTATCATGACTTTATCTTAAAATCGCAGCCAAAGAAATTGAGTCTCAGAGGACTTCGTATTTTTCATGAGGTCTCACGGTGTGTAAGGAGCAAAGCTGAGGCTGGATCCCGAGGTTCCTAAATGTATCCAAGGGCTCTTGTCAGCTTTGTGTGATGGTTCAGGAAGCATCTGACAGCATTACGTATTTAGGATGGACTTAAAGAAATGTCGTGATCAAGGAGAGTATTATCTCTCCACATATGATATATTGAGGGAGCTCGTTTACAAGTTAAGTATGAATGAAAAGAAAGAGGTGAATCTGAAAGAGTTTAGAAAGAAAAAGCTTATTATTTTGATATTGGGTTAGATCCAGAAGAAAGGGCTAGGGGGTAAAATGAGTGACATTTCTAGCTCCTGACCACCCTGGTAACTGTGAGTCAAGAAGGTGATTTTGGTCCAATATTCTTGCATAAAAATGATAAATATGGAGCTCTCTGTTAGACGAAGTATTTAGAATGAAGACTCTGTAGAAGAGAAAAAATAGGAGAAAAAAGAGAGGTGATGGGTGACAAGCAAAGTGTCAGTGAGGGTGGCAGAGAATGCTAGTTGCTGCCAAATAGCAATTCCTCCCTTCTTTAGTAACAGATTCTGAAATTCAGCTAAGCACATTGTTACAACAACTAAAATGTACTTTTTCTGATTTTCTCACAGTACATGTGGCCATGTTCTGTGTGACGAGCTTTTGCGATAGACACCTTCTAAAATGGGCCCCTGTGACTTTCCCTCCTGATGTTCCTCTCCTTGGCCAAATCCTCTTATTGAATATGGGCTAGATCCAGTGACTCATTTCTAATGACTAGAGTATGGCAAAAGTAAGGGGATGTCACCTCAAGATTAGGTTGCAAAGAGGCAGTGGCTTCCATCTCAGAGTGTTCCCTATCACCCTTTTGTTCTGAGGGGTGCTATTGATAGTTGCCATCCTGTGATCTACCCTGTGGAGAGACCTGTATGGCAAGGAACTGATATCTCCCACCAACAGTCAGCAAGGAACTAAGGCCTGCCAACAGCTTCATGAGTGATCTGGGAAACATATTCTCCCCAGATGAGCCCTCAGGTGACTATGGATCCTGCCCGGATGGATCCTGCCCTCACCTTGGGTACAGCCTGTGAGAGACCCTGAGCCAGGTGTGCGCAGTTAAGTTACATGTGGATTCCTAACCCACAGAAAGATAATAAATGTGTGTGTTTGAAGTTGCTAAATGTTGGCATAACTTGTCTCACAGCAATAGATAACTAACACAGATATAAAGGAAATGGCATGAGGTACCTTCAGAAAACCTCCTTAAAGGAAGACAGCACAGGTATCCGGTGTCTTGGTCCCTGGAACATGCTGATTGGAGGGCTATGGGCTAACTTGGCATCATGAACTCAAGGACACCCTCTAGCGGTAGCAACTGGTAAGCTGGAAGGACTGCAGTTTCCTCAAGACTTCATAAAACTTCCCTTACTAGTAGTGATGAAATGCCTACCTCTGGACTTCTTGATTTAAACTTCCCTAAAATAGCTAGTACTGTTTTGTTCTATTTTCTTTTAAATCGATTCAGATCTAATCCTGACGCCTCTAGGTGGATGGTAATAGGAACATGGTTCATACCAGTGATAGAGAGTATGAACTGGGCTAATAAGTAAGTGAACAGTAGAGACTAAGACTCTTGTCGAATGAATGGCAAATTCAAGAATATTTATTATAAAGAGGAGCAAAAGGTGTCACTGCTATTGTCAAAAATGCCTCGAATAGCACTAGCACAGTGACAGTTAAAATATGGGTCCCCAAATCTCCTGCAAAAACTTTATGGAAGCCTTTGTTTCAAAATAATGAAAGAAACATTTTTTAAATTTAAGAACGATATGTTCAATATGGATTTTTTTTACTTAGTACTTGATAACTTTTAAAAAAGATTATTAATTTTATTTTATTTAGTTATTATTATTATTCAGTTTGACAAGAGAGAGACAGAGAGTGAGAGAGAGAAAGAGAGAGAGAGAGAGAGAAAGCAAGCTGCCAGGTCCAGGACTTGAACTGCAGTCAGTCATGTGGGAGTCCAGCACCTTAACCACCACGCCATCTCCCAGCTCTGGTACTTAATAACTTTTTTAGTTTCATTTTATTGCACAAATATTTGTTGATCACCTATTATGTCTTTTTAATTTAAAATAATTCAATTTTATTATCATCATTAACATTATCGTATATTCATTGCTCAGAGAACTTAGAATAGTTAACAAAGATACCAATGAAAGTTAGGTTGATTGTATTTCTAACAAAAGAACAAAATTTCTTCTGAACGTTGACAAGTTGACGAAAGTTCATTATGTCTGTATCCTTAATCCTATCAGAGCTTTAAGAGGGGAAAAATGAAAACACCTCTTTAAAAGTGATATTGGCATTCAGGTATCACCAGAAACATACATTCTTGACAAGTCTTTCTGATAATTCTATCTGAAAAAGACAAGGAAAGCAGCGAAGGGAAAATGCTACTTTGGATCTAATCATAACCTACAAGAAAGAATTTGTTGAAGAAAATTGAAGTGCTGTAACTTTGAAAACATAAAATGGTGTATCATATTTTGTGATAACCAAGAAAGGGAAAGCTTAACATATGCAACCATGATTACATTTTTATATATCATAATTAATTTTTATTACAAAATAGATGTTCATTGCAGGAAAATGAAGAGCTTGTAGAAAATTAGAAAGGAGAAAAGAACACTCTAGAGAGAATTCTGTTAACATTTTGATGTACATCTTCCTAGCTTCTTAATACATGTATTATGTTTTTTGTTATACAATTTGTATACTTTACATAAAATGTTATACCCTGCTTTCTCTTATTCACAATACAGCATAAACATTTGTCCCATTTTATTATTTGATCTACTGAGATATTATTTTTTAAGGTTTGCATACTTTGATAAGAAAATATTGATAGATAATTTTTATTGGCACTGTGTGCTAGACACTACATAATAAGGGCATTGCTATTTAATTAATGCTCACTACAACCTTTATGCTTAATACTATTAAGATATAATACTCAGATATAGGGGAAAGAAAACTTGCCTAAGACTCTAAAGGTAAGAATTAGAAGATTTATATATGTATTTAGATAATTAAGAGTCTGTATTCCTTACTACATTAATAGTATTTCTTTTCTTTTCTTTTTTTTTTTTTTTTTTTTTTTTTGAGAGATTTTCGCTATAGGGCGTGTGCACTCACCAGACAGACAGAGACATAGAGACAGAAAGCGAGAAATCACCCCCCAGGGGGGATGGTCACGCCGCAATCCCTTCTCCTCCATTCTCCTCTCGGGATCTTGGGCACACACGCACATGCGCCCGGCGTGAGTTTTAAGCCACCGGGTCCAGGATGCGAACCGCGGTCAACTACGTGGGAGTCCAGCGACATAGCCATTACGCTAACTGCTGGTTCCCATAGTATTTCTTTATCAGGCATTTACCAAAATTGATTTCACCAAATCCCTATTAAATTTCGATTTCTAGTTTACTACAAATAATTCTATCATTAGCAAATATGCCTATATACTCCATGAATATCCATTGTCTCTGCCCGAAGATAAAGTTATAGAAGTGAAACTGTTGAATGAAAATGTGCTGTGGTTTGAGTGTGTTCCCAGAGTTTTCACGTGTTGACATTTGCTGAGCCATTTCAGTACGCCAGGAGGGTGAAGACTTAATCTGACTATGGAGTGGGAGGGCGGAGCCTGTGAGCAGTTAATAGGTACCAGGGTGGGACCTCCATGATTGAGTTCTGGTGAATATTTGCTTGTCTTTAAGTTAGTGGCATCAATTCTAGCGTAAGAACAAGAAAGTGGAAAACTTGAATTTTTCATTAAAATACGAGTTTGTACTTGTAAAAAAAATTTTTCCCTGATGAATATATATGCAAAAATCCTTAACAAAATAGTAGCAAAATGCCCAAAATCCCAAGAGGAAAATGGAGGAGAAGGGATTGCAGCATGGCTATCCATCCCCTGGGGTGTGATTTCTTGCTTTCTGTCTCTCTGTATTTCTGGTGAGTGTACATGCCCTAAAGTAAAAATCTCTCAAAAAAAAAAGAAAGAAGAAAGAAAGAAAGAAAGAGAGAGAAAGAAAGAAAAAAGAAAGAAAAAAAAGAAAAGAAAGAAAAAGGAAGGCAGATAGAAAGAAAAAGAAAAAAGAAAGAGAAAAGAAAGAAAGAAAGAAAGAAAGAAAGAAGAAAGAAAGAAAGAAAGAAAAAGGAAAGAAGGAAGGAAGGAAGGAAGGAAGGAAAGGAAGGAAGGAAAAGGAAGGAAGGAAAGAAAGAAAGAAAAAAGAAGGAAAGAAAGAAAGAAGGAAAGAAAGAAAGGGAAGGAAGGAAGGAAGGAAGGAAGGGAAAGGGAGGGAGGGAGGGAGGGAAGGGAGGGAGGGAGGAAAGAGAGAAAGAAAGAAAGAAATATTGCTGTGGTCTTTTTTGGAAAACAGAATCTGCCACAGTCCCACATAAGATTAAAGAAAGAACTGGTATTCCTCAAGCCATGGATGCTGAAGTGGTAGCACAACAATGAAGGTGAAGGATCAGTTTCTATCATAATCTGGATCATACTAGGTGAGGGACTGGTATTTCCTCATTTAGGCGGTTTCTAAATCCCACATCCCCAAAGCTAGAATATCTTTTATAGTATCTGATGTCTGGCCAAGCTAGATCTCTATATTCCTTTCCAGAACGTGATAGAGAATATTAAACACACACACACCATACCACTGCTTCCGTCCCTGGGACTCTCTTCAATACATGCTATCCCAGAGACTTGTGTGTGGCATATCTGGCAATTTTCCTTTGTTAAAAGTTTAATTTTTTTTTTTACCATACAAAAGTCTAGTCTTTATTTATTTATTAACACATTACTAAACTTCTTTATTGCTTCTAAAATCTTTTCAATCTTTGATTCTCTTGAGTTTTTGCCATAATAGATTCTTCTAATGATGACAGCTTTGCTTTTTAGCATCTTATTGTCCTATATAGGCCAAATTTTGTGCAAATGTTGTGAATAAAAGATGTCTTTATATTTTTATTACTTTAAAAAAGATATCTCTGTGTTTAGCCATTAAGCATGTTATTGGTAGTTAGTTTGAGATAAATTTTTACTATAATTTTAAAGAGGCACCTTCCAAGTCCTTATTATCTAAGGGTGTATTTTTTCATTAAATCAAAACTTTTATTTTTAGCCTGCATGGAGATTATTTTTCTTAATTAATTTTTGATATAGATGCTTTATATTAGTAGATTTTCTAACATTAAATCATATGTGGAATAAGCTCTATTTGGTCATGGTGCATTTTTTAGTATTGAATTCAATCAGCTATTAATAAGTCTTAGCATACAGGTTTTCAGCATCTTGTATAGTTTTATATGAAATGTTCTGTAGTCATTTTCTAAGTAGTTTGTAATAACATTGTTTATTTCCTACAAAATTACTTTGGAGGTTGTTTTTTTTTAAAAAAAATATATCGATTGCTATTTCCAAGTAGTTGAGATCTGTTTGAAATTCTACTACTACAATTTAGATATAAAGAAAATATATTTGCTTGTAGAAAAAATATTTGATATTTTAGAGTACGTCAGTCAGAGTAGGCAGGGTTTTCTGCATGAATAATTAGCCTCCAGATCTCAGTAGTATCTCAATAAATTCTTATTCTTGGTCACTGTACATGTGGTAGCAAGTTCTACTCTAGGACTCAGGGTGACGGAATGTCCATAATCTCTTGGTACTTCCCTCTGAACTTGTTAATTTAACTACCCCTGCAATAGGGAAGAGAATGAATAGAAAATTCACTTTCCTTTAAAATCTTTGACCCCAAAGGAATATATGCCACTTTCACTATTAGCCTGTTTGTTAGAGCTCGTCACACCACCTTGCCTAAGTAGAAGGATGTGTGGTCAAACAAGTAGAAACTCAGAGGACAATAAATATCTGTCAAAATACTCACGAATCTGAATAGAAGTTAGTTTTAGAGGATCATACCAAGATTACAATGAGGTTAGATGAAATCTTAGAATGAGTTTTTGCAGAATTTTTTTATTCTGATTGAAGAAGACAAGCAGAAGGCATCTAAAAAGACCAATGGAGAAATCACTATGGAGAAATTTCTCTGATGAGCTGAAATTTGAAAAGAGCATTTTAAAAACATGAAGAAAACAATAGCATGCACAGTCCAGAATTAATGGAAACAATCCAGTAAGTGGGCAAAATGTATGAAAGGCCTGTTTAAACAAATTGTACATCAGAGAACGAGTGACAGTGGTCTGAAAGAGGTAGGTTAAAAAATATCTGAGCCCGGGGACCAAGAGATGGAGTAATGATTGTGTCGCTACATTCCCATGTAGTTGACCAGGTTTGAATCCCAGACCTGGTGGCTTAAAACTCACATGGGGCACTTGTGCATGTGTGCCCTAAATCCCAAGAGGAAAATGGAGGAGAAGGGATTGGACTGTGGCCCCCATCCCCGGGAGTGATTTCTCACTTTCTGTCTCGTCTCTCTCCATCTCTCTGGCAAGTGCACACACCCTATAGCAAGAATCTCTCTAAAAACAGAAAAAAAAATCTGAGCCTGGGACCAGCAGATGGCATAATGGTTATGTCACTGGGCTCTTATATAGTCGACTGAGGTTCGAGTCCCGAACCTAACGGCTTAAAACTCACACTGGGTATGTGTGTGTGCATACCCAAAATTGCAAAAGGAGAATGGAGGAGAAGTGATTGTGACGTGACCACTCCCTGGGGGGTGATTTCTCGCTTCCTGTCTCTCTGTCTCTCCAATGAGCACACATGCCCTGTAGCAAAAAAAAAAAAAAAAAAATCTCTCTTGAAGAAAAATCTGAGCCCATTATTGCCTTGAGAGAGCTTCTAGGTTGCAGTCAGAGAGTGAACCCAGGTCAAGCTTAAGTTGAGTAGACAGAGGAAAGGATGTGGTGCTTAAGATGGCTAGAGTTCATAAATCAGGATACCAGACAAGAGAGTCTGCAGGTAAGTTGAACTCTCGAGGCCTGCAGAGGGCCTTCCTCTAGTTTTAGCAGGGTACTGATTAGCACACAAGGGAACACTGAAGGTGAGGAAAGAATTCTTCAAATAATTTAGAGATAATAGTACCCAGTGCTAACACAGAGTTGGCAGGACAGTTTACTTCCAGATGAGGAATAAGTAACATTAGATTAGGTGGCTCTGGTATCACCTAATAAATCTTTTTTTTAGAGGTCATTGCCTTAGGGAGAGTATACTCATGAGAGAGAGAGAGAGAGACAAAGACAGTGAGAGAGAAAGCAAAAAATTGCCCCGGGGGGATGGCTATGCTACAATCCTTCCTCCTTTCTCCTCCTGGGATCTTGACATGCACACCTGCATGCCCGGCATGATTTTCAAGCTACCAGGTCTGTGACTTGAACTCTAGTCAGCCATGTGGGAGTCCAGTGATGTAACCACTATGCCATCTGCTGGCTCCACATCTAACAAGCCTTAAAAACAAGGCCCAAATGAGCAAACTCTTCCCAAGGCTCAAACGATAGTTACGAGTATACAAAAATAACCAGGTCCCAGCAAAGTGAAATGCACAATTTCTGGTACCTAATAAATAATTATTGGGCAAGAGAAGTCAGGAAAATATGACCCTTGATAAAGAGAAAAATCAGCAATGAAACTGACCCAGGGGTTGGCCTTATAGCTTAGTTTAAGGGAGCCAGATCCCACAATGTTTGAATCCTAGCTCTGGAGGCTTGGAAAATACACCAGGTACATGTGTGTGCATGTCCAAAATCGTGACAGGATTAAAAAAATGGAGAAGTAGGGATTCTGACATGACCACATATCCCTCCCTCTCTCTCTCTCTGTGGGCACACATACCCCACCCCCTAGGCAATAAAAATAAAAAACAAAATCCTCAAAACAAAAGCAATGAAAATGACCCAGAAATTATACAGAATTATTTAATTAACATTAAATGAGTTATTATAACTATATTTCATGTGTTCATCAAGTTAAATATAAACCCAAAAGATATGAAAAAAAACTGTGTCAAATTTCTAGAGATTAAAAACTACAATGTCTGAGATAAATAAAATGAAAAATGAGCAAAATGTGAATGGAAGAACACACAGTTTAAGACACATTAAATAATGGCATAAGACCAGTCATGGTAACATGCATTGATGGGTGCTGCTGCTCAGCAGGCTGAGGCCACATGGGAGACCTGGGTTCAGTTCCTGGCCCAGTGAGCACAGTGGTGTCTACACCTAGTCCCAGCTACTTGAGAGGTTCAGCAGGAGGATTGAAACCTAGGGAGAAACTATCAAAAAAGGCAGATTCTCTGAGAAGAATCCACATGGATACTGGGAACTAGATATTTCAGGCACAGGAGAAATGAAGATTTTCTACTCATAATTCAGCCTCCAGCAAGCAAAGCTAGTGTGCTATCACTACAGAACGGCAATCCGATTCTAGAACACCTCTGTCTGCTTGCTCCTGAACATTGAGGCTTAACTTCAAGAATTTGAAAGAAACACGCCATTCATCAGATGACAAGAAATCACCGTCGGATCACGAGAAATATGGGAAAACGAGAAAATACCTCTCCTCCAATGGAAAAGAGTAACTCTCCTTCATCCACAAGCTGTTCGGTGAAAGTCATGGAAATGTCTGATAAGGAATTTAGAGCATTCGTAATGTCGAAGCTAACAGAGATGGAAGAAAAGAGAGACAATGAACTGCTAAAGAGAAAGGAGAAAGAAGTTGCCGAGTTCCAGGAGATGAGGAAATTCTTGCAAGATCTAAAAGAGGAATTACACACTTTACAAAAGACTCAAACGGAACTGCTAGAGATGAAGTCTATAATACAAGAAGTCAAAATCTCCCTTGAAAGTATTAAAAGCAGACTAGATCATTCAGAAAATAGAATCTCAGATGTAGAAGAGAAAATGGCTGGCTTAGAAAAGTCCACCACGAAGACTGAGAAAATGGTTCAAAAACTTGAGAATGATATGCGAGAAGTACTGGATACCATCAAACGTCCAAATATCCGGATAATTGGCATTCCAGAAGGTGAAGAGACCCATAAGGGCATTGATAATCTATTCCATGAAATCCTGCAAGAAAACTTTCCAAACCTAGAGAGGCATTCGAAGATCCAGTACCAGGAAATACAAAGGACCCCAAATAGAATCAACCCAAGAAGATCTTCTCCAAGACACATTATAGCCAGGTTGACCAAAACCGCAGACAAAGACAAGATACTAAGATTGGCAAGAGAGAAACATCAAGTTACCTATAAAGGACATCCCATCAGGCTAACAGCAGATCTCTCATCGGAAACAATGCGAGCGAGGAGAGAATGGGAAAATATATTCAAAGTGTTACGAGAGAAGCAATTTCAGCCAAGAATACTGTACCCGGCAAGATTATCTTTCAGGTGGGAAGAAAAGACAAGAACATTCTCAGATAAACAAAACCTGAAAGAATTTACCAGCACCAGACCAGATCTCCAAGAAGTTCTCAAGGGTGTGCTGTATCAAGAATATTAAACACAGACACACGGAAATAAGAGTCCAAAAACTATGAAAGTGGCCAACTTAATCAGAGGGACAAGTCTGAATTTGAATATCATATCCCAGAATTTAATCAGGAAAACTGAACCAGAACAGAAGATAAAAGTACATGAGACTGATAGGTTCATGCACCTTCCATTTGAACAGAATCCTAACTTGTTTCCTGGCTTTAAGCAAAGTTCCTTGGCATTTCTTTGAGTTAAGTTATAACTGGTTTTCTTAGTAGTAATGAGTGAACTCACCATTGAAAGTAGTTAGATTATGTAGGAAATTGTGTGATCAATGCAACGTGGGTGGGAAGGGAATGAAGGACAATTGTAGACACCGGAGGTGGTGTGAGAGGAGGGTGGGAAGGGACAGAGGGTCAGAAAGAGGGGTGGAAGTAATTCTAGGAACTAGTAATGGAAAATTTTTTTGTAATGTTCATGATTGTATCACTATGCAGTGTGTACTGGATGGGAGATTGCATTTTGTATGCTGTGATGAAGCTTAGGGAAGGAATGTAAATTGAGTTACAAAAAAAAAGTTTCAGAAAAAAAATATATATATATTCAATGACTGCAGTAGGATATGTAGCCACAGCTAGGTGCTACTTTATAGGATGCGTAAAGTAAGACTTGTGTTCATGGAAATGTGGGTATCACCTGTGTTTGCTATGAGGGTATTTGGATTGATTAGGGTCTTTGGCGTTACAATAAAATGTGAGGAGAAAACAGTATAGAAAGCAAACATAGATACCAGAGACTGTGGGAGGAGAGTGAGAGATGGCAGAGGGTAAGAGATAGAGAATCTAGGATGAGGGGAAAAAAGCAAAACATACAGAAGACAAGAAATGGAAGATCATTTGCTGACAATAACATGCTTGTTGATGTGCTTGATTGAGACAATATATAGTGTAATTTGGATGGAAAATCTCATTTTGTATGCTGTAATGATGTTCAGAGAATGAATGCAAATAAATAAAAAAATAAAAATTAAAAAAAAAAAAAGGCAAAAAGGAATGGCATGAACCAAATCACATTATTACAAAGGTAAATGGCTAGAAATAATTGAAGTTTATAAAAAATAATACAGGCCATTCTTATTATGTATAGCTTAAAAGGAAGAATAAAAGCATATTGATTTTACTTTTTCTTCCCTGTGATGGAGATTGCAGGCCAAACTGGAAATGTAGATTATAAACTGGAAGAAAATAATTGAAATCCTACCTGCATTAAGAGTTATCAGAAAAGAGCTTACTTTCAAGTGAACCTAACCCTCTGAGATTCATTGAATTAATTGTCAAAATACTAGCACTACAGTTTAAAACCTTGATCTTTAATAAATCTTGCGGAATAGGAGAGTTCCTGATGTACAGAAACTGGTAACTGTTGCCTTCGTTTTCAAACAGAGGGAAAAAAATCTCACGATTCATTAAGTATCAGTTACAAAGATAAATGTGAATTCCCATCTGATTAAATGAATGACCTCAACTATTGGTGTCTGGTGGAATCCTGTAAGACTCAGTCTTCTATTTATCCTATTCAAAATAAAATAATATTTCCTGATGGCATAATGAAATGTAATGAAAACATATCTGCTAACAGAAACGAGTCATCTCCTGCATTGTCGGTAAAGTCATGATGCATTTTCTCTATGTAAAGTACATAGAGAAAATGCATCATGACTTTTCTGGCAACCCAATAAGTGATATAAACTGCCGATGTACATGATTAGGAATAGATGTGTAAACTGTAGTATGCTTAGAAAAATGCTTTTCTTATTCAACTTTAAGTCTTATATGGCAGAGATTGTTTAAATGTCAATAAAATAATTTTTAAAATTTATTTTAGAGCTACAAATACATAATTCCACTTTACAGTGGCAAGGGACTACCAAGATTATCTCGTCTAAGTCTTCATTTTACAGTTGTCAAAACAGACGTCAGAGAGAGAGTGCCTTTCCCAGCCTCCCAACAAGTCAGCTGCGTGATTTATTTCTTCATCATCTGTCATGCTGGTGTTCCCTCTCTCTATTACTGTCTCTCATGATCCACTCTTCCAGGAAAGGGGGAGGTTTCCTCTGCTGAATACAATTGGTCTTTTCAGAGGAAAAAAATGCTGTAAATGTCTTAGACTGATACATGGATTTCCAACTAAATTTAGGATTTTGGGGAAAAGAAACCTAAATCAACCCTTGGCCCAGTCTTACTGTTGGTATCACTTGATCCCATAGTTGGGACACACTTGATTCTCTCCAGGGGAGCAGACCCCTGCCCTGTAACACTCAATTTCTGCCTCCCACAGAAAAGTTGTTCCACCCAGATTGGATGGATTCCTTCTCTTCTTGACTCATTTCTCTAACCTCATGAGCAATAAGTCTCCTATTATTCACTGCACTGCAGCAGTAACACTGTCATGTATTCCCTTCTTCCAGCAAAGTTACTTCAGAAAAGTATTTCACATATGATGCTCCTTTGCCTGAACAGTTCTGCCACCAGGTCTTTGTATGATTGGCTGGAAAGGCTCAGGTTGGCTGTCACCTCCCCTACCTTCCTTGGCAATTCACACTAAAGTACCTGCTCTCTCCTTCCTAGCTACTAGCCATTCTATAATTCTGATTTTTTTTTTTCTTAAGAGAGACTTTTGCTATATGGTACATGCACTCACTGGAGAGACAAAGAGCAGAAAATCACCCCTCAGGGAGGATGGCCATGCCACAATCCCTTCTCCTTCATTCTCCTCTTGGAATTTTGGATACCTACACACACGTGCCCGGTGTGAATTTTAAGCCTCTGAGTCCTGGACTTGAACCACAGATGGCAATGTGGGAGTCCGGTAATGTAACCATTATACTATCTGCTGCTCCACTGTTACATTTTTTTAATAGCATTTGTCACTGTTTTAAATTTTGTTATATTTAAAATTTCATTATGCATTTATTGCTTGTCCCTCCATGCATTCTGAAATGGAAGCTTCCCAAGAGCAGTGTCTTTTCAGTCTTGTTCACCGCTGGATCTACAGCACTTAGAAAACTAATGGACTCTTGGGAAGATGTCTACTATAGCTTAATCACTCTGTCTGGTTCTGCTATGTGCCTGTATAAATCACCCAATCTCAGTTTATTTCTGTTAGCAACACAATAAACGACTAAGACGGACTCCCTGTCCTTCTTCCTAAGCGGGAATCGTATTTGGCTTTATTTGAGCCTCTTATTTATGAGCTTAAAGGCATGTATCAGAAGCTGGCAGAATGGAGGGACTTCTCTTATCAAGCTAGTTACTATTAAACCTTTACATTATGGCTTTGTTATTTGTCCCACCACGCATTCTGAAATATATTAAACTGTTACATACCTTTATACCTGAAATATGTGTCAGAATTTTAGAACTTGATGAATTTCCAGCTGAGCTTCATGAGGGTGATGATGATGAATAACTGAAACTCAGAGAAGTGAAGTGCCTAGCTCAGAGTGACACAGATACTTCCAGGTAAGGTTGATAAACAATCCAGGCTTTTGGACTCCCCATGCCATGAACTGTACTCTCTCTATAAACTAAGAGACTGCATATGAATTCACAATGATGAAAAAGATGGTGGGTGGGAAAAGAAAGTCAGAAAAAACTATTGATGAGCGTTATCTGCCACAGGTACAGAATCAGGAAGTGGTGATACAAACTACCTCTAGTCTAGATGAGGGAGAGAACAGCTAAGCCAATAATACTATAAACTAATGGAGAACAACTATTTCCATTATAAAGAATATGGTTTTTAGTTTTATTTTTCCAGAGAAGAGCCATGAGTCTCCTTTAGCAAAGCTACTCTGTATAAGTAGCTCGGAGGGATTTTGTAACTGACCCATTATTTAGGTAAATCAAATCAATTTTCTATGCTTATGGAAGATCTTTTCCTAGGAGAAATGTGATGTAAATCTAAAAAGCCATGATTTTTCACAACTGTCATGTAAAACTCTATCTTTTTTATATATGTCAGGGTTATAAAACGACAGCCTAAACATGGATATAAGACCGAATTCATTCAACATGACTTGTGTAGAGAGAGAATGATACCAGATACCTGTTGATGATGATGTGTAGAGTATTCTCAAATGGCTTGGACTGAAGTTTATATCATGGTGGGTAAAGTCTTTTTTATAATCTAAATGATGTATAGTGATTAAATGTATAAATAATAATAATAATAATTGAAAAAGGTAGATATATATATACTCTCTGTGATAGCACTATGCTCAAATTATTGTTTCCAAATATTTGAGACTATGCTCAAAAAGTAACACTCTCATAACTTGCATATTTGGCAGGGTTTTTTAAAATTCATAAATGATTAAACATGGATTCTTTCTGATAAGTTTGTGTGAAGATGCAGACAGTGGAAATTTCCATTTATGCCATATTTTCATTAGCTGGAGAGTGGTTTGACTGTCTTCAAAATGATGGATTTCAATTGTTGCTGGTTTATCACATTGGTTTGGACATAAATTGAGGAGAAGCTGTATTATTCAATAAAAGCTTAGAGATGGAAGAGCTCAGTTGTCTCACCCATCACATGAGTAGGTGTGGGTTAATCTGAGAGTTGAGTAGCCACACAGATGTGGAGAGTTCATTTTCTTCCCAGTGTATAACTGTAGGTCCTTGCTTTGCTTTTGCTGGCTGTTTGCTGGAGGCTGCATGCTTAGAAGTTTGCCCAAGTTCTTAGATGCTCCCTTTGGTTTCTTGTCACATGAGCATCTCTAACATGGCTGCTCGTTTCATCAACCTTCACTGTGCAAATACAGAGTCTTATATAACATAACATAAAAAAGAATGACATCCCATCATGTCTGCCATATTCTATCAGTTAGAAGCGCGTTCCAAGTCCTCCCCGCAGTCAAGGGGAGGAGGCTGCACAAAGGCACAAGCTCCAGGAGGTAGGGATCACGGGGGTCATCTTAGCCTCCCACGGTGAGTATGTTGTGATTGCTCTGTAATCTCAATTTACTTTGGAAGACTATTTTCTCTTCAGAACTAATAGAGTAATAAAAAAAAAGTTAACTTATGAAATTCATTCTGAAATATTCAAATGATTTTTTTTCTCTTCTCCATCTTCCATTCCTAGTCTGGATATAGGCTCCAAGTACAGACTCCATCTTTCATGTCCTAGATACAACCTAACTTATGTATAGGTTTGAGATTCTGCCAGCTCCAAGTATTCTTGCCATTCCAATTGGACACAAAGGACAGAAACCTGAGTCATAGTCCAAGGAAGCCCAGAGATTTGGGATACATTGCTGAAATATAAGGACGTCTTATTCAGTTGCCTGGAAATGTGACTTGGCCTCGTCTTTCTTGCTTACTCCCTCCACACAGCATGAAACATCACTCTGCACTATTAAGCAGTGGCAATTTCACCCTAGGTCTGATGGTATTTCGGGAGTGAATGCTTGATCTCTGAGGTCTGTTTATCACTTTTCTTAACTTTACAGAGCGGTTGGCACATTCTCCAGGAAGAAGGTACTGAATAACTATTAAACATCATTATGGTTAATGTGTTTGCTGAATCACACATTAAAATAGAATCGTCTATGCTGACCACATAGCAAAGAAAAGGTGATTGTTATTCCTTTAACATTAAGAATTTTAAAAGTCACCCAGCTAGATAAGAACTGCATTTCTAAATGTTTTATTCACTGTAGAGAACACCGTCGTATATTAAATAATACCACCAACTGCAATAACACACAATATAGTGAGAGTTTTTGAGCTAAATTATACCAAAGAGATTCAAAAAAATAACTGTTCGAGTGAGCTTAAGAACTCAATATTTTCAGAACCAGCAGATGATGACCAGTAATGATTACATTGCTGGACTCCCACGTGGTTGACTGTGGTTCAAGGCCTGGACCCTATGACTTAAAACTCACAATAGGAACATATGCGTGCATGCCCAAAATCCCAAGAGAGAATGGAGAAAGGATTGCAGTGTGGCCACCCCTCAGGGGATGAAGTGGGGTGATGTTTCTCTGTCTCTCTCTGTCTCTTCGGTGAGCACATGTGCCCTGTAGCTAAAATCTCTCTCTCTCTCAAAAAAAAAAAAAAAAAAAAAGACAAAAACAAAACAAAACAAACAAACAAAAAAACCTCAGTATTTTCCTATATCCAGAAAGCATAAAAGCTTCTCTTAGAGGTATTTTTAATTGTTTCTTTTTTTAAAAAAAATCTCTAATGATCTTTTAATCTTTTGACAACCCTATTAGTAGACATGTATAGAAGGAAATTGACATTCTGGGAAATAAATGCTCAAATATAGAAATATATCCATAGGAGAGTAATTGCATCTAACAAAGAAAATGTCACAGGAATAAATCCACCTGGAGCTGTCTTCGAGTCATTTTATAATAGGAGTAAAAAGAAATTGATTCAGATTTGAATTCTCTTGTAAGGAAGTAGAAAAATGTATGCCAAAATATTCTGCGCACTGAAAGAAACACCTGAAAATTGCTTATAATAAACAAAACTCAACTATCAAGATCAGTAAATCTAAATTTTGCTGAACAGGAAGAATTCTTATTTTTTAAATCTGATTTTATGAATATAAGTCAAAGGCCACCGTATACACACGCTACAGTCTGAAGCGGTAATGAGCAATAACCAAGTTCTGTTACATTCATTAGAACCCAAAGTGTTCTTGATTACATGATTTTCATGGTTAACTTTCTTTTTGTTTTTGGAAAAAAGGTCCATGGAAACAACTTTTCATGATGTAGATAGTCTGCTATGTTGTGTTTGCCAAATGCTAAAATTTCCCTATGAAATAACATGCATAAGCAAGACCTGTAGAAATAGAGCTAACAATTTTGAATTAACTGGAGAACAGTCTAGCTCTAGAGACCAAATAACCAATAAACACCAAATAACCAAATGTGAATCTCGCCCTTAAAATAATGGCAATATTAATTAACATGATACACTTATCTGCATTTGTTAGAGGAAGTAACCAAAGCTTGGAAAGCCTTAGAGTGATAGGAGCAGGGACAGAGCTAGAACTCTGCTGTGTGTTTCTTACGTACATTGTATTCCACGGCTAAGTAAACTCTTAATTTTATTAGCATGTGTCAGGCAACACCTGATGAAGATAATTCTTCCTCCTCCCCTGTGGTCTATCATCCTATTACTTTTTTTTTTGGTAGCAAATTAGAAATTCTATCAAAACATGCTTACAGGCACTATCAAAACTTAAGCCCTTCAATTCTCTTTGAATACATACTGAAAAGTACAAATTTTGTACAATAAAAATCTTTAAAGTTCCCCAAATATAATAGAAATTCATTTCTTTATTATTATTTTTAATTTTATACACTTAATCACTATATATCACTTAGCTTATAAGTTGAATTTACCCAACATGAATACATTTCACAACAGTCCAGTTGAGGATACAACTATAAAGGCCTTGAGGAGACCAGCGAGTGGTGTATGCCTTCACACATGGCTGATCACGGTTTGAGCCCCCAACCTGGCAGCTTGAAACTCACGCCCAGCACGTGTGTCTGCATGTCCAAAATCCCAAGAGAAGAAGGGACTCCGGTGTGGCCGTTTCCTCCAGGGTGTGATTTCTTGCTTTCTGTCTCTTGCTTTGGCAAGCTCATGCATCCTATGGATAAAATCTCTAAAACATAATAGAAAACAAAGGCCCTATGATTGGTTTAAACTGATAATATAAATTCCAACATTGTCAACAATGTGCACTTTTAAAAAAAATTTCCTTATGCTTTATTTTGGACATTTTCTATTGACTTGTTTTTGTGAGTTCACTAATTTTGTTTTTTTCTGAGTACTCTGTATTTTAAATATAGTGAGCTTTATTGAGATATAATTCAAATGCAACAAAATTTACCCATTTAAAGTGAGATCAGGTGGAAAGAGAATGTAGTTTAAAGAGACAGTGCAGGACCAGGACCTGTTTAATAGGAGGACTGTGTTCCCTGTGTGGGGGTCTAGATTAACCAGCAAGTCCTGCCCAGTGACATGTCCCTGCCCTCATGTGCAGGGTCCATATGCTACTCTCATGCTTCCAATCCATGAAGACTTTTCCTTTTCCAGGCTTTGCTTCTTTTACAGTCTAAATGTATTTCTACCTCTGCCTTTCACGCTAACCCAAAGATACTTTTTCCAGGTCCATTTCCCTCAAGCCTCTCCGATAACTAACAAAACTAATAACTGATTCACAGAAATGTACAATTTTCACCCTGCTCTGGGTTATTTAGAATGCAACAGAAGACTCCTCTAGATTAAATACCATAACATACATTTTTTTAAAGAAAGATTCATGAACCATTTTCTTAAGGGGTGCATGTAAAACTGTACATGTCTGGGCTTCGTTCCAGACCTACTAAATCAGAATTTCTCGAAAGGAAGCTCAGAACCTGAAGTTTCATAATCTCTTTAACTGTTTCTTATGGACCCTAGAATTTGGAAACCAAAGCTTTAACCCATTAAGTACAAATCTATTGGTAGGGTAAGTTGGCAAGATGTATTTGCAAAGGTCTCCAAGTGTTTCATCCATGGCTTTCCAGCTATGCTCTAGCACCCACACTGATTGTAACTGCAAGAAAAACTAACCTAGTTTTAAGTAAATGAATATATATATAATATATGCACAGAATCCAACTTTATATAGACTCTTGAAGGAGAGATAAGGAGGCAAATGAAGATAGTTGTTTTCATTTGAGTGGGAGAAAGAATCTGCAAGTCTAGACATCTAGTCTGGGCCAAAAAAGATATGGGAAGAAGTTTGGCGACGATTAATTTAAAATGACAACCCACTCTGGGTCTCAGCTGAGAGCACTGATGCAGGGCTGGAGGCCACCTCACACTGACATAAGCAGGGCTGGAGCCAGGCTGCTGGCACTGCGAGCTTCCTAAGACTTTTCTATGCTGTTCCTTCATTCTGTTTTTAACCCTTTTGGACTAGGGCTCACTTAGGAGATATTAAAACTAAAGTTAACACAACATTAGTGCTAGCTCCTGAAATTCTGACCTTTAGTTAAACAGGTATTTCCAAAATGTGCATAGGGTGAAGGCTTTGAAATACATGAGATAGAGCTAGCCCCATAGTTTACTGGTTACAGAAACTGGATCTCCCATGGCCAACTGCAGTTAGAATTCCAGTCCAAGTAGCTTCAGAAATATTGTGGGTGCACGTGGGGATATGCCGCAAATCCCAACAGGATGGAGAAGTGGAAAAGAAGGGACTGTGGCATGACCATGCCCCACTGATGAGGTGCTTTCTAGTTCTCCCTTTTCTTCTGTCTCTCTGTATCTTTCTGGCAGGTGCATGCACCCTCTGGCAATTAAAAGAAGAAAGAAAGAAAAAGAAAAATAAAGAAAGGAAGAGAGAAAGAAAAAAAAGAAAGAGAGAAAGAGAAAGGAGAGAATGAGAGAGAGAGAAAGAAAGAGAAAGAAAGAAAAAAGAGAGAGAGAAAGAAAGAAAGAAAGAAAGAGAAAGAAAGAAAGAAAGAAAGAAAGAAAGAAAGAAAGAAAGAAAGAAAGAAAGAAAGGACTTGTTTATTAGAAACTTTGGTCAGACTCTAAAACTTAGACTCACTAGTTTACACTATCATCTTTCCTGATAATCTCTCTTAGCTTCCTGTATCTTCATGAAATGACTGCACAATTTTTGAATAGACAATTCTGCTGACCTCATTCTTGATAAGCCAGCAGCTGAGAAATAATGGAAAGTTACTATTGCTGTAATATTTTCTCATAATTTATTTGGAAAAATCATGTTCTATGTAGTGTCAATACTGAAATGTGAAAAAGAATACTTCAAACCTCTTAGAAAAAAATAGGATAATATATTTATGACCTCAGGATAGGAAAGAATTTCAGTGAGGCACAAAACAACCTGACTGATAAAGGAAAAGCCTAATAAATTGGATCACATGAAAATTTAAAACTTCAGCACGATAAAAGACACTATAAACAAAGTTAAAGGCAAGAGACAGACTGGAAGAAGATATTTGCAACACATAAAACAAACGAAGGTTTAGTATCCAAAATCTATCAAGACAGGATATAATTCAATAAGGAAAAGAAAAATAACCCTATAGAAAATGCTCATAAGCTACTAATGAGCAATTTGCAGAAGACAGTATTCAAATGATCAATTGATTGGACTAACATACAGTGTATTCACACTGAGGAAATTCATTCTCTATGCTGTAAAGATACACAGTGATTGAATGTAAAAAATAAGAAAAAAAAAAAGCTTAGACTCACTGGTATTGAAGGAAATGTAATAAAACCATAAAACACCACTTCCCATTCATTAGATTAGGAAAACAGAAACATCTGAATGGGTCTGTCCTGGTTCTGCCTTGCAAACTACAACCAAGCATAGTTAATGCAGAAAAAGAATACTAAATTACGGTAGCTAACATTTTCTGATTGCTGACCGTGTTCTAAATGCTTTATAGGATTTGATTAATCCTGACAACGCCTTATAAAATAGGTGTAATTAGCTCCCACACATTGTAGAGGAACAAGCAGAGGCTCTACAGCTTTATTTGCCCAGGGTTATACAGCTAGTTTGTCAAGAACAATGGCTTAAACCACAGGCAGCCTCTTTCCCAAGTTTGGCCCTTTCAGAGTCACATTCTGACAGAAAACTCACCAGTCTATGGGAGAAACAGGAGTCATGCTCCAAATCACCACTCTAGGCCACAGAAACTCCATAACCATCAGAAATCCTGAATATTGACCATTGCATCGCCAATACAGCATCAATTCCAGAATCTTTATTTTGTTGCCTCTGGTTTTTCCATTCATGATCTGGTTTGGGTGAATCTGCTTGGCAAAGGCTAGCAACGTTGTGAAAGAGAGTACAGTATCTGCTGTCTATAAGGGAGGTGAGAACTCGGAGCTGGAGAGTCTCCAAATACAGGAAGGATGTTCAGGATCCTGCATAGCCAAAAAGGATGACAAATGTTCACTACACTGACGATACCATATGTGAAAAAGATGTAGACAGACAAGAAATTCACGTCACAGTTGTCACTGGTAGAACTCATGTGAAAATCTTGCTAATATCTAATACGACTCTAAATGCATCCACTCACAGTATGTATTTCTAGAGAAACTCCAGCACATGCACACAGGTAGAGATGTAAAATAGTCAATGCAGCAATGTTTAAAATAGCATACCTTTGGGGACCAGACAGTGGTACAGTGGTAATGTAACTGGACTCACATGAGAATGGTCCTGGGTTCAAGTCCTGGGATCTTTCTGAGCAAGCCATGTGCTCATGTGTCTGGGTCTACCAAGACTGGGTGTGGATTGCAGTATAAAGATCCTATTGGGGGGTCAGCAGGGGCATGGTGGTTAAGGGCACTGGATTCTCACATGGCTGACCATAGTTCAAGTCCCGGACCTGGAAGCTTACTTTCTCACTTTCACTCTCTCTCCCTCTCTCACTCTATCCCTCTCTGGTCCAATTAAAATAAATAAACAAATGAATAAATAAAGTTAAATAAAATAATTCTTTTTTTTTAAAAAAAGATCCTATTTGGATTTTCAGGCTCTATATATCTCTTTCTCTCTCAAGAAAGAAATGAATAAGTAAACTTAAATAAATAGATACTATTAGAAACAAGCTAATTTTCATCTGTAAGTAAACTGTTATAAAATAAAATACTATATAGGGGCCAGCAGGTGGAGTGGTGGTTGAAGGTGCTGGACTCCCACATGGCCAACTACAGTTCGTGTCCCAGACCTGACAGCTTTCTCTCTCTCTCCTCTCTCTCTTTCTTTTGTCAAATTAAAAAATATAAAGTTAAATAAAATAATTACTTCTTAAAAAAGTAAATAGCCATACACCTACTAGACATACAGACATGTATCTATACTAATCAAAATGATTGCCTTCAATAACATGATGGTGAAAATAAGTTTTAGAAATGCCAGATCAGCATTTATATACATTTTTTAAAAAAAGGGCTGGCCCTGTGGCCTAGTGGTTGGCTGGTCTATATGCCTGACTGACCACCTGGCTCAAGTGTCAGCCCTGGAGGTTTAGAAAATACTCTGGGTGTATGTGTGTGCATGCCCAAAGTCCCAACAGGATGGAGAAATGTAAGAGAAGGGATTGTGATGTGTGCATGTTTCATTAGGTAGGCGCCTTCTCCCTCACCTCCTATCTATCTCTAGTAAGCGCATGTGACCTTCAGCAAATGGAGAAAATAAAAAGGAAAACAAACAAATGAGAAGAGCCAGTAAATACAGAGAGTATAAAAACATAGATTAAAGGAAACACATCACATTAAAGATATTGATACAAAACCTCTCAAATTATATGAGAGGATTACATCAAATATGGAAAACAAGTTTTCTCAATTTCTGCTGTCATCACCTTGAAATTTAATTTTATTCATTGATAATTATAAGAATTTAAGCTAAACAGACGAAAAATCTTTTAGAAGAATGATAATGAAAGATGGAAAACAAAAATTAAGAGCCATTGCTCTAAATTGCTCTTTACCTGTCTGAAGTGGTATGGGCTGCATGAAGGATCATTGAAACTGACAAGACACTTAAAGGACACAGAAATTGATTATTATCTGCTGATGATAGCATGTATAGTGTAGTATCCTGAACTAGACTGGCGTGAAGTTTATTCGTGTTGGGAAAATTCTCTTTACAAGCTAAATGATGTATACTGATTGTAAAAAATAAAATGAAAATAAAAAGAAAGAAACTGATCAACCCAGTTGTGTTAGTGTACACTGGTTGATGCTGCTACAGTGCAGACTATGGGAGGCATGGGTTGGGTTCCTGATCTACCCCCAAATCTGGGCACAGTGACATGTGCCTGTCATCCTGGCTACTCTGGAGGCTGAGTCAGGGTGATCGTGACATAGCAAGGCCCTGTCTAAAAAAAAAAGAAAAAAAATTGGTCTTTGGTCGATTAAAAAAATACATCAGAATGATGAACTGTGCTAATCATTCTATTCATTATAGCAGTGGTACCCTCCAGTTATTACCTCTGAAAGATAAGTAAGGAGGCTAAAGGGGATGTTATATAGAAAGATTCATGTATTTGCTGAAACGCTGTTTAAACTTGGTGATAGGTACTAGGTGTTTTCTATAACATCTCTTTTTTTTTTTGCATTTTATCTGCAATATTGCATAATAATGTTTAAAAGAAAGATGCATTTTGAAGTCCTAGGAGATTGTGTGCTATTCTGGATGTCATACTTAAGGAGAGATTTAGGCAAACTAAAGAATATTTAGAAGATAATGACCCAAATAGTTATAAGTCTGGAGACTGAGATAAGAAAAGTTGAATGGACTTGGGAGGATTAGCTACAGAGAAGACTTGGAGGTGAAGGCGGGAGTGGGGAGGATGGGGGAGGCATTTAGCATAGCAAGGAACATAACAGGGGATAAAAAATATTTGAGTAACAGTATAAGCCAGAGGAATATAACAACCAGGCGTTCTCTTTCCCTCTCGCTCTCTCTCTTTCTCTCTCATACACACACACACACACACACACACACACGAAAGTTTGTCTTGGAGTCCTCTCTGACACGACTGTCACACAAAGAATTCAAGCAAACTACTCCAGTATTTTTCAGTACAACTGATTTTTTTGAAATGGTAAACTATATAAAATTTTCATCTGATCAGTACTTTCCCTGGTGGGGAGGCTGCTCAAACACTTGGCTAGGCTAGTCACTCCCACAGTTCTGAGGATCTGGAGTATGACAGAGCTACGATCAAGGTGCACAGTGCCTCAGGACAAATGTCAAGATCTGAGGGAAAGTGCTAGTCTAGCCACACTAGCTTATTCAAACGGGCTGTTACATGATACAGACTCAAACAGAAGCTGAGGACAGAATTAACTGAGTTGTTGATCGGAATGGATGCCATAAGATGAAGTCTGTAAAATCCCACCCATTTAAGCCAGTGGGCTCTTGCTCACCTAATGTTTAAGTATGCAGCTAACTTGAGCCCATTTAAATGGCGTGTGATAGGGTGGAATCACTATTCTGGAGGAAGAAGCGGAACTTAATTCCCATTCCTAAGAAGTACAATGGCTTTGTTTTCATACTTGCTGTCTCTCTGTCTCTCTCTGTCTTTCTGGTGAGTGCACATGCCCTATAGCAAAAACTTCTCAAAAAAAAAAAAAGAAGAAGTATAATGGCTTTGTTAAAATGGCCAATACAGTATTTTATGGCATTCATGAACATTGACCTCAGTTTAAATATAAAGTCTCCCAATTACCAGCTGTGTGACCATAGAGAAATTACTTATCTAATCTTTAATTGCCTTACCTGCAAAATAGAAAGATTAATCCTATAGGTCTCAGATATTAAATGAGAAATGTATATAAACCTATATAAATCTATCGACTTAGTACCTGGCTCAGTAAGTAGGCTCAAAACTGGGATCGGGCAGTGAAAGCAATGATGACCTTTGTTTATTGCTGTATACTCAGTGTCAGGTACATGCCAGGTGTGTTCAGTCGATTTTTGTAAAATACGTTAAGTCTGACAGGACAAAGGGCCATGGATGTGACCCAGGCAATTGAACACCAAGCAATAGACTGTGAAAAAAAATAGCAGTGGTTGATGTTGTGTTGGAGACAAAGGTGATAATACAGAAGAAATGTGCCATTTTTGCCAAAAGAGTTCTTCATCTATAGAATGGAGTCATGGCTAGGGAAAAAACAAAGGATGGAAATGGAAGGTGATAATGTTGCAGAGATACCTGAGTTTGTGAGCAAGTCCAGTGGACTCTTAACAAACGGCAGATATGGCAGAGAGGGGGATGGTGGCAGGTTGGAAATCAAACGAGAGGCCACCTAAAGTCCTTGCCAATGGCATTATACATTTTAAGTGGTTTCTATGCACTAGACCTATCAGCCACACTCCAGGCTTAATGACAATCTCTGGATTTCTGTCAGGCACTGCTGCCTGGCATACCACCTTCACTAACTGCACTGGTGAAGGGGGCTTCTTGGAAATAGGTCTTTCTTCTGTCCCCTGACGTTCTGGTTTTCAGAATAAAGTCATGTAGGTCTATTTGCCCAGCATGTAATGGGCAAACAAACTAGCACAACCATTTCAATTGTTATGAACTGAGTCTATAGATGTCTCTGATATTCATGGTTGTCTAGGAGCATCTATAGGAATGCTTGGAAGGATACCCAGGCATTTCAAAGGTTACTGTGATCTCTAATATCATGTGGCTCCCTTAGAGAATAATTGGCCTAGGCTGTGATTATCTTCTAGAAGAATCATAACAAACAGAAGCCATCAAACTTAGCTCTGCTTCTGTATAAGCAGATACCAAGTTGTAATAACTTTGAGCTCTTTAATTTGTAAGGCACTTCTCAGATTTGGCCAGGAGGTGGTACTATGGTAAGAAGTCTTTGAACTCAGGTGTCTTGAAGGTCACGTACATTAAAAAAAAAAAAAAAAAAAAAAAAAAAAAAAAAAACACCTTCCCATTCAGAAAGTCATGGAATACCATACTTAGGACGCATTAGAAGATGAAAGAGATGTTGGATCAGTTGAACAATGTTATTAACTATTTTAACTGGTTGAGATTTTTTTCTTTGAAGTCATTATTACTTTTTATTTTGCCCATTCTGTAAGTCTTATTTTCTCAAGCTCAAAGTTTCACAGAACTGGCTAATGACAGGAATTAATCAAAGTATCCAGCTGTCAGGTTCAGCAGATGGCATATTGGTTAGGTTGCTGGACTCCCACATAGTCAATGATGGTTCAAGTCCCAGACCTGACAGCTTAAAACACCCTGGGCATGTATGCATGCATGCCCCAAATCCCCAGAAAAGAATGGAGGAGAAGGAATGGCGTTTGGGGGGTGTGATTTCTTGCTTTCTGTCTCTCTGTCTCTCTGGTGAGTGCATGTGCCCTATAGCAAAAATCTCTCTCTCTCAAAAAACAATAAATAAATAAATAAAGTATCCATCTGTCCTGAATGGTAATCATGTTAAAACATAGTAAATCTGAACAGAACCCCAAAGAAGTGGTTATGGCAGTTGGTGGAGGCCTGAGGGATCACTACATAACGAATGCTTTTGAACTTGCAAAAGGCCTTGGTTTTGAGCAATGTGAATAAATATGTCTGCTTTGCTGGAGCACAGGTGGTAATTCAGGTGAATTGAGCTGCCCATTTGATTTCACTACCTAGGACCACATTCCCTGCCTCTTTTTGCTAACTTAGACAGCTGTTAGTGAATGGGAAGGGGCAAAAGAAGGCCAAAGCAGTGCTAGAGGCAGAATTTCAGGGTGAATCAGAAGGCATGGGGTATACCTATTAGACAAATACTGTATTTATGTGCCAGGCTGTTTTCTAGAAACCAAGAGCACACAAGCCAAAGTATCTGCCCTCAAGTGGCTAACATTTTCAAGAGGAAAAAATCAAGGATAATGAGAAATGGATTCTCTTAAACTCTTGGTATCCCAATAGGCTTTCCACTCTGCAGCTCAGCAGAAGAGGGTTATTCATTTGTGTAGTGCGGCACTGGGTCAAGTGTGCATCTGAGTTCCTTGAACAGGGCATGATCCATAAAGCTACACAATATCATTCTTTACCTAAAGGTAGGATGGAGTCAGTTTTAAGTCCACTGAAATACCTATCCTTTCCCCCAAGGGATTCTATGCACTTGAGAAATGGAGCTGAAGTGTTGAGTAGAGCCAGAAGTAGAGTTGCAGGTGCCAGGGGCAAGTATTGTCACTGTGTCCAAGAGATATAAAGCACATCCAGCATGAAAGATCAGAATTTGAAATAAATGTCAGAAGCAGAGCTGCAGCATGCCCAGAGAAGGTCGTAAAGTGAGGGAGGATGACAATAAAGATTTGCACATGAGAATAAATACACTGGGACATGCTCTGAAAGAATTTCAGAGACAAAAGCGAATAGCTGAGGCTAGTTTTTATAAGATTTCAGTGCATCCTACGTGGGCAGGGAGGATCCCTGTAAGCAGGCCAGAATGGAGCAAATACAATCTGATGCGTATAGTAGGAATAAAAGCAAGCAGAAGCAAGGAAGCAGAAAACAGGATTCTACTCCTACACTTAAAAGTAGAATGAGTATACACTTATTGAGCAGTAAGATATACCATGACTGTACTATGTTTTAGCTCATTTAATCCTCCCCCATAATATAGAAACTTAAAACTATTATAATCTCTATATCAGCTAGGGTAACACCAGAAACTGTAAAAATAGACTTAAAAATGAAATTGCTTAAATACATAGATGTTTATTTCTCATTCATGTATTAATATAATGCAGAGTTCCTGATCAGTGGACAGCTCTTCCTATCTTTTAATCCCATCATCCTTTAAGTTGTTATTGTTGTTTTATATTTGTAACTAGTAGAAGGGAAAAGAGGGTGAATCCACTTCTGAGAAATCCTGGCCCAGAAATGGCACACGTGATGTTCACAAACATTCTTTTGGTGAGAACGAATCACTTAGCTATACTTTGATGTCAGGGGGTTGTTAGGAGGGGGGTTTTCTCTCTCTTCCCGGGGATATCTCCACACTCTGGAAGGGAAGCACAGACTTTTGTGATTATCTTACTCTGCACAGTGTGCCTCTTGAGCTCTAAATATCTGTGCTTACTCTTGTTTGCACATATAGAACATGCTTCCTCCTCCCTAAGGCAATTAAGCATAAGTTCCATCCACTTCCTGCAACCAGCTCAAACTCCATGATGTTTTGGTGATACACTGTCCTCTTCACTAAGTCTGAAATGTCTTGTTTTGGTCTGGTAATCAATAAATTGAAACACGAACTCTGAAATGGTAGGGCAGACACAGGACATATGTGAACAGAACTCTCATGTGGTTAGAGAAATGGGAAACACAGCAGTCACAGAACCGTTGCGGTGATGAAATCTAATGAGGGAGGTATTGTCAAGAACCCCTACTTTGGGAAGCAGAAAGTTCTTTGCTAAGTTTTGCTTTGGTAATAAGCAAAAGCCAACTCTCAGTGGTTTGCAACAATGGAGGTTTATTTCTTGCTCACATTAAATATCAACTCTGATGTGACAGCACTTTGTTTTATGTGATATTGTCATTCTGGGGTTCAGGTTGAAAGATCAGCTCCTGTCTAAAATAGCAGAGCCATCAGTCCCATTCATTTCTTCTTCTCACCTTCTTTTGCCCAAAATCTGGCATCAACAGGGCATAATAGTACATTCCTTCCTGAAGAAGACATTGCTAATCTTAAGGCAATGTGTTAAGGTGTGTAATCTTTTGAAAGGGAGGGAATAATAATACAATCTATTTTTAGCAATACGGATTTTTCAGATACTTAGGAGATTTCAATCTGTTTGTTTTCAGTCAATTCCCTGCATAACTATACTCAGGTTCTTTCCTATAAGGAAAAAGTTCTTATGAGGCACTACATTATTGGATTTTGGTGTTTGCAGGGAGTTCCGAACCCAATCCCTACAGTCACCAAGGGACAACTGTATAGCTCTCAATTCTATCTTGTCTCTTTGCTTCCTTTCCCACAGGCTCTCTTCTCTCAATTTAATAAGGCCCTCTAAATCTCAGGTGAAAGAACAACACCCTCAGTTGTATTTTTGCTGTAGGATGGAATCACTTTGTGTGAGTCTTACTGGATCTTTGTCAAGGCCTGTTTTAGTCTTATTTCCTGTTGTTTAAGGTCCAACAGCCTTCTTTAACACTGGAAAGTCCCACATTTCTAAATTCTTTTCATTCTCTGTTACTTCCTGCTCTCTAATCAGACAATCTTTGCCTGAGCTCATCACTTTTTACAATATCTTACTGAACACAGCAGCCAAGCAACTGCCAACACACTGAAATTGTATTCTTTTTTTCTTTCTGATCTTCCTGTCCTCCTTCTCCCACTACCCTCCATACCAAGAGCTGTAAACTCAATAGGCACTTTCTCTTCCAAGCTATTTCAGGTGATAGTTTTACAAATATCTTGCTATTGCTTATCTCATTGTGTCTCCATTACTCTAGCATTAGGCCTGTTTCCTTGGTGCCCACCACTTGCCCTCTAAGCCAACACCATATATTTTATTATTTTTTTCTTATAGTACCATCACATTCCAATTAACTAAATTTTCTTGGACAGTATGACACAAGGTGCAACAACAAATAGATTTAAAAATTTATTTATTTATTACTATTATTATTTAATTTGTTATAGGGCATGTGTGCTCATTAGAGAGAGACAGAGAGAGGAAGTGAGAAAGCAAGCCACCAGGTCTAGGGCTTGAACAACAGTTGACCATGTGGGAGTCCAGTACCTCAACCACCACACCACTTACTGGCACCCACAACAAACGGATTTTTTAAAAAAATATATATTAACTTAAACTAAATAGAAATCTATGTCTCACTCAAGTAGCTGTCCAAGTGGATTTCCTGTTTGTCAGAAAACTCTTTTTCATGCAGTGATACTGGAATTTAGATTTCTTTAAAGAATTATTTATTTACATTTATTTATTAATTTGTTTTAATTAAGGGAGGGACAGAGTGAGAGAGAGAGAGAGAGCGAGAAAGCAAGCTGCCAGGTCCAGGACTTGAACTGCAATCTGCCATTGGGAGACCAGCACCCTTAACCACCATGCCTGCTGGTCCCAGATTTTTTCTTAAAGAATATTTTTATTTAATTTTACTTATTCATTCATTTATTTTCATTTGACCAGAGAAAGACAGACACACAGAAAGAAGGAGAGTGAGAAAGTAAGCCACCAGGTCCGAGACTCGAACTGTGGTCAGCCATGTGGGAGTGTCCAACTCCTAAACCACCACGCCACCTGCTGGCCCCAAAATTTAGATTTTATCGCTGTGCCTTCAGCATCTTTGGGGGTAGGGGATGGCAAACTACAGCTTTTTGGCCAAATCTGCCCTGTTGACTGCTTTTATAAACAAAATTTAAATTTTATTGAAATACTTCCATGCCCATTTATTAATGCTTTTACTATGGCCACAATCACATTAAATGGCAGATATGAATAGTTGCAAAAAAGATATTATGATCTACAAAGCCTAAACAATTTGCTACTTGGCCTCCTTGCTAGCGTTGTTCCCTGAACTAATAATCATCAAATGAATCTAGATGGGAGAATGAGAAAGAGAGGGTGGAAAAGGTATAATGCTCCTTGAAGCCTTAGCCCAGAAGTGTCACATAGGTCTGTACTCACCTAGATGCAAGGTGGGCTGAGGAATGTAGTCTGTGGTGGGGCAGCCATTATGCCGCTTTCTACAACTGTGTTGTAAAGGAATAAGAATTTTACTGGACAGTTGGTCAACTTGACCATAGTCTCAGTGGCTTGAAATCTCCATCTTGGAGATTTTTTTTAAATTAGCTTTTTTAAAACTTGTAACTTGCCTAATAACTTCAAATTCTTTTTTGGAGGTGTTATACCAAAATAGTTAACAAATTCGGTCTCTAGAATTAAAAAGATCTGGGAGTTAAGAGTAAATGCTCAATAAAAAATTTTTTTCAGTGGTGTATGTACTATTCAGATTTAATCAATGCACATTGTATACCTGTACTAAAAAATCACATTATATTCCCCAAATATGTACAATTATTATATGTCCATAATTTAAAAAATTTTAAATTAATTAATTGATTTATTTTTATTATTGTTCATTTTAACCTTTATTTATACATTTAATCACTATATATCATTTAGATTGTAAAGAGACTTTACCCAGCATGATATACACTTTAGTCCAGCCCAGTTGACAATACTGTACATGTCCTCATCAACAAATAATAAACCATATCTATGTCCCAAAAATGTCTTACCTCTCTATATTTTACCCCAAATTTCCTTTTCTACATTCTTCCCCTCCCACACTCTTTCCACTTTGTCTCTAGTGTCCATAACAATTTTTAGTGCTTATATGTCCTCCAGTCTTTCAGTCTCTAGCATAGTGTGGACAGTCGGTATATGTTAAGTGGAGACATACAATTTCTCTCTTTCATAGCCTGACTTGCTTCACTCAGCAACAAATCTTCCATACCCGTGCATTTTCCATCAAATTCCAGGGCCTTCTTGGTTTTTATGGCTGAGTAGTATTCCATGAAGTATATGTGTCACACTTTTTCAATCCATTCATCTGTTTGTGGACATTTCGGTTAATTCCATGTCTTAGCAATTGTGAATAAGGCTACAATTAATACAGATGTGCAAGCACTTTTCTGACTGAGCATTCTCCTGTCCTTTGGGTAGAGATACCCAGGAGTGGAATTGTGCCTCATGTGGTAGTTCTATTTAAAGGTCTTTGAGGAGCCTCTATATTGTTCTCCACAGTGGCTGGACTAATTTACAATCCCACCAACAGTGTAGGAGTGTTCTCCTTTCATCGCATCCCAACCAGCTCTCATCATTTTTTTTTTTTTTTAATCTTTGCCATTCTTACTGGGATTAGGCAATATCTCATTGTGGTTTTGACCTGCATCTCCCTTATGATGAGGGATGTTGAGCAATTCTTCATATGTTTATTGGCTGTTTGTATGTCTTCCTTAGGGAGTTGTTTATTCAGCTCACTTTCCCATCTTTTAATTGGGTTAACTTTTTTTCAGGTAAGCCGCTTGAGTTCCCACAATAAATACTATTAGTATATTCTTGCCTATACATAGTAGGAGCTCTTGCTAGACAGATGAAATTTTACTTCTTAATGTGTAGCTTGGAAGTTGCACAACACTTGCCTAGAGGGTCTTCAGGGTTTCTTCCAACTCATAACTATTTGTTTCTTCCTATGTATTTTACTTGCACTCTACTGTGTGCATGAACTGTACAAGGTAGTAGAGTCATAGGGAAGAATGAGGCTATATTGCAGTTGTTGAGATGCTTAGAGTCTAAAGAGGAAAACATACACGATATCAGTGCCTCACCGTAATGTCGGATGGAAACACTGACCAGAAAATGCCTCACCTTAGTATGTGGGGGTGAAAACACTCACTAGAAAGTTCTGCAGAAACCTGGGAGCCATGATGATTCTTCCCCATCTGACAACACTCAGCTGAACTCCTAAGCACCTACACCCTGGGGGCTTATCTATTAAATTCCTTGCTCAAGTGGGTGTTTCTATTGAAATACATCCATTGTGCATTCCTTTGGGATATATTCTTCATCCTTGACTCCTGATTTCTTCTCTGGCTATCGTCTTTGCCCCATGTTTATTTCCCATCACCGCCACATCCCAACTTTGTTCATTTTGTTTTAACTTAAAAGTGATTGACAGTTGATATTTTATTTTAGGACATTTTTGAATATTTCTAACCATTTTTTATTTCATTGGTCTCTTTCTCTTCACTATGTTGTGGACTGAAGTTTTGAAAACTGGTTTTGGAGTACTGGGAGTGCACAGATATGTTCAGCAGACTTTTTGACAAAAGTCTTTTAACTCTTTGTTTTTAGTTCACTGATAAGCTTAAAACTAATATAAGCATATTCTGGCTTATCAAAACTACCACCTTTTAACTGATTAATACCTTGTGAGCTTAATGCTAGAGCTTATGTTTATAGTTATGATTGTGCTCGCATCAAATAGCATCATGATGCACTGACTGGTCAAAGGTTTTGAAGTTGTAAGAGTAGAGTGAAGAGGTGGGAGAATTGTGTTCTCACATGGAATAAGATGGTGTAGGCACACAGAATTGGAAAAGAAGAAAGCAGCCAATTTGTGGCTTTTGGTATCTATTGTACTTCTTTTGCAAGTGGGAATGTTGTTCAGATACCAAGCAAGAATAATTCATTAACAATAAGTAGCCTATGAAGTACTCATTATTTTCATAATGGGATTAAATACCCACACACTGAATGTTTTAAATGCCATAATGTTAAGTTTAAAGTAAACAACTGTCAGCGTTGACCCTTAATGAAAAATTGTCAAGGATCATTATTCACTAGAAGAGTTTTGATTCTATAGGAAGGCTACTTATCCTAAACCAAGAAACAAACTTAAAAGAATGCACATTTTTTCCCTTACATTAGTATTGTTGAAGTAACATTATAGAAACTGATTTTATATAGAATCTGACTTGACAGTGAATTCTTAGATATTAAATCCTACATCAGCAATGTAGTTCCAGTAAAACAACTTAATGTATTGCCTTAAATGAATGAGACTAATCTGAATTTTAATGGGATTACTGTTTCATTAGTATTTAATTTGTAAATTTGTTTTGGCTTTTGAGTTGCAGAGGAGCTGTGAGCACATACCTTTTTACATTCAAAAAAAATATGTGCATATTTATTTTACACTATAAAAAATAATGTAAGACAACATAAAGGGAAGGTGATTACTATGAGAATGCTTTTCTCTTTAAAATGAATAACACATAATTGAAGTTATAGAAATGCTCCTGAAACAATTGTCATGCTAAGAATTCAAAATTCTAACGTTTGGGCCAACTGGCTCCACAGTAGCAGCTGAGTGCTCTGTGACGCTAGGCCCACACGGGAAGGTCTGAGGTTTGTATGCTAGGGCTGCCCCGTGTAAGCTGGTCGTTTATATACTGGCTGGCTGAGGCTTGGAGAGGATTGTGTTGTGAGCACTCTGTCAGGGATGCCTCTCTCTCTGTTTCTCTGCCATGGATTAACTATGTAAATAAACTTTTTAAAAGTTTAAGACCTTGAATCAGCTCAGACTGAGGATGAAAGTTTGATATACTTATCATAAAATAGGCATTGTTTCCAACATACAGTAAGGACAATGTAGTGAGTTTTGAATGATACCAAATGACACAACACTTAAAGGAATACCCATCACTGATATTTCTAGGTTTTTTTTTTTTTGAGAATTAATATTGTCTTATACAATGTTGGTGATAACACACAGTGGGTTACTTAATGCTTTTATTGTACAATTTTTCCAGTTCCTGGTGTTCCAAAGCCATAAACTCCTGATCGTTTTGGTCCTCTGAAGCCCATTGAACTCTCTGGTTTTCCGCCTCTAGGGTTCTGGCACTGGGACCACTCATCCATTTCAGAACTCATGACCTCAGGTGGTTATCTCTGTCACACGGAAGCTTGTGACCTTCCATCAGGGCAACATGATACCCCAAAGTATGGCAGTGTTGAGTACTTTCAACTGATAGGCATTGGAAGGCCCTCACTAGTAAGTTCTCTCTTTCTCTTCTCCTCCTGTCTCTTGCCCTTCTTCTTTCCACAAAGTAAGCTATAGAAACCATAATTCCTCTTCTTCAAGGCACACATAAAAGATTAGAACTCCCTTCCCCAAATCAAGCTGTAAAACTCAGAAAGGCTGCTCTCCCTTTCTCCTGAAGATCCTCATTTCAGAGAACTCCTGCCCCATATCCAGAAGGAAGGCATTCCACACAGGGAAGCCAGGAAGAATCTCGACAGGCCTGCTGGGCTTCCCCTCTCTGTCTCTTACCTTCTATCCAATCTCATTTCTATATGGGTCATACCTTTTATCCAATCACATTTCTGTATAGCTGTCCATTTGTCACTAAACCTAAACATAAAAACACACTTTTCTCTGGGTCTTTGGGTCTTAATTTCTGAAGGCTCCTGTTTCACATTAAACTTTGATTAAGTAAATTTTTTATCCTTTCTCTTGTTAACCTCTCTTTTGTTACAGGAGTATCAGGCATGACCTTTATGATGGGTGAGGAAAAGTTTTACCCCTTTCTGCTGTTACACATATTTGAAAGTGGTGGCTCAGTTAATAGAAACAAAATAAACTAAAACAGAATCTTGAAGTATGATACATGAGCACAGTAGTTATTTTTTCATTTTAGCACAAATGAATGTACATTAATTCACTCATATTTCAATGTAGAATCATGAAAGTATGGGCCTATTACTTGGTGTAGACCTCACATTCATTTCAAATTCTTTAAAATGGGGCAGTAATTTAAGGCACTCGCCATAAACCTAAATGCAAAATCCTGTCTGATTTCTTCATCCAGTTTTTTACAGTTTTGTCACTTATACCTTTTTTAATTGGATGTTTTAGTGGCTTAGTTTTATTAGTAGTTTCTAAATCATTCTATTTGTTTTCACAGAAATGGCTTATTTTGTATTATTTTATTGACTTATATAATATTTAAAATATTTAACTGCAATAATTGTACAGTTGAATTGAACCTACCTAGCTGACTCTTGTTAAGCAAATATCTCACCTGGTGTGATCTGTAAGAGGGTTTGTTGAAGAGCAAGTGCAATGAGTATTGGTTAGCATATTTTACAAAATTAGGCAAGCTGGCTAAATGGATGTTGGTTTTCTGAAAGTTAAAACTTCTACTTCACAATGAAATGAGCATGAAAAAATGTAAGTACAAAATTCTATAGAAACCTAAAGGAGTAAGCAACTAAGCACCTGTCTGAGAGGTTTTCAGGTGAGAATTTTTTTTTTTTTTTTTGGAGAGGTTTTTGATATAGGGCCCGTGCGCTCTCCAGAAAGACAGAGAGACAGAGAGACAGAAAGTGAGAAATCACCTCCTGGGGGGATGGTCACGCCTCAATCCCTTCTCCTCCATTCTCCTCTCGGGATCTTGGGCACTCACGCACACACGCGTGGCATGAGTTTAAGCCACCAGGTCTGGGACTAGAACCGCAGTTGACTACATGGGAGTCCAGCAACATAGCCATTATACCAATTGCTAGTTCCTCCATGAAAATTTTGAAGTCTCACGTATTCTAGATCTCTTCAATCCTTTATTTAACAACAGCACACAAACCCCAAAATAACTTAAAATTTTATTTTGAACATTTTAACTAATTAAAATATTACTGGGTTATCCCAATACAACAAGTTAATAGGGTTTATATTTTTCTCTTAAATAGGGAGAATAATTCATATTATATTTGTTTATATTACTTTGAATAATCAGTAATTGATATGCCAATCATTGTGTTTTAATGATCCAGTGTCCTGTGTTGTGAAGAGTTAAAATTCCCAGCCAAAGTTTTTTTTTTTTATCCTTGCAGAAAGGGCAAATTCTGTGCTCCTGACACACAGGACTCAGTGAATGGTTTTTCCTGCTGACCAAGCTACTTTTCTTTCATTTGCCTATCTTTGTTGCTGATCAAATCTGATCACCAATTCTCCCCTGCTAGCTCTAGTGCTTGCTGGTTATCAGAACTCCTAGAGCACTGTGACATTTAATGATACCCTGTCTCGCATCATTCACCACCTGATCACATGCTTATGTCTTGTTCCTCTAAAACAGACTGCAAATCTCTTAGCAGAGGACTGCATCTCCCATGTCGTTTTTCTGTTCACTGCATCTCTACATCACAAGTACAAATAACTGTTTTCGAACTGGATTGGAAAAACCAGTGGACTTTCAGAAGAGTAGTTTTCTTTATTAAAATGACTAGACTTTGCTGACCAATTAGGAATATTTTATTCTGTAGTAATTGCCATGAAAGAGGGGTGTACTAAGTATAGCTCTTCTCCCTCAATCACATTCAAATAAACTGTTTCTTCTGTAGGAATGTGGAGGAGTTGGTGAAAAAAAAATTTCATAATTTACCAGAAGGCACCAACACCCACTGAAGAGAGACTGAAAGGGAGAGAGTGGAAAAGTGAGTGTTTTCGAGACCTGTCGTGCTTGTTTATTTGAATAGAATAATGCCAGACACATTTAAACAAGCTAGTTATCATAAAGTAAAACTTGCTCTCTCTGTCATCATTGTCATTGTCACCACAAAGACAATGACAGTATTAAAACATGATTGATTATGCATTTTCAATGAACTAATAAAAAATGGGGGAGGGACCAGCAGTTAGCGTAATGGCTATGTCACCGGACTCCCACGTAGTTGACCACGGTTCAAGTCCTGGACCCGGTGGCTTAAACTCATGCCGGGCGCGTGTGCGTGCGTGCCCAAGATCCCAAGAGGAGAACGGAGGAGAAGGGATTGCGGCGTGCCCATCCCCCCTGGGGGGTGATTTCTCGCTTTCTGTCTCTCTGTCTCTCTCCGTCTGTCTGGTGAGCGCATGTGCCCTATAGCAAAAACCTCTCAAAGAAAAAAAAATGGGGGAAAAGAATAGTGGAGCATGGATTGGGATTCTCAATAACAACAGGAAGTCTAAACACGATTTTTGCAATGAGAAATTCTCTTTGCAAATTCTTTCTCCATCAGTTTCACTTGTTTGCTGAAAGAACAAGAATTTTTTCTCTAAATTTATGCTTTGCTTCCTCTTTTTTTCTTTCAGAAGCAATTTTCTTCTAGTAGGAACACTGTGTGATATAACCTAATATATCTTCAATGCAAACCTTGGAACTTAATGGGACTTTCTGATAGAAAAGTTTGTTCCTTCCCTCCTCTCTGCTACTCTGTAGAGCATTCTATGCCTTAACCCATTTCTAAGACAGTTGTCTCATTAACAGGTAGGTATTGTGACTCGGTCACCAGGCACACACAAGGAGAAGAAATACATTTTTTTTCTGTTTCCCTTGTTCTGAGTATCAGAAACCAGCATACAAATCTTATTTCCTATTTTGTACCCAAGCTAATGACTTTTTTCTCTGGATAAGAATGCTTCTGGGGAACATTGGTGTTAGCTTCTAGAGCTAGAGTCATTGATCCTGTGACTAGTGTGTAAGGAAGAAATGGATGCAGTAAGAAGAGTTGGTTTTCCCCACTGTCAAGTCACTCTCATTCTATTACTTTTAGAGTCTTCTTCTTCTTTTTTTAAAAATTGTTTATTTAGTTTATTTATTTATTTATTTATTTTAATTTGATCAGAGAGAAAGAGAGGGAAAGTGGGAAAGCAAGCAGCCAGGTCTAGGATTCAAACCATGGTCAGCCATGTGGGTATCCAGCACCTTAACCACCACGCCACCTGCCAGCCCCCTAGAATCCTCTTCTGATGGGGAGAACTTATTGAAGACTTAGGCTATTGGAAAGGAGGTACCTGCAGGTGAACACAGAGGATGCCCCACTGTAAGTACCACTGGAAACTCCACTCCGACTACAGCCAGATATATTGGGTCACCGGAAAGTTATGATGTATTTTTCTATGCAAAAATGCATCATGCCTTTTCTGGTGACCCGATGTGTTAATAATATAGCTCCCAGGGCTCTTGTACACAAGTAAGAAGGCAGGGAGGGCAAAGAGAAAAGTTGTGGTTTGGGGCAAGATTCTGCTTCATGTGATTTCTCATTGCTGTCTGCAGAGGTGCTCAGATATCTGCAGATACTGATTTCTCTTTTCTCTCTGGCTGCTTAGTTTTGAGTCTTTGTAATCTCTCCTCTTCAAGGTTCTCTAAGATCAGCCTCCCTGTATTAGTTAGGGCTCTCCGGAGAAACAACCAATAGGATGTATGCGTGTGTGTATTACATAATACATGGCAGGAGAAATGGACTCATGTGATTCTGGCAGCTGGCAAGTCTCAAGTTTTGCAGAGTGCATCAGTGAAATGGAGACCCAGGAGAGCTGAAAGTTTAGTTCCAGTCTGAGTTTGAAGGTTTGAGCACACAGAAAAGACAATAATATAATTCAGTCCAAAGGTCAGCACATTCAAGATCCAGGAAGAACTGATATTTCTAATTGAGTCCAAAGAAAGGGGAAAAGCCAATATCCCAGCTCGAAGGCAGACAGACAGGAGGAATTCTCTCTTGCTTAGAAGAAGATTAACCTTTTTGCTTTATTTAGGCCTTCAACTCATTACACAGGGACTATCCTAGGTAGCGCGAGGACACACACACACACACACACACACACACACACACACACACATATACAAGATGCTCTCCTCTCTTCCTCTAAAATAACCTCGAGAAATTTCTAGGGACAGCATCATCCACTCCTTTCAATTTTAGCAGTGATGCAGATTAGATCTGAAACTGAGTTAGTATGCAGAATGCTTATTAAAAGTGCCTTCTTAGGATCCACACCTGTGGCAAGGAGGGAAGGAGATAGGATTTGGCAGAAAGAAAAGTTTAACTGTGATGCATCTTGACAAACTTGGGTAATGCCACAAGGAACTCTAGAACTAAAATGGCTGGTCATATTGGTCCTTCACACACTCACTTTACCAGCCACCAGATTCATCTTGTGAAAGACGTGACCTTAAGTGAGCATCTCTCTGTATCTGGGCTGTTACTGAAGGATTGACAGCTGAAGGCTCTTTGCTAGAGCATTCTTAGCTGCAGTCCTTGGGGCGGAGCTGCAGGGGTTTTACAAGTCCATCATATGGTTGTGGCTAAACCCTATGCCGTGTACTCCTTAGGAACTTCGATTCTCAAAGTTATTCTTGGTCAAAAGGTCAAGAAGTGATTGAAGGTTCCTTTTTAAAAGTTATAAAAGAGGGACCATCCGGTGGCAGGGTGATTGAAGGCACTAAACTCCCACATGGCTGACTGCAGTTCAAGTCCCGGAACTGGCAGCTTGCTTTCTCACTTTCCCTCTCTCACTCTGAACCTCTCTGGTCAAAAATAAATAAATAAATAAATTAATTAATTAATTAATTAAAATTAGTTAAATAAATAAATAAATAAATAAAAATTTAAAAAGCGGGGCTAGCAGATAGCATAATAGTTACATCACTGGACTCCCACATGGCCGACCTATGTTTGAGTCCCAGAACTGGTCGCTTGAAAATTATACCAGGCATGTGTGCATGCATGCCCAAGACTCCTCCCCTTTTTCTGAAAGATTTTTGCTATAAGGCACATGCACTCACCAGAGGGACAGAGACAGACAGAGAGACAGAAAGTGAGAGAAATCACTTCCCGGGGAGGGGGGTTGCCATGCTGCAATCCCTTTTCCTCTATTCTTCTCTCAAGTTTTTGGGCATGCACGCTGACGTACCTAGTGTGAATTTTAAGCCACCAGGTACGGGGCTTGAACCACTGTCAACTATGTGAGAGTCAAGCAACACAACCATTATGCCATCTACTGGCCCCTATAATTTACTTCTCTTTATACCTGTGGCATAAAAATTACCTTTTCAAGGCAATACAAATCTCTTTTTAAAAAATTTATTTTAAAATTTTATTATAAATTGACATAATTTAGTTTTAAATGTTATTATACATTGTCAATTTATAATTGTGTGTATTTACAGGATATGTAGTGATCTTATGAATCCCAAATATAATGTGGCATAATTAAATCAAGCTAATTATCATGTCTGTCATCTTAAATACTTATTTTTTTCTTGTAAGAACATTGAAACTTACTGTCTTAGAATTTTTGAAATGTATAGTACATTATTATTAACTATATTTACCACTGTGCAATCAATCTATTTTAAAAAGTTCCTTATTTTTTCTGTCAGACAGAGATTTTGTACCTTTTGAACATTAACTCCCCATTTCTCCTATCCTTAACATGTCTTAATGACCAGGGGAAAACTTAAAAAAGAATGTACTTAAAAAGGCAAAAATTGACCAAGGATCGGTATTTCAAAACAGAGTCAAAATAATTTAATTTTTAAATTAAGCTAAATTAAATTGTCTAAGTTTCTTTCACTTTGTTTACTAGCTGGTTAGCTACTCATAGTCCTTAATTTGGCTTAATTTTCATCCGAAGCTATAAAAGAGTCCAAGTTTTTGTAAGCTTACTTTACAGTCTCTGACAGAGCTGAGAGCATGGGGGAAATTATCTCTATCCTAAATAAAAATATAATCTCCTCAAATAAGAACTTCAAATCTTCCGTTTAAAAGAGCCTCCTACCCCCAGTGCTAGAACTAACCTGATTCATGAGCAGACTCACCATAGGTTTTAATTCCAGATATCGTGCTTGGTACCAAAAATAAAGAGATCTGCCTGTTAAATTACATTTTAATATTTTCTATCCATACTGAATACTTTGATTCTAATAGCAGAGCATAAAAACCAAACTCAGCTGAAATATGAACTACCATTTGTTATTATCAATGCTGTGTGTCATCATTACCAGCCTCATATTTCAAGAGGACAGCTGGTACTTCCAAGGTCAATGACAGTTTTATATAAAAACCCCACATGAAAGGACTGCAGAGATCAAAGATTTGGTACAATCATAGAGAGAAAGATTGCCATATGCTACCTCATCCATTCCAAAAATTAGGTTTTTATTTTGGGTACCAATGATGAAAGAATGGGAAGAGATTGAAAAGGAGGATTTAATAAAAGCTATCAAGATGAAACTATACCCTCTAACGAAAGTTAAATAGTCCATAGAAGTCACTAAGGAGATATGCAGAAAAATAATTGTTACTGCTGAATGTCCATTCCCGGTTGGTGAATTTGTTTGGAGAAGGCCTGGTGCTAATGCAGAACAATTTCATTATATTGCGGGATAGTAATGATCTCACAGGCAAATGAACACAAATCAAACCCTGTGTAGTGCTCCCAAGGAATAGATGTGAACATGCTGTGCTGGGCTTTCGATGACCTTAGTGTATCGTCATTAATGGGAGAGAGAAAGGTAGCATGTATGCAAAGCTTTTGGATTTTCAGAACTGAACAGGGATCAATCAGAATCGACAGGTATGACTGGTATGTCTCTCTCTCTTTTTTAAAAATTGCTTCAGGGGAATAATGTGATTATTATGAGAAGTTATCCATATCCAAAATATTTAGCCTGGATGGTGCCAGCATCTACTTCCATGATCTCGATTCTGCCCACTAACAGTACAATGTTGCAGGCATTTAGGAACAATGGGAGGCAGCACGAGACATTTCCAGTTATTTCACCTCTCCATGCTGCGAACCTTACACATTTCCCTTCATTCTGAAGTCAGGAGAGGAAGCTATTTTCTAATTTATCTTTACACTAAGTGCATAGCACATTGAGATTTCGGTTTTATAGGGAGATTGGTAGGTTTGGGTGCCCCGCCTGCTTTCCTGTGTCATATTGGCAGTAAAAGAGACAGCTGTTTTCTTCTGCTTAGACAAATGTTCTCAGGACAAAGGTTTTGTTCGTGGCTGGCCATTCAGAATTGCTTCTTGCACTTAGATTTTTAACTGGATAATTATTTATGCCTTGTCAGCTTTTACATACTCTTACAGTTAAAAAAAATTTTTTACCCAGTATTTCTAGTTTTTTCTTTTTTCAACAGGAGAGTTGGTATGAATAACCTAGTCCTACATATTATTGGAATGCATGCACACACATTCCCCCCACACACACACTCACCAGACTTACTGAGAATTTGCAACTCATTGGGGTATGTATAGTTACTGCTTCAGTAAAGTCTTGGCCAGATTACTTAGCTTTTTAGTCACTCTTATTTTCTAGAAAAATCTTAGTTTTGTATTTAGGTTTTAGTCCTTAATGTGTGAATCAAAGCGTTCCCTCTCCCCTCCTACCTGGTTGCTTGGAGAGTGGAGAGTAGGGGAGTATGATCAGATTTAAGACACCTCCATTCCCTTCCTTTCCTGGGCATGATTCTCTGGGTTTGGTGATTCAGAAGAAAGTATGTACAGAGGCCTCTTCACCTAAATATTAACAAGACTCTGTTTTCTATCCAGGTCAGTCTGCTTCCATTGGCTATTGTAGACAACTCACAGACTGACTGACTGAGGCATAGTTGGGGTACTAGTTAGCTTCACCTGGAGACTCAAATTGCTCCAAAGCCTCTTCCCAAGAACAAGAGTATCTCCTATTGACATTGGGGTAGGCAAAGACTTCTTAAATAAGACTCCAAAAGCACAGGCAATAATCCTTAAAATAGACAGGTGGGACTATATCAGACTAAGAAGTTTCTGCACAGCAAATGACACAGTAACAAGTGTGAATCAACAGCCCTTAGAATGGGAGAATATTTTTGTAAAATATGCCTGAGACAAGGGACTCAAGCAGCTTACTTGAAAAAAAAAATGATTAACCCAATTAAAAGATGGGAAAATGAGTTGAACAAAAATCTTTCTAAGGAAGACATACAAACAGCCAAAAATCATACGAGGAAATGTCCAACATCCCTTATCATAAGGGAGATGTAGATTAAAACCACAATGAGATACTACCTAGCCCCTGTCAGAATGGTGAAGATTAAAAATATAAACTGATAAGTGTTGGCAGGGATGCGGTGAAAGGGGAACTCTTCTTCACTGTTGGTGGGAATGTAAACTGGTTCAGCCACTGTGAAGAACAATATGTAAGTTCCTCAAAGATCTACAAATAAAACTACCATTTGATCTAGCAATCCCACTTCTGGTTATCTATCCAAAGGACAGGAGAATGCTCAGTCAGAAAAGCGCTTGCACATCAATGTTTATTGCAACATTATTCACACTCGCTAAGACATAGCCCAAATGTCCACAAACTGATGAATGGATTGAAAAAGTGTGGCACATATACTCTATGGAATACTACTTAGCCATAAAAAACAAGACCCTGGCATTTGATAGAAAGTGGTCAGATATGGAGGTTCTTTTGCTAAGTGAAGCAAACCAGGATATTGTGTGTATCCACTTAATACATACCAACTCTACGTACTTTATAGTACAGATCAAAATATTGGAGGGCATAAAAGCAGTGAAAATAGTTAAGGATTCTGAAGACAGTGTGGAATGGGGCAAGAGAAGGAAAGAGTGTAGAGAAGGATATCAAGAGAATAAATAGAGAGACATGACATTAGTAGGACACAGAAATGGTTTATTACCTGTTGATGATAACATGTATAGTATTCTCAACTGGACTGGTCTGAGAAGTATTTCCTGTTGGGTAAATTCTTTATACAAGCAAAATGATATATAGTGATTGAATGTTTAAAAAAATAATGAGAATAAAAAAGTAATAATAATCTGGAAAAAATGATGAAAAGCTATTTGATGATGATTATGTGGATAGTAATGTCTTTGTCTTGACTGATATGCATGGTATTCTTTCTGGGAAAAGAAATGTAATACACTATAAAGATATATGTGATTCAATGTAATATAAACAAGACTATGAAAATAGTGAATTTAAAAAAAAAAGTGTTTCCTATTGACTCCACCTGCCAATGCCCTTTTGAAGTTGAATACATCATTACTGACCTCAATATACACCCCTGGGCAACTGGAAGTCTCCTGCCTCTAAATGTTGAGTCATGAGAATTACTTGGGTCTTTTATGTCCTACAATGCATATAGAAAACAGGTATCAGATAGAGTTGGACCACTCTGCTTCTCAAGTGCCTTACAACCAAGCATGGCTATTGCTGATATGGTCTTTCAAAGAGGGTCTCTTACTTTTAGAACTCTCCAGATACAGTCCCCACCCCCCGTAAACCTCAAGGACTTATGGAATGAGCAAACATTCTTTCCTCCATAGACACAAAGAAGTACTGTAAAAAAAAATCACACTAGTATATTCCTTGATTCTCAGAGCCCAAAGCCCTTTCCAAGCACTCTCACCATATTCCACTCCTGTATAGGATGAACATACAAAGGTTTGACCCAGAGCCAGCATCCTGCTGGAGAATTAGATGGTCTACCCCACTTTATGAGCGCATTTCATATTTAAGGGTGATTCAGAATCCTCTCTTTGGGCTTTGGGAAAAAAAAAAACCTTTTCTCCTCTATTTGAGAGAGGAGGAGGAACTCAAACAGTGTACTCCTGGCAATGGACAAGATCCTCTTGTCTCTTCCTAAGTCTACTCCTGGCAATGGACAAGATCCTCTTGTCTCTCCCTAAGTCTTGGGGTGGTGGTGTGAACCTTCTGTAAATTGTGGGTGGGAAGGGAGTGGCATTACTGCTTGCTACTAAGCTGGTACTTCACAGCAAGCTGAAGGAAGAAGCTGTCCCTGGAAGAAACTAGAGCCTGTTGTCCTCAACTGTGGAAGAATAGTAGAGATTGAATTCACCATCCTGTTAACAATATATATCAGGTCAAATAGGTGACATGGAGGTTAAGATGGTGGGATCCCATATGACCAACTGAGCAATTTGAGTTCTGGATCTGGCAGCTTGAAAAACATACCAGGCATGAGTGTGGATGCCCCAAATCCTTAGAGTAGAATGGAGGAAAAGGGACTGTGGCGTGACCATCTCCTCTAGGGGGTGATTTCTCACTTTCCCTCTCTGTCTCTCTCTATCAAACGCACACATCCTATGGCAAAAGTCAAAACAAATTTAAAAACCACGTAGTTTATTTATGCCTTTTTTAACCCAATATCTCAATGTGTTGTGAGCTTCCTGCCTCCACCTCCCAAGTAGCTGCAAGTATAGGTGCATGCCACCACACTTGGCTCTTTATCATTTTTAAATTTTAAATTTTATGTTATTATTTCTTATTTACATTTAATCATTGTACATCTTTACAGCATACACAATGGTCTCCCCCCCTCTCCCTCCTTCCCTCCCTCTATAGACAGTGTGTCACTATGTTACCAGGCCAACCTTGAACTCACAATGTTCCTGCGTCAGACTTCTGAGTTCTTGGGGGTACACATCACCATCCCCAGACTTTAGGTTGTGCTGAAATGAAATCCAAACCTCTTATTTGGTCCCACTCTGTGGAACAGTGTCTTAGCACATGTCACAGTGGTTGGCGTGTTGTTAATGGTTACACCCTCAGGTGTCAACAGTTGCTCTTCCCTTCTAGAGCGGTGGGTTCTTAGGTGATTTCTTAATATTTCTTCCCTTTTCCTTTCTCTTCATTTTTTTTTTTAGTTTTTCTATGATAAGCACACATTTATTATATAATAAAAAAATAAAGATGTTTCTCTGGATCCTCCAACTTTATTAACAAGAAACTGCTATACCCCCTTTAAATATTCATCATGTTATTACCAGTTACATTTTAGTTTACTGGCAACTTGCTTTAATTCTCAGAAGTGGAAATGAATTCTTACCTTTTGACACTCTCTTTTTATCTTTTTTTAACACTTGAATTTCTAATGCTGCCACCACATTTTGTTGTGACTTTCAGCTCATACTTTAATAAAGGTAATTTCTGTTTCAAGGTTTTAAAGGAAATAGGAAACTGAAAATTAAATTAAATGTTATACTTAATCTCTGACTTAACATGAAAATACTCCCTCCAAACAACTGATAGGTAGAAATGATAATTGTTCTGTGCTAAACTAAGAAGAAATTTCAAATATGTACATGTAGGCTTCTAAGATGGCAGTCTTAGTTTTTGCTTCCAGCAGGCAGAAAAAAAAAAAAAAATCACTGGCATTCTACTGCTTCTTTGATTAGATGGAATAAACTCTTTGGTCAGTGAAGGAAACAGAGAACTTGAAAATGGTTCTTGACCGGCCTGGTATTTTTCCATTTTGTCTCTGGCTAGCTGTGTGTTCCTTTGCAGTTGTGCTTATTTATCCCAGTACATCAGGTTCACAGGGCAGGCACTTTAAATTTTCAGATAAAAATTCTTGATTAAATAATCAGTTGAATGTTTTCCATTCTGTCATCATGACCTAAACAAGGCAAGATTTTTCAGTTGTATAAAGCATGTATTTAGTAGGGATTTCTCTCAGTTCTGTGTTAGACACAATTGGAGATTGGGGGATGGGAGAAGGGACCCTGAGTTATGCTGTGACTAAAATGGCCAAAATAATGTCTTTATCTGTCTTGTGTATGTTGATCTCATTTGGACATCCTTAAAGATTGTGTCACTTCTCCCATGGAAGTAACAATTTAGTGCAGAGAATAAGACTTCCACCTATCAAACAACTGAAAGGCAACATGAAAATAAAATTACTCAGCGACAAGTAGTTTCGTGTGGGAAATCGATAGAAGTGCTCAGGCATGGAAGAGTCGGCATAAGTAGCATTGGCAGGAGTGGTTGTTATAGGTAGGAAGTAAGATGAACTTCAAAGAGTGAAAGAACATGGGGTAGACAGAGTTAGGTAAGGAACTTCTATGTGTGCAAAGTAACAGGAACTTTTCCTGTGCAGAGTAGGGAAAGAGTGAGCTCACATACACCCTGACTAGAACACACTAGGCAGTTGAACAAGAATGATGCATGATAGGCACATAGGGAGTCATAGTATTTTGAAATATTTGTCAACTTCAAATGTATGCCAAAAAAAAACCTAAGATGACAGTTTTATCTAACTTAATGTTCTAAACATTACTCATTTATTCCATTATTAAGTCTTTTGTGAATGATATATAAAGTATAATAGAACACATATGGCCTCTTTGTAAATACTGTTTAATTTAATGAATATAACAATTCTGTAAAGTGGTGACTGCAATTGATTTCTAGTAAAAGAGACAGGAAAAGTGATGGATTAAACAAGAAAAGAGTTTTCTCACACATTAAAAATAAGTGCAAAAGGAGTCAGTCCCAGACCAGCTCCATACTCATCAGATATCCAGGCCTCTTCATCTCTTGGATCATCACATTTAGTAAATGACTTCTAGTCATGATTGCCTTGTTATTGCAGGATAGCCACCGTAGTTTCAGCCATCACATTCATGTTCCAGGTGGAAGAAGGAATAAGGAAGCTGAAATACAGAATGGCACACCTTCTAGTTGAATCAGTTCTCTTTAAAGAGACTTCCCAAAAGCCCTGTTCAGTCATTTCTGAACTGTGACCTCACCCTTAATTGTCCAAGAAGATGGGAAATCTATTTTTAGCTGAGCATTTTCTATCTTCAACAATACACAGAGATTCCACTAGTAAGGAAGAGGGAGGAACTTGTATATTGGACAGGCTGCTAGAAACCTCTAGCCCTTACTGCCATTTCCGACTGAGAGAACTGACCCTCCAAAGTGCTAAGTAAACTACCCATGTCACACAGATGTGTCCGAAGTAGCTCTTTCTACCACTTTGCACAGGGCTTTTGCCTGAAATTCTAGACTTTGTTTCTCTAATGTTGGTCTCATGCTTTCTTCTGAGTGTGTTGAAATACTATTCTCCTCTCAGGATTTTCACTTCCTAGCTGCAAAGAGATGCTTTAGTATTATTAAGAGGATGAGAAATTTGGAGTAAACAATTTCCTATATGTATGTGTTGGGGCTGGTCTTGCTGAGTTGAGGTCTGTGTAGGTACAGTTTGTGGAAGTCTGGAATTGAAGCTTCTACACAGACTCCATGTCTGCAAGGACATGTGTTTTGTCCCAGCTCCACTTACCTAGTCCTTTGCTTATCTCCTCTATTTAGTATATATTCATTTGTAATTCTTTCCCTAGCATCTGCATTTCTGCCTCTTCCAGATATAACACCCAGTTACCAACTGATGCCATCCTCAAGTAAAAAGCTGCTCAGGGCAGCACTTTACCTCACCTCAATCCTCAGTCTACAAAAGAGTTATTTTTGAACACTTACTCCATTCAAATCACTGTACCAGATACTTCTGGGTTTATTATGAAACTTGATCTCATGGGATAAACAATGTAGTTAGCAAAATGAATGGTATACCCGTTCAGTGGCAGGAAATAGTATCAGACAATATGTAAGGGGAGGTCAAATGAGGGATAGATGATGAACTAAATAATGAGAGGAAGGAAAGTTCTTTGGTTTGGGAGGTTAGGAAAAGCTTCATGAGGCAACAAGGAGTTGAATTAATTTTCGTAGGGCTTAGGAAAGTTGAAAGGAGACGGACAACTTCTTTAGTAAAGGAAATGGCAAGGTAAAAGCTGCAGCAATGGAGACCACCGGATACGCTGGAGAGATGGGAGTGGATGATCCAGTTAACATAGTTGGAATGGAAATAGAGGAAGTAAGAAGGCTAGAAAAGGCTCTAGACCAGATGAGGGAGAACTTTACATGCCAGGCTAAGACATGTGAATTGGAGATACAAATGTAAATAAAACATAGGATTTTGAAAGTCCTGATTTTAAAAGACTAACTGCAAGTCTACATAAACTGTGTTCTATACAATTGATTTTCCCCCTCCTTGATGTCCTTTCTCACCTGTAGGGAGCTGGCACAGGCCCCATCCTTTCTCTTTCTTCTCCTGTAGCCCGCTTTTCATTGGCATTGGCCCCTTCCCCAGCACTTACTAAGAAGAGAGAACATGGAAATAACAACACCAGTGCATTTCATGAGTTGGGTTTTATCAGTTCCACTGAAAGGCTTAGAGAGAAACAATTCTGAAAGCAATTTCTAGAATATGGCCTTGGATTATTAAATACTTGTGTCTAGGAAGAGAAGCAAGGGGTGACTCAAAGAGAAGCAAGTGGTGATTCAAAGAGCAATGTGGACATGGTGGTCCACACGTTGTAAACGAGGGGAGAGGCTGTGGCCTTTTTCTACTGTGCCTGAATTCCTGCCACTGAAGCTTGCAAAGGAGGCAGTGTGCAAAATGACAGTGGTCGCCTTGGTTCTGTCCAGATCTAAGAAGAGAAAAAAGTGAGAAAATTAATAGTAATTTCTCATCCCAGTAGCCAAATTCCCTTCAAGCATATAAATGATATTACTTTATTTGGAATGAAGTGAGGTATTTTGGGGTTGCAAGTAACAGAAAGCTTAAACCAAATATATTTTTAATGTTTTCTTTATTTATGATAGAGCATGAACATACACACATGAGAAAGACAAAAAGAGAAAAAAGAGATGAGAATTCTCTGCAGGGTCTAGTCACACTGTGACCCCTTCCTCCAGCCCTCTAGCTCTTCAGGTCTAGGGCACTCGCACGTGTGCCCAGCATGTTTCAGGCTGACTGAACCGGGGATTTAAGTTGCAGTTGCCATGTGGGTTCTGGCTTCTCTTGAGCAGCATATTACTGCAGTGCTATGGTGCTGTCACTAAACCAAATAGATTAAAACAAGAAAGGAACGTATTAGCTCACATACAAAAAAGAAAGGAACTTACTACTTCACAGTGGTCATGCTGGATCCATGGACTAAAGTGATGTCATCAGGACACTGTCTCTCTCCACTCTCAACTCTGTTCTCAATAACATTGTGTTTTTACGCTCTAGTGCTAGCAAGATGGCTATCAGTAGCTTCAAGTTCCAAGGTTTAAGTCCAGCAGAAGAGAACATACACTTCCTCTGAATGATCACAGAAAAACTTCCCAAACTGAATCTCAGATCTGTGAGGTATTTGATTTTCCAAGCCCAAGACTTATTCTCCTCCATAGAGCTAGATATTCAGTCAACTCTATTGAAAATGCATTGAGAATGGAAAAGAGGGACCAGCAGTTAGCGTAATGGCTATGTCGCTGGACTCCCACGTGTTCGACTGCGGTTCGAGTACTGGACCGGTGGCTTAAACTCATGCCAGGGGCATGTGCATGTGTGCCCGAGATCCCAAGAGGAGAATGGAGGAGAAGGGATTGCGGCGTGGCCATCCCCCCTGGGGGGTGATTTCTCGCTTTCTGTCTCTCTGTCTCTCTCTGTCTGTCTGGTGAGCACATGTGCCCTATAACAAAAACCTCTCCAAAGAAAAGAAAAAAGAGAGAATGGAAAAGAGTGATTCTCATGACATTTTACTGGAAAGGGGAAGGGATAATGAGAAGGGTGGGGAACAGCAAATATCTTCAACTGTCACATTCAAAAATATTCATCTCTCTGTGATACACTGCACAATTTCTCCCACCCACCCTTTTCAACTTGCCAGTACTAGTATCCTATGATTTCCAAAGTAGTCAGTGCCAGAGCTCAGACTACACTTTTATTTTAGACTAATGTTGGGGGGCACCTAGACTTTATGGAGAAGATATTCCATGCTAAGGAGCTCACATTAATTGTAATAATTCATCCTTGCAACATAGGCATATTCTTATTTTTTAGGTAAACTTCAGCTCAGAGAGGTTATACATCTCAAACACTGTTACCCAGTTGAAGAACTGGTATTGGTATAAAAATGGGGTCTTTCTGACTCAAAAGGCATTGTTGATTCCACTGTGCTATGGCTGTCCCCTTCTCTTTTACAAGGGCCGGTTCTCCTTTCTCCTGTCATGAAATTATTTATGGACTATCATGTGTTTTTTTTCTCATTAAATTCCAAGTCACTGCCTGTTTGTAAAGATAAGGAAGATGAACACGTGAGGGCTGAAAAGGATCTTAGAAATAATCTAGTTTAAAATGAAAAACCCGGCTTCCACACAATGAGGAGGCTGAGGCACAAAGGAGTGTTGATTGTCCTAAATCATAAAAAGAGTGTGATCCTGGTCAGGACAGCTGATTTCCAGGAAGCTTATTGGGCTGGGATTAATAACATAGGTTCTGTACTTTTTTTCCTTGTCTGAATATGAACTTAGAAAAGTTACCTTAACCTCTCTGAGTTTCAGCTTGTTCCTTTGTAAAATAAGTACAATAAATACAATAGTATTCAATTCATGGAATCTCAAGTGCACATTATTTCATATTTTAACCCTGAAATCTAAATGTGGCCTAAAATGGAAAGCAAGTAGTGGTTTGTTTTTATTTTCTTAGCAGTATACAAAATAATGGCAGGTCTCAGAGTCAGTGGTGTATAAAGAGTGTATAAAATATGGAAATGCATCCTTTGTGAGGGGCTGTTGCAGATGCAGTAAAATATTACAGGTATATAATTCAGAACAATGCCTGGCACATGATAGTAAGTGAAGTATCAATTGTGGTGGTGGTGATTACATCTGTACACATCTGAGTATGTTTAAGGCTTGGCCTGGCCTATGGATTCTTTTTAGAAGTTGTGCCTGCGCTCCATTGCCCTCTATGGCTTTGTCTCTTTGGGTTATAGGCAGTGTAATGCTTTTCTTTTCTTATCTAACATCCCTGAATGTTATATGTGGTTCCCCGAAACCAAATTACAACCCCCCAAATTCATTTGAACTATCCAGATTAGGTTCCTCAGTTGTTCAAAACACATGGTAAAGTGACAATTTGTCATGTTTGTGTTCTACAGACACATGGCATAGCTTGTACAGGCTTTCCTTACTCTTGACAGCCAATTCATAAAAGTGGTTTTTATATAAATAGTTTTACTCAAAACCCTCCACCTCATCTCTTTATGGGAAAAATGCATCACAGTAGGTAAATTGATCTAATACCTTTTCTGGGTAGAGATTTATCTTTGTTTACAGTAGTAACCATGGTTTTCTCTCTCAGGAAAGGAAATCTGATAGAATTCAGGAGTAAGCTAAAATTGGCACAATTTTAAAACTAAGTCTAATTTTATTGAACTCTAAGACAAATTTTTATGTTTTCAACATCCTATTTTAAGGCATAACTTTGAAAAGCACAATATTCTTCAAAATACAGGGCCTACATGAAAAGACAATGCAATTATTTCTCCTAGTTTCCAAAATTTCACTGTCTATGGATTTGAAATCAAAATAGGTAATATCTTCACTGATCTTGTTATTCAAAATTCACAGCTCTTCATATTATTCTTCTAGTCATCATTCCCCTCTTGTCTTTCAGAATGTCTATAAAATGATAGGTTATTATTTCCGCTACTTCAGTTAATGTTTATGCCAGCATGGGAACATTATTTTATTATTTTTAGAGAATAGGAGCTATTTCTTGAACCAGGAAATTGAACTTGCTATTCTAAAAAATAAAACAAAGACACCCCTCTCATCAATCTCTATTTTATTTCCTCTAGAGTGCCTACCTCATTCCCTAAAATCACCCCCCACATACATGAGCAACCTCTCCATTCATACATAGTGCAAATCTCTATTATTTAGGTCCACGACACAACACCCGTTTCTGCCTTCTCTTTAGACAGGGTGCACCTCAAGGACAGGGGCTTTGGCCATTTCATTGCTATATGGCCATAGCTTAGAGTACTAATAAAAAAGTATCTAAAACAAACAAACAAGCAAAAAAGTCTCACTTCAAAATAATTTTAGAGCTCTGGGCAAAACTATGCATTCAGTTTCAAAACTATGTCTACCCAGTGGGTAGAAAGATTCATCACCAAAGTAAATTTTAGTTTTCTAGATCTGCACCTGCAGAGTCGCATGTACCACTTTAGGTAATAATCTGCTAGAGACACTTATAGGCACACATTTACTTAATATTAAGCTGGGCTGGAAAAGAAACCAATTTGAAATTGCTTCCTCAGCTGAAAGCTCTGTGCTAACAATAAAGTTTAATTTCAGCAGCTGTAGTTCTCAAATCAATAGGCTGCGAAGAGAGTGGCAGAATTTCAGTTTTTGGTTTTGAATACTAAGCAGGTCAGAAGTTGCATTATTTAAGAATACAGTTACTGGATTTTATAAACAATTTTTGGAAAAATTAGTCATGTGGATTTATATTATTTTAAATAATAATCTAAGTGTCTAGAATTAAAAAAAATAATGTTCAACCATAAGCCATCACATTTATTACATGATATGTAGATTTGTGAAGATTTCTTATACTTCAAGAGAAAGAATTGCAGATACATTTGTAAATTATAGATATTAAATCACATCAGACAATTAGATAGTCTTATTTGACAAAGAGTTTCAGGACTTTTTCTTTTGGCCTTTCCTGTGCTTTAAGAGAAAACTTCGTAGTAATACCTCCAAGTAACCAGTGGTTTTATCTCTTAGCGCTATTTTTGCTAGAGTGGGAACATACTGTATATAATAAATACTGATCAGATAATGGCAATGTTCATTTTTTTAGAGATAATTTTGCTATAGGGCACATGCACTTGCCAGAGAGACAGAGAAAGACAGAAGCGAGAAATCACCCCCCCCAGGGGTGTGGCCATGCCTCAATCCCTTCTCCTCCATTTTCCTCTTGGGATTTCAGACACACACATGTGCCTGGCATGTTTCAAGCCACTGGGTCCAGGACAGTCAGCCATGGGGGAGTCCAGTGACATAACCACTAGGCCATCTGCTGGCCCGATTGCCTCATCTTTTAATAATTAATTACACTGGTAATGCCTGAGGCACAAATGTATCAAATAATGAATAGTTTTATGACCACAAAGCCCAGTTTGAGAGATAAATTACCTTATCATTGGAAAAAAAAGTCACCTTAATGTTCTTCAGATCATCAAAGCATGCACTTAAATCAGAGGGTTCCAGACTCCCTATACTACACTAGATGTTCATAAGTTGGAGTAAAGAGTAAGCCACACCTATCAAGATTTTCTAAGTTTAGGTTGTGCAGGAAGGCCTTGTGTTGTGAAGTGGTAGGTAAAAGTTGTCAGCAGGTCTGAAGGAATGTCAAAGATCAAGATAAATAGTGTTTAAAAGACACAAAGGAAGGAGACCGGGCCAGAGACGGCTCGGAATGGAGTCAGAACCCTGGACAGCTCCACCAGCCGTAATGTACTGCTGGACGTTGGTACTTGACAGCTTTTGGAAGTTTAGAGGCTTCTCTTTCAGTCTTTGCTTTCGACTGAGCTGTGCAGTTTCAATGTCTTTGTTTTAATGTTTTATGATCTTCTTTTATTGAAGAGGGAAAGTAATAGAGCATAAATTTAAACTACCTTTTTAATCCAACTGTAGGAAGTGTGGATTCTGGCCTGAAGCTTTAGCATCACGGAAGCAATACCATGCTAACTAAGGAGTGTAGTGGAGGTGGAGATGTAGACTACTCTCATACTTCATCATATTTTTTTGCCATGTAATTTATTTTCTCAAAGGTAGGGATTGGTGCTTGAGAGTATAAAAAAATTATACTAAAGAGTATAAAAAAATTAAAAAAGAAAAATTCCCCAGCTAGGTTTGTGAAAGACCTTGAAGGTATCTGGTTAAGCACTTATTTTTCTCTCTCATTGAAAGAAAGAAAAAAAGCCCACAAGTTTTCTCTTTTTAATAATTTTGTGTAATTAAACTCTGGGCTTTTAGATGTGATGCATACTAATAAATTCTCCATGGCATCTTTTAGAAATAAAGCACAGCTGTTCAATTCATGAATTTATTTTGCAGTGTCTTAATAGAATGTTTTCGTCAAAAGGAATTTTATTCTTTAGATGTTCCAAATGACCTTCTGTATTTTATCTTCTCTCATCTCTTATTTTTTTCCTGATTCCGATCAGAAATACTAGTTAGCCTTTAGCAACAAGTGTGTCAGGTCAGTTATTCCTATACTTCTATTTAAGAATCACCATTTCTTTTCATCTTCCTCCTGCCCTTGCCAAAAATTATACCCATTGCAGAAGTCCTAAATGCAGTAAGGTTAATTAGAATTTTATTAAATAATATGATCTCTGATTCTTTTCTTAACTTAGGTGTTTTACTAGTAAGTAATAATCTGAGTCACTAAAAAACCAAAAAGATCTTTTTTGTAGACAGGGTCTTACTATATTGCAATTCTCCTACTCGGCCTCCCAAGTAGCTGGGATTACAGCATATCTGGATTTTTAGGATGGGCTGGGAATCAAATTGAGGCCTCCAGTGTGGCCTAGCCCTACCAAATAGCAGCATCAACTAGAGCATGCTACTGTAGCTGGGCCACAAGAAGATGATTTCTATCTCAAATACATGGCTAAAATCAGAGAAAGAAAAAAATCAGATATATTTAATCTGAATCCACAAGGACAATGTTTCCCACCTTCATTCAATATTTGACTAATTTAAAGTAGGCCATATTGACAAGAATGTGATCATTTAAAAATTGTTAGAAGACCTCTCTCCTCCTAGATGTACCAAACGACATTGAGTTGAAATCCTCACATTTTTGAAGACTTTTTCTCACACCCCACATAGAGAATCTTAAACTGCCTATTTACCTTGTTCTCTGTCAAATGTTGTCACCAGTCACTTTCAAAGCTTTTCTCCACCAACTTGAGAGAAATATCAGTCTTGAAAAATGAGAAAAAGAAAAGAAAAATTGTGAGAAAAGGAAATGAAAGAGCAAGACACTGGTATGCTTTGAAAGAGGGCCACTGTATAATTTTTATTATCATCTATGTGAATTTCCCTTGGCAGGTAGACAAATTTATTAAATCTGTCTTATGTGTTATTGCATTGCTTACAGCAATACCTGACATTGGGAGAATAAAAGAATAGAGGTTTATTTGATTCACGCATGATTCTGGCCATGCAGAAGATTCAAAGGCATCACAAAATAGTGGAAGACAAGCTCTTGAGAAGATTGTCTGTCCATAAGTTTCTAACTGTTCTGGTCTCCTTTCTTTTCATGTACACATGCAAGAATTCAATCATAGGTGCCCCATTCTAAAGACTTTATCACACCAAAGACCCCTCCCTGGGATGTCATGGAAAAAAATAAGTTTTCACATAACATCTTCACAATGTCCCAATACATAAATTTCTGGGGAGTGGGGGAGTGGTATCCAAATCATAGTAGCATTAAAAAAAATTCTAACAAGATAGTATCTTGCTTTATCAATCTCAAATAAATCTCTCTCTTCTTATGCCTGATCAACCCTAGGAACTGAGTGCATCTGACCATGACAAATGGAGATAGCCCCAGCACTTTGTCAGAAATCTAAAGGTGTTCTATCAAAGTGTTTCTAGGCTTTTTTAAAAAAGGTAAAAATACCATTTTGATATATTCTGATCAAAAGTCATTCCTTGCAATATTCAGGTGACTTTCATTCAGGGACATTTCAAATGAAACTTTTGAATTAATGACTAGGAAAGGGGAATGTTGAAAGGATAAATAAAAGTGTTCACTATTCAAAAGGGAGTATACAAAGTATGAGCATCAAAGATTCTAGAAATAGAAAAATCTTTAAATAGATAAAATCCATACCTTGTCAGTTCAAAAGATTAGAAACATTTTAAACATCCTATGTCTCCTACTTACAAATTTGGGACAACACTTGACTCAAGGATTTGGGCTTTTCTTTGGCCTTTTCACTCTTGTCTTTCCCTGCTCCACAGCCTCTGTCTTAGGTTTATTTGGATAATACCCTTATATGAAGGTGATTAAAATGGTAGGATAACATTGTCAACCTTTGATATATTTTCGGGAGGCAATCAAAGGACAAATACTCCTAATTCTCACATACCATATCGAGTTATATTTATTACTTGTTTAGCAGACATGTACCAATAGTTTTCTGCTATGGTAAGCAAGGTAGTTAAATCCTGGCCTCAAGGCATTTATAATTTAAAACCATCAATAAAGATAAACATGCTGAAGCACATGTCAACAAGAAAGGAACTGAATAATAAATCTAGAGGTAGAAGTCAGAGACAAGCTTCTAAGGAAAGCAACATCTAAAATTTCAGAATTAAAGAAAAACACTGCTTTCACTTTCTAGAAAGTGTGAGGAAGAGAACTTACAGGCATAAGAGCCCCTCTAAGGGAGCTTTTTAAAAAAATGTATTTATTTTTATTTTTACAAAGCAAAAATTATAGAACATATTTTCCACAGAGAACTTTACATTCTTTTGTTTGTTAAATGGTTCTTTTCTTTTTCCCTCCCACACACTATCACCAGCTCGCTACCACCCACTCCCTTCCCTTACAGTCTCTGGTACCTATCAATTCCCTCTATTATGGTTTCTTTGGATCTTTAAATTTCTGCCCTAATGTGCAGACATTCAGTACATGTTGAGTAGGGATATACAGTGGGTATCTCAAAGTCTGGCTCACTTCACTTAACATCAAGTCCGCTATATTGCAGCATTATTCACAGTTGCCAAGACATTAAATAAGCCTAAGTGTCCAAAAACTGATGGGTTGAAAAAATAAAGGAGTTTTTTTTTTAAATTTTAGATAAATTTTTGTTAAAAGGTATGTGTGCTCATAAGAGAGACAGAGAAAGACAGAGACAGAAAGAGAGAAATCACCCTCCAAGGGGGATGGAGAGGCATGGCTCATATTTGATTCTATTTTTCTATGAACATTTTTAAATCTCCTTGGATTGTTCTTCTCATGTATTTGTTATGCTCAGTTTCTTGACAATTCTATGTAATTGTAAGGAACTTGAGGGCCAGACTATCAATTTATTTTTAAAAATGTAATTGCCAGAGGGTGCATGCACTCGCCAGAAAGAGATGGAAAGAAAGAGAGGAAGAGAGCATCCTTCAATGGAGCAGGGTCATGTTGTCCTTCTCTTCCATTTCTCCATTCTGCTAGGACTTGGGGCATGCACATGTGCCCAGTGTGTTTTTCAAACAGAATTTCAATGATGGTTGGCCATGTGGGATCTGACTTCCTTAATCACTAGTATACAGGTCAATGCCATTGCTATATTTGAACAGTTACCAAATAGAATGTGCTCTTTGGTAGACCATATCTTATTTGACCTCTCAGAAATATCGGTCTTGGTTCTTACTTCTTTCTTCTTGAGATGCTGTCCTTTGTTTCTGTGATTTTGTATTCAGCTAGTTTTCATATCTCAAGCTGCATCTCCTCAACTGCCTTAATGGACTCATTTTTCAGACATTTTAGAAGTTGATGCTCCTCGGGAATTTACCCTCTTTTTCCTTCTCCTTTCATTCCTTACATCCTTCCCATATGCTTTTATCTGCTCTAGCAGCTTGAATTAACATCCATACAACCAACCAATATCCACAGTTGGAGCACCAGCCCATTCTCTCTTTAGACCACCAGTTGTGTGTTTCCAAATTCCTATTAGACACTCTACTTACATAGGCACCTCCAATTCAGCATATCCAAAACTAAACAAACCATCTCTGTGCTTCTCCCACACAACTAGCCTTGTCTTTCTGTAATCTCTTCTCTGTGAAGGCACCTCTGTCTATATCATTGTCCAAGACAGACGTATTAGTTCTGTCTCTCACTCATTCAATAATCAAACTAGTCTCTAATTCCTGGGTTCTGCCTCCTAAATATCTTTTTGTCACCACCACTACTAACTTTATTAACATCTATCACATTTTTGCTGAGATACTGGAACAGCATTCTGTTCTCTCCGGGTCTTCTTACTTTGATGCTTGCTGGTCCAGTACTGCCTCTATTCTCCATACTGAAGTGAAAGTGATCTTCCTAAATTGCAAATCTGATTTAAGTCATTCATTGCTTAAAATACATACATGGCTTTTATAACCCTCCGGGTAAAGACCCATTTCCCCTAGCAAGGCCGTCAAGCTCTGTTTGTTTGCCCCTTATCTTTTCTAGCTTCATCATTAGCCATTTACTTTCCCATCACCCCCATTCTGAACTATTTGAAATTCTCCAAATGTCACATTCTCTCTTGCTTTTAAGCCTCTGTGACCTCCTTTTCTCTGATTAAACAAATTTCTCTCTCTTGACCCTTAACTAAGTTACACAGAGCAACATGGAAGAATGATGCAGTTGCAAGTAACTTCTTCTCCCCTTCCAAAGTTGCATGATTCACCTTGGCAAAGGTCAGTTTTCAAAGAAAAGAACATATAAATTAAATTTTCCTTCTGATCTAGCCATGTTTCCTCCACTGGTATTTAACTCTATCAAAGCCTAGGAGTACACTTATTTAGATCACTGGTTCGGGAAGCAGAGGCCGTCATCTATTTCGACTTGACAAACATTTAAGTGGTATTTACATATTCTGAAGGATACCACTTACATGTGCCAGATGCTTTACATACATAAACTCTTGGGTCAGCACAACAACCCTAGGAAGTAGATAAAATTATCATCACCATTTTGCAGCTTAGGAAACTGAGACATTACAGATCATTTGTGCATATGGTTAACCAATATCAGGGTAAAGCGAACATAACTCAAGCAAATCCAGTACCAGAGTCTAGCTTTACAACCTCAACACTAAGTTGCCTTAGCACAGTTCTAACTGTAAGAAAAATATCCTCAACCTGCTGAACTCAGAGGTTGGAGAATTTCTTTTCTGTTACTGATAGTGACTAAACCTGCTTGTCCTTTTAAATCTACTCAAAAAATGGTGGTGTAGATCCAAATTACTTTTCTGGTGCTGGCAATCACCTCCACTCATCCTCAGTTTTCTTCCTGGAGGAGCTGGATTAAATAAAGCAAATAATAGGCATGAGTTGAGCAAAGAACTCTCAACAGCTACCAAGATACCTTATCCTCTCTCTTCTAGGCCAAAACATTCAGGTAATCACAATAGCATCTTTTATACGGTTTTGACAAATGTTTGGACATAAAAATTATTTAACACAATACATACGTAGTCAGGATTCCCCACATACACTAAAAGAGATCAACTTTTTAATAGTTTCTGAACCTGTGAAATATCTCTTTGAAGTTCTCATTTGGTTTTCATCTTAAGCAAATTAGTACTGCTAATTTTACATCCATGAGATTGAAAGCCACATTTGAAGGCCTAAGAAGGACACAGAAGATTTACTTCACTTTCATCAGAATCTTCCTTAATATTACTTGACAAAGGTATTTGATTGTGAGGCAATTGTTCACCTGTTATTTGCGACTGGATTTTCATCACCATTTCAGATTCTTTTTCACATGTTACTGAATATTTTTTTCTGTAAGTGTTTAGTACTACTAGCTCATAGATGGGTTGAAGATATAGGTGCATATTATAAAAACTAAATTTGGCATAGCAGAGACCAATAATATCAGCTAGAAACATGAATTATGAGAAAATTAAGACCTGTATATGACTATTCAGATATCATGTGATTTACTGTAACAATAAAGTCAATCTTTTCCTCCCTGTTCATGGACACCCTGCTTTAATAATGTAGTCTAAATTTGCAACACTGCACCTTTGGCTCCTACCAAACTTGCAGTCAGTAGAATTCTGCACCCAGTTTTACTAAGAATGGTAGTCAAATCAGTTCTCTAGCTGCCTGGACTTTCACCATTGATTTTTTAATTTTTTCCTAAGCTTACATTTCCTAGTTCTTCCCCAGTGTATTTTGTCTTAATCATTTTAAATGCTTCTTCTGGCCCACTTGGCTTTGATGCCTTCATGAAGAAGAATCATCGCTCATTGACCCAGTCCTCCTTCAGAATACTTTTCCTCAGGATGTTGCTACCAGGATAAATTAGGACATTCTGAACTCTGATGCCAAATGATTTAACTGCTTTGCAATCAATTTGTGGGAATGAAATGAAGATGGAGGAAAGAAAGGAGTGGTGGGTAGAGATAAGTAAAAACTCCAGAAGATGAGTAAATTTTTTTTAAACATTGGAATCCAGAAATTCATTATAACGATGAAAAACACAGCTGTGACTGGCAGAGGGAGTGATTCAGCCTTCCATCCTGGCAGCCTTTTAACTCTGGCAGCATGAATTGGACCTGAAAGACTTCTAGTGCTTTTGGTTCTGATTTTCATTTAGTACTACCAGCAAGAAAAATCACCCTGGAGCCATGAGCATGCTGATTTTGTTAATTCCCTCAAATATGTCCCTTGTTTAAATCACTGCTGATTAAACATTCTTGACATCTTTCCTTTCTCAGGATGCCATGACTCATCAGGTGATCACAGTAGAACACAAAAGCGAAATCTGTTCCTTTAAAATGTTTGCTGAATGTGAGCAATGGAAAAAACAATAGCAGCTAAAATGACGAATGGCTTTGGTGGGTTGACTGTCTTACCTGTTGATAATCTTTCCAAAAAGAGATATTTGCTGTAGAAGACTATCACCCAAAGATGAGTCAGACCCCAGGTATGAACTACCGCAAGCTGGGTTTCAGGTGCCAAACAAGCATTTCCTAAAGGGGTTGACTGCTCTGATACTACTAAGGTCACTTAGAGGTAGCAATTTTGGCTGTGTTCATGGACTTTGACTTTACCTTATCAGAAACAGTATTCCATTCGCTCCAATATTTGATTCTCTATTTTCCTACCAGTCTGAATTTTAAGATAGTGAAATTGCTTTCTGCAAAGAAACCAGGCATGTGTAAAATGTTAACTGAAGGTTCATTTTTACTATGCTACTTTTAACATAATGAAAATTAGACTTTCTGTTCCACAACTGACGATAATAGAAAGAGGATGACTACCACAGCCAATTACTCACCCCACCTACCTACTAATCCATCAAGCTCTGTCGGTTGCATTCGAGAAGGAGATGATCACATTCCACGTGACACAAAAGAAGAAACATTGCTCCATAAGTTAAGAAAACAGGATTTCTGATTTTGGGTCTGCCCATTTCTATTCTTGCCTCTGTGACCTTAGATGTCATTTAAAATCTTGATCTTTAATTTCTCGTTTAGATAGATATTAGACTAGAATAAATCCTCAGGGTTTTTATTCCATTTCATGACTTCCCCATTATCTTCCTGGAATATGTTACTAGAATTTTAAATGTGTGCCTCACTCAATGCAATCCGAGATGTGAGTTTTATTTAGTTATCACCTGAGAAATTATCTGAACAAAAGAGCAGGTAACAAATCACATATTTTTCTTGGACCAAGAAAGATTCTATTTTGGAGGGTTGAATTTGCTGAATTTGGGGTTCATTTTGTAAAATGCATTTAGTTGGGGGACACATTAGTCTTATGTACAGAACCTCTGTCTCAGGGTTGGGGATGGAGAAGGTCTCAATGCTATGGGCCTCATTCTAAGGTCTATCACTGACTCCCTTCTGGGATACAGGCCAGTCACCTAACTGCTTGTATCTGAATATTTTTATTACTATCTTGGAGTTACTCAGTTATTTAATCTTGCCTCCGTAAACTTTGACAGAAACAAATAAAAATTATTTGGGAATACAATCACCATGGGACTATGTCAGAACAATGTTAAAATTTAAAGTAAGTAGAGACTGAAAGTTCTTTTGTTCAAGCGTTGTTATTGACAATGTAAGTGCCTTATGATTTGGAGAACTCTAACATCATCCCTGGGTTGTCATGGCAACGGATACTGCTGTTCCCAGCCTACCTGAAAGAATACGAAAGTATGGTAGTAATTCAAAAGTATTTCTCCTGGCCATGGCTTATGAAGTAGCAAATATTTTCCTCCTCTGGTCTGTACACCTTTCCCATTCCCACTTTCTGCCATATCAAATGCCATTTCGTTCTTTTTCTTTTTTTAAAGAATTATTTTAATTTTATTTATTCATTCTTTTATTTTAATTTGACCAGAGAAAAACACAGAGGGAAAATGAGAAACAAACCACCAGGTCCAGGACTCGAACAGTGGTCAGCCACATGGGAGTGTCCAGCACCTTAACCACCATGCCACCTGCTGGCTCCGACCAAATGCCATTCCTTACTCTCTTCTTCAGAGCCAGCTGGTTCCATTGTCCAGGGACATGGGATAATGCTCTTTTTCTCCTTCAGCAAATCTGAGGAAGAATATGAACTGCAGGGGAAATGAGGGATGAGTCATGGAAGTATTTTGCTCAGAGAAAATTAGAAGAAAGTTCTCCTTTCCTTCAATCAGGAGTAGACAATGGAGGGGGCAGGAAGGTCTTTGATATTATTCTCATGGAATTCAAAGGTGACTGATAGAGTGACTTTAACTAAAATGTAGTCCTCCAACTTTAAGGCAAAAGAGAAAGAAATATGGATTGTAGCTGAGCAAGTATTTACATAATTTTAGCACTCTATATTTGCATGTATATACTTTTTCTTTTTGTTCTCGTTTCTGTTTAACAAGTTATGGAGAATTCCAGATCAAGATAGTGAGTTAAGATGATGCTAAAACTCTTGTATTATGCTCTAATACACGTATATCTATAGTATATAGATGTGTGGCCACATTAAAAAACTGAAGGTAGAATATACAGTCAAGAAATCAAGATATCATGCTAATAGTGGGAAAACAAAGCAAAGTCAAACAAACACATACCTGCCAGCAGTTGAAGCCATGAGTCTGGCATAATCTAACAGGACTTCCAAAATGAGGCACAGAGAAAATATGTTTAAAGCAATGTGACAATAGTTAATATGCAGACTTTTCCAGTACCAAAGAAAGATAGGGTTCCTCACACTGATAAATTTCATCGTGTTAAACAGGAAAAGGTACTATAAAAATTCACATCGAGGGCCAGCGGGTGCTGTGACGATTGAGGCGCTGGACTCCCAGGTGGCCGACCGTGGTTCAAGTCCTGGACTTGGTGGCTTTCTCACTCTTTTTCTCTCTGTCTCTTTCTGGTGAGCACATGTGCCCTGTAGCAAATTTAAAATAATACTAATAAAAATAAATGTTAAAAAATTTACATCCAGGCTCAGTTATGGTAGTGCATGCTGGTTATCTTTGCTACTCAGCAGGCTGAAATCACATGAGAGGCCCAGGTTTCAATACTGGCCCACCCTTAAAGGTATGGTGGTGTGCCTGTGGGCACAGCGGGAGGCAGGAATATCATGACATCACAAGACCCCATCTAAAATAAAAGGTAAATAAATAAATGATTTCATATCTAGACACACTGTAGTAAAATTTCAGAATACTAAGACAAAGAGAAAATCCTACAAAACAAAAACAGAAATCAGATTAACTGTAGATGTTTATCAGCAAAAACTAGATGCCTAAGGGCCAGCTGCTGGCCTGGTGGTTAAGGTGACTGGATCCCACAGGGCCGACTGTGTGGTTCAAGTTTTGGACCTGGCAGCTTAAAAACACAGTGGGCATGTGTGTGTGTGTGTGTGTGTGTGTGTGTGTGTGTGTGTGTCTGTGCCCAGCATCCCAAAATACAGAAGAAATGGAAAAGGAAAATAATTAGACTATCATTTTACAGCCAGTCCAGCTATAATTTATGAAGATATTTTTAGGCATACATTCAAGTGTAAAATAAAAATCAGTATTTAAAAACTTTTGAAGTTCTATTTTCCGGCTAAATAAATACATTTGTAAGATTAGAAGGAAGTGGTGATAGTCTAGAAACAAAAGTGAGCCAAGAGTCAGAAAACCATGCTAGAAAACACAGACGAATGCCCCTGAAAAACTGAAACGAAACAGTGTTTTCATGTTGAGTTATAAGATAATGTCTAAAATTCTAGGACAAAAATATATAGGAACTTGGAAAAAAGTATAAAGAAACTTAAATTGTGCTGAGATGATCAACTTTCTTGGAAAAGAATGGTACTCAACTTTGGACTTCACTAAGACAATATCAATATCTTTATGACTGTTAAAATATTAAGGGTCAACAGTAAAAAATAGAAATAAATTATACAGTTTCTACTGAATGAGCAGAGGGAGGAAGGGAACAAAAACCCTGATTGGTTGAAGAGACGAGAAAAGAGAACAAGAAAAACATATGATAGATTAAAAACACAAAATAATGGGGCAAACACAAGAATAAATATACCAGTAATCATAAAAATGCAAAGCATCGCAGCTATTTTCTAAAACACTGACTCTCAAGGTAGATTTTTACAGAATACAATTTATGTGTTATTCTCAAGATGACCCAGAAATAGATAAAATTTAGACAAGTGGATAAGACAATATATATTTTTATAAATATCAACATAAAGAACTCAGTATAGGGGGACCAGCAGTTAGCATAACGGCTATGTCGCTGAACTCCCAAGTAGTCGACCGCGGTTCACGTCCCGGACCCAGTGGCTTAAAACTCACGCCGGGCGTGTGTATGTGCGTGCCCAAGATCCCGAGAGGAGAATGGAGGAGAAGGGATTGCGGCGTGACCATCCCCCCTGGGGGGTGATTTCTTGCTTTCTGTCTCTATGTCTCTCTCTGTCTGTCTGGCGAGCGCACGCGCCCTATAGCGAAAAAAATCTCTCTCAAAAAAAAAGAACTCAGTATAGTAATATTCAAATCATGAAAATGGAATAGCTTGGAGACCAACATTAAAACAGTTGAAAGAAAAGTTCTTAATACTAGTCAAAGGAACTATTCACAAGGACAACAAAAATATGTGCCAAAATATATTTTCCCTCCTATCTACCCTGTGATCTCAAATTTAATTATATAATTTAATATATGAGAGCTTTGGTATTCAATTTTTTTATAAGACACATTTTTATTAATTTATTTATTTTACCTACTTTCACTGAACATCTTAAGTCACATTTTAAGAATAATAACAATATTTAATGATCATTAAACTATAAACTCACTTAACTCAATGCTCATAATTTTTCCTGAAATTAAACAGAAAATGTGTTTCCAGAGGAATCTTTCATACTTGGATCCTATTTTCTTCAGAGTAGACATGGCTACTATCCTGTGATCCCACTGAGTTATGGAATAAACTATAAGAATGTTTTCTAACCTATGTAATTTTGAAATATAGGTGTTTAAAAAGTATTTCAGTACATTTGTCCAAAAAGAGCTCTATTCTTATGTACCGTTCCTGTTATTGATCTTTTCTCCCCAGTGGGAAGACATTGGAGTTACCTTTAATGAGGCTCTTGTTGAAAAAAATTAATTTATTAATATTTACATGTAATTAATAATTATTTCTCAATTCTTTATGTTTCAAAATGGAAGCAAAACATTCATGCTAGTTACTCTAGTATTTATCTGTTTCCCTGTAATTAGAATACATAAAAAATTAAAGTGCTAAATAAAGAGAAAATAGAAGGAAACCTAAAAATCAAGGCAAATTGAAATGTTTATATCATTTGAATTATTCGAAACGCACCTGATATAAGAGACAGTGTTGATTGATATGTCTTGTTCATTAACTTTGGTGTTGTCTTTCATTGAGATGATGTAGGAATCCTAGTTGAGAGTGGAAAGAAAAAGTGTGTTTGCCCCGAGGAACATATCTACAGAGTTCAGAGATTATTTGGAGTCAGTATGTGGTTTTTGGGTCACATATTATTTTATGACGATGATAGCTCTCGGTAGATGACTGAGCCAGGAGAAGAGTTTTTCTTTGCATCTTATGCCCTCTTCTATTAATCAAGGCATCCTGTCTCCTGAGAATAATAATGAAGAGCAAAAATGTACTCCCTGGCTTAACACGAAGCAGGAGAATGCTAATTTAATGTCATTCCCTGAACACCTCGTAAAAAGAAAACATGCCTTTTAACAACAAATATGCTTCCCCAATGCCTATTTCTTGTCAACAGACACCATTTAATCTTTGAGAGGCAGATGCACACATCTTTTGGCTGAAAGTACAGACAGCAATTTTAAACCAAACACATCAAGAGGGAAATTGGAAACAGTTGCAACATTCTATTGCTCAGTTTAGGAAACTCTTTTATAATACTGGACAAAAACAGGCCTCATGCCAGCCCCCAAAATTCCTCCTATGGAGTGTAATCTCAAGAGATTTTTTTCATTATTGTCTTTACAGCTGAGATCAACACCAGGCACACTGAGTGAAAACAGCCCTTCAAATCCATTTTTAATCTTTCAAACAGGCAAATTAGTCGTGAATTATTTATCAAGAACATCCAGGTGGGTGCTAATATAGTCAAATCAGCTTTCTGCTTTCCTGCTACCTAAAGTTTCTGAGCCTTAAAAATACTGCTGTCACTCCTATTTCTTTTCTTTTATCAATTTTCAATTAGCTTTCTAAAAATAATTTGATATGCTATCAGAAAATTCAAAGATGTTTGCTTCTTTCCAATAGTGATATACTCAAAGCACTGAAAATAATCGAACAGAACCAACAAATGTTTAGGTTTTAAAGAGAAATGTAAAGAGGGAGTTGGGGAAAGAAAAATTGAAGGATATAAATTTGTTTAAGGAAGATTAGGGTCCAGCGTGGTGGCGAACAACTGCAGTACTGAAAGGCTGAAAGGGTGTGAAAATACCTGTGCATGGGAACCCAAGATCCTGACTAGCTGGAAGGCTGTGGAAAGGGGATTTGGCGTGATGAGATCATGAGGAGAGTCTCTCTCTCTCTCTCTGTCTGCAAGTGCACTATCATGAATAAAATAGATTTTGAAAACCTTAACAACTTTATTTTTATTTTTTAATAAAAGAGGGTTAAGATTAGAATAATACTTTTGGGGTTAGGAATATAGAGTGTACCTAGTACTAACCCTACTATGCTATTCTGTGAACCTGTTTTAAGTACAAACCAACTAAAACTTCTTGATTTACAACTTGGTGCAGTCAGCATGAATTCTATCTTTCCATTGTTGAGCTAAATATTCTCTTAACTTCAGTAGTATTTCCTTGCTTTGCAGAACACAGACACTGTAAATAGCATCAAGCCTTCTAAGTTCTCTTCTAATCTACAGGCAAATTTCTGGGCTGCTTTACAACCTAAAGTTTATAAAATCTTGGACAAAACTAGAAGTAACTCAAGAAAAATGGAAGTATGCTTGGAAAAAACAAGGAGGGGAAGGTTTTGTTAGCATTGAGGATAATGTTAGTTTTGTTGTTAAAAGTATTAAGATATTGTTAAGTAAAATTCAACAACTTTTTTTAAAAGATTTATTTATTTATTTATTTATTCATTCATTCATTCATTTTAATTTGACCAGAGAGAGACACACAGAGAGAGAGAGAGAGGAAGATGAGAAAGCAAGCCACCAGGTCCAGGACTCAAACTGTGGTTGGCCATGTGGGAGTCTCCATCGCCTTAACCACCACGCCACCTGCTGACCCCAAAATTCAACAACTTTTAAAAGATGGCTCTAAGTCCCCAGTGGTTGATGGAAACCATGGATAATGGCGAACCTTTTGAAATCATGGATAATGGTGAACCTGATTACCATCCATTGGAACACCCATAAATGTCTTCCACCCACAAATTTAATGCCTTTTCCATGTTAACTAAGCACTTTAGTTGCTCACTGGTTGTAGCTTTCGCAATTTGAGGTGCAACAGCAAAACTGGCATGAATTTATTTTTCCTCCTTCACAATTTCACAGACGGATTTCTTCTTTTTGTAGATATTATCAACCTCAGCATATGGTATTTTTCTTTTCATGTTAAGTCAAGAACTTTTACCTTGTCACTCACAGCTTCTCTTTGGCGTATACAAATGCAGCATCCCTTCTTTTGCTCCTTCAGGCCATTATTAAGTAAAATAAGGGTTACTTGAACACAAACACTGAGCCACCATGACAGTCAGTCTGATCATCAGGGGGACTACTAGGTGACTAACCAGTGGGAGGCGTGTACTGTGAGGATATTCTGGGCAAAGAGATGATTCACCCTCTAGACAAGACAGTGATGATCTCAACATGCTACTCAGGCAGTGAGCAATTTAAACTTATCGACTGTTTATTTCTAGAATTTTCCATTTAATATATTTGGACTGTGGATGGCCATGAGTAAATGAAACTGCAGAAAGCAAAACTACAGATTAGGAGAGACCAGTGTATTTGCAACTCTGAGGGACATAACGAAATTGATGGGGACCAGCAGGTGGTGTGGTGGTTAAGGCACGGGATTCCCATATGGCAAACTGCAATTTGAGTCCTGGACCTCGTAGCTTGAAGATCATGCTGAGTGTGTGTGTGTGTGTGTGTGTGTGTGTGTGTGTGTGTATGTGTGTGTATGTGAGAGAAAGACCAAAATCCTGGGTGGAGAATGGAGGAGAAGAGATTGTGGTGTGGCCATCCTCCTGGGGGTGATTTTTCACTTTCCTTCTCACTGTCTCTTTTTGTCTCTCTCTGGGAGTGCATGAGCCCAATGCAAGAAAATAAATAAAAATAAAAGTCATGAAACCAATGACTGTGTTTTCACAGTATTCTTTTCTTCTGCATGTGCTTTCTGCTCCAGTTGATGTTAAGTAATTTACTCTGGGGTGAGGAAGATGCCAAAAAGTAGAAGACAGAGAATAAGGCAAAGAATAAGGAAGGATTGCAAGGACATGAATCAGAAATACTATGCATTTTCTTTCTTTTTTTTTTTTTTAAGAGAGATATTTTGCTATAGGGTTGGTGCTATAGAAACCAAGAGACAGAGAGACAGAAAGTGAGAAAGCACCCCCTGGGGAGGGATGGCCATGCTGCAATCCCTTCTCCTCTGTTCTCCTCTCAGGATTTTGGTCATGCATGGACATGCACCTGGCGTGAGTTTTAAGCTGCCGAATCTAGGACTTGAACCACAGTCAGCTACGTGGGAGTCCAGCAATGTAACATTATGCCACCTGCTGGTCCCAAAACTATGCATTTTCTAATCTACTGGGAGGGGGGGAAGATCATTAAACTTAAAAAAATAAATAAACATAAAAAAGAACTTTAGCGCTTATGATGTCTGTATACTTTTTCATGTAAAACTTAGTTTTAAAAAATTCTGTTAAAAGGTGTGTGCACTCACCGGAGAGATACATAAAGAGAGAGAGGACACCACCCATGGAGGATGGTCATGCCACAATCCCCTCCCCTCCATTTCTCCTTTCAGGATTTTTGGCAAGTGGTTTTTCCAAGCTGCTGAGTCTGGGACTCAGGTTGTGCAGTCAACCACGTGGAATTCAGCTGCCTTAACAACCATGCCACTGGTTGACTCTAAACCTTACTTTATTACTTACCCAATAACTCTGTGATATAAGTATTACTATACTTTTTTTTTATTTTGCCAGAGGGTATGTGTGCTCACAGAGAAATAAAGATGGAGAGAAAGGGAGAGAAAGCATCCCCCATGGGGAATGGTCATACCACTATCCTTTCTCCTCCATTTCTTCCTCCTTTGGGGATTTTAGGCATGTACATACATGCACCCACTGGCCGTAACTATCCTTTTAAAGTAAGAAACCTGAAGTAAACTAACACAGGGACAAAATTAAAAGCTCATCTTCTTTCTTCTGCCAAGTACATTGCAACGGTCGACACTAGTTTTAGAGACAGCTTAGAGTCCTTGATTTCCAAATTGTAATCCCTAGCTGTGCAACTTTGAAAAAATCTGTGAACCTCTCTGTAGCCTGATTTCTTTATTTGTAAAAATGGGAATGATAATGACACATACAAAGTTTTTTGGAGGATTAATGAGCAGGGGCATACAAAAGTACATAAAAGAATGTCTGCCGGGCACGTTTTAAAGGCTTCATAAAATTTTGAAAATGTTAATATAGTCATTGTTCTAGTTTTCTTTATTACAAGCCATTGCTATAGTAGTGTCCTGAAAACAAGACAAGAATGTCCACTTTTACACTTCTATTCAGTTTTACTGGGTCTTAGCTAGTGCCACAGGCAAAAGGCATAAGGCAAATAAAATAAAATAAAAACCAAGTTAAACAGATCAAGAAGGAAAAAGTATAATTATCTTTAGTTGTAGTTGATATGGTGGTAAATGTTGACAATCCTTTGAAACTTATGGAAAAGCTATTAGAAATATTAAAGGAATATAACATAATCACAAATTCAAAGTCAGTGTGTAAAAACCAATAGTATTTTTATACTAGCAACAAAAATATGTTAGAAAAATATCAGTTATAGTTGCCTGAAAAAAGTAAAATAGTTGGAATGAATGTCACAATAAGTATGGAAAATCCGTACACTGAAAATCACAAAACATTGCAAGCAAAAGTTAAACAAAACAAAATAGAGAAATATACTATATACTCAGAGAAGAAGACTTCCTATTGTTAAGATGTCAGCCCAACTATGGTGACTCAAGTGGTAGGACACCACTGCATGAACCTAGGGTCACATGGGAGGTGGACTCAATCTAAAACAGGTCATGTGCAGTAGCATGTGACTTTAATCCTAGCTAAGTGGGAGGCTGGGAAGAGAACAGCAACTGTGAATTCCTATCAAAAGCACATCTCTCTCTTTCACTCCTCTCTCACTTCAAAAGAAAAAGTAAAGGGAACCAGCAGTTAGTGTAATGGCTATGTCGCTGGACTCCCACGTAGTCGACCGTGGTCCACGTCCCGGACCCGGTGGCTTAAAACTCACGCCGGGCGCATGTGCGTGCGTGCCCAAGATCCCGAGAGGAGAATGGAGGAGAAGGGATTGCGGCATGACCATCCCCCCTGGGGGGTGATTTCTCGCTTTCTGTCTCTATGTTTCTCTCTGTCTGGCGAGCACACGCGCCCTATAGTGAAAAACCTCTCCAAAAAAAAAAAAAAAAGAAAAAGTAAATTCTCCCCAAATTGGCCAACAAAATTTCAGTCAAAATCTAAGCAAACTTTTACAATGACATTAACAAGCTGATGTTAAAATTTATATGAAAATGTGAAGAACCTGAAAGAACCAAGACAATTTTGAAAAAAATACAGAGTGTACACATCATGATGTCAAGACATATCATAAAGCTATAGTAATCAAGGCAGTGTGGTATAAGTTAAGCATAAAGACAAACATAGAGAACTATCTATGGAAAAGAATGAGAATCCAGAAATAGGCTCACATATATGGTCAATTGATTTTTAACTGTATCAGGTAATTCAATGAGGAAGGATAGGTCTGTTTGTTTGCTTTCTTCCCAGCAACAATATTAGAATAATTTGCCATCCACACAGACAAAATAAACAAACAAACAAAAAGATTGGCCCTTACTTCATTGCATTATACTAAGAAGTTAATTCAAAATGAACCAGGAGAAAGTTTTTGTGATATTAGAGGAGAAAAATATTTATAGACTGGAAAAGTAATAAAGAGTTGAAACTGTTAAATTAGATTTCATCAAAATTTTAAACTTCTGGTGTGCAAAAGATATCATTAAGAAAATGAAAAAGGGGTTGGCCCCATACCTAGTTGTTAAGGGACCCAGATCCCACATGGTTGATTGTGATTAAAATTCCAGCCCTGATGGCTTCAACAACATGCCAGGCACATGCATATGCATGCCCAAACTCCCAACAGGACGGAGAAGTGGAGAAGGGATTGTGGCATGACCGAAACCCATTGGGGAGAACATTCTTTCTCACCCTCTCTCTGGTAACTGCATGCAGTCTGTGGTAATTTAAAAATATATTATAAGCCAAATTCAATGTTAAATGACAAATTTGAAAAAAAAAAAACCTGTATTCTATGACTCTATAGGTTTATATACAACATCTAGCGATATTCACCTATAAAATGATCTTAGAAAAGATAAGAAAAACACAGTTTCCTTAGTATAAGTAGACAAAGGATATTAAAACACAAGGTAAATGAATGTTTTTTAAAAGACTGGATTTTATTAGCAAATATGCAAACAGGAACAAAAATGAACCACTTTTTGTACATGGACTTATCAAACACTTTAAAGCATATAATAATCATATTAGGCTAGGAAAATCTACAGTCTTACATACCACAGCTGACAGAGTGTGTTGGTATAAACTTTCTGAATTAAAAACACTTAAACATTTAATACTAAGGTAGTAGTTATTTCAGTTAAGACACATTCACACTATGGAATAGTATAGTCATTAAAATAATTTACATGAAGAGTTTTCAATTACAGGAGAATGTTAAGTCAAAATTATATTACATAATAGTCACATATAAAATATGATCCCATCTATATAAAAGGAAAAATACAGAGCTAAGTGAGTTAAAAGAAATATCTCAAAATAATGATTCTCACAAGAGGTAACCAGTTAAGATTATGGACTGTTTTTCTGAGAGCTTCTGTACCTTTCCAATGTACTATTATGGGCAGTTAATTAGGAAAATAAATTTAAATTTCCTTCAAATTCTTACGATACAGACTGTGTCAGGTTAGTAGTTATCAACTCAGGGCAATATTATTCCCAGGAGATATCTGGCAATATCAGGAGACATTTTTAGTTGTCATAACTGGAGGAGAGGTGCTATCACATCAAGGGTACAGAAGCTATGAATGCTGCTAAACATCTTATAATGCAAAGGACATTGATGTACCCTAGAATTATCTGGCTCAAAATATCAGTAGGGGAGACACCCTGAGTTAAGTGATTAGTCTCTTTATGTGCTCCCCAAATGCATTGCACATGTCACTGTAAAATTTACTACTAATGCATTGTTGGCATTTACTACTTACAAGATTGACCTAAATACTTTGAGCAATTTGAAAGTATTTACCTAGGTGACGCCTGACACATAATGAAGCAGGCCAACTTGAGGATTAGCAATTTTTAAAATTAATTAATTAACTAATTAATTAATTTTTATATACATTCAATGACATTGTTTAGCTTATGAAGTGAATATTTCAATATGTGAACAATTCTCCCCAGTCCCATTGATCAAAATATCTTCAACAGATTGCACCTCACCTCTCCATCCCGTCAATGCTCTGCCTCTGTATCCCTCCTCCAAATGTCTTTCCCTATGCCCCACTCCTCCACACACATCACATTTGGCATTCACACTCATCTCTTGTGTTTGTATATCTTTTAGTCAATCAGTTTTGGTCGTAGAGTGCAGATACTCGGTGTATATTAAGTGGGGACATACAGTGTCTCTTCCTTCGTAGCCTGGCTTGATTCACTCAGCAGTAAATCTTCCATATTCTTCTACTTTCTGTCAAAAGCCAGGTTTTTTTTTTTTTAGTGGCTGAATAGTATTCCATAGAGTATATGTGTCACAGTTTTTTAATCCATTCATCCATACGGGGGCATTTGGGTTGGTTCCATGACAGCAATCGTGAATAGTGCTGCAATAAACATCGATGTGCAAACACTTTTCCAATGAAGGATTCTTCTGTCCTTTGGGTAGATACGGAGGAGTGGGATTGCTGGATCATATGGTAGATCTATTTGTAGATTTTTGAGGAAATCTCCAAATTGTTCTCCACAGTGGCTGGAAACAATTTACATTCCCACCAGCAGTGTAAAAGAGTTCCCCTTTCACCAAATTCCCCACCAACACTTATCATGTTTTAGTTTTTTAATCTTAGATATTCTGACTGGGGTTAGGTGGTACCTCATTGTTGTTTTGATCTGCATTTCCCTTATGTTGAGGGATGCTGAACATTTTTTCATATGCCTTTTGGCTATTTGTATGTCATCTTTAGAGAGTTTTTTTTTGTTTTTGTTTTTTTTTTTCCAAATCATTCTCCCATCTTTTAATAGGGTTGATCATCTTTTTTTCCAAACAGATTTTTTAGTTCCTTGTGTATTCTGGTTATCAGTCCATTATCTGATGCAAAATTTACAAAAATATTTTCCCATTCTGAGGGCTGTCAATTCACACTAATTACTGTGTCTTTTGCCATGCAGAAACTTCTTAGTCTGATGTAATCCCACTTGTCTATTTTGGGGATGATTGACTGTGCTTTGAGAGTCTTTTTTAAGAAGTCTTTCCCTACACCAATGTCTCCCAGAGTTTCCCCAGTGTTTTCCAGGAGCAGCTTTATAGTTTGAGGTCTTAGATTTAGATCCTTGATCCACCTGGACTTGTTTTTTGTCAAAGGTGAGAGGTAGGGGTTCAGATTCATCTTTCTGCAAATAGAAATCCAGTTTTTCCAGCACCATTTGCTGAAGAGGTTTTCTTTTTCCCACTGAATTGACTGGTACCCCTTGTCAAAAATCAGTTGACTGTGTGTTTGGGAATTTATTTCTGGGGACTCTATTCTGTTCCATTGGTCCATGTGTCTGTTTCTGTGCCAGTACCATGCTGCTTTGATTACCACAGCTTTGTAGTATATTTTTGGGTCGGGGAGTGAGATGCCGCCTACTCCACTCTTCTTGAGTAGAATTGCTTTGGCAATACGGGGTCTTTTATGATTCCATACGAATTTTATGATTGTCTTTTCTAGATCTGTGAAGAATGCGTCTGGTATTTTGATTGGCATTGCATTAAATAGGTAGATTAATTTGGGTAGAATTGCCATTTTGATTATATTAATTCTTCCAACCCATGGAGGATTAGCAATTAAGAAAGGCCTCTAGGGAAAACAATCTGACCAAGTGCTGAGTCATAGGGAGACCTATTTGGGCAATGGTCAGATGAGAAACCAGAAATGAGTATTTGAAGTAAAACAGGATAATTACTCAGGGCAAAGTAATTGACTTTGACTGTAGTAAAGAATGATTTGCACGCGCTTGTATCTTGCATGTGTAAATACTGAGCAAAATATAGAGTGTATTGAGATAATTTGATGATGCTTGCTGACTGTCTCCTTGGAACCAGTCACAGAAATAAACTCTTTTCTTCTGTAGCCTCTGCCTTTTGTTTTATTGACCATGAAAAGCAGCAGCCACACTTAGTTTGCCATTAACAGTAGGAGCTCTCCATGTCACTCATGCAACTTATCCACCTATATCTTACTGAGATTCTCCAAGGTACTTGACTTTCTGCTAGGCTCTAGATCATAGAGATGAACAAGTTAAAAAAGAAATCCCTGACCTTATACAGCTCAATTCTTGTTAGGAAGACAGATATTAAATATAAAAATATAAATAACTTAAATACAAATAGACTGATGAAACTCACAATGGAAATAAAATAAGTGAGGAAATTCAAGAGTAACTGGGAAAGACTACATTACTCAGATTAAATAGCCAGGGCAAGTCTTTCTAAGTAGATAGGCATCAAGCTAACAACTGAAGGATGGGAATAAATTAGTCATACAACGAACTTAAAAAAGAGAATTACTGTCAAAAAAGAATAGCAAATGCGAAGGTCTTGAAAACAGATGAATGTACATTTTATAGATGAATGTATTAATAGTACACATTGTTTAAATTTCAGTGACTATTTCTTTGTAATCTACATTAAAACTTTCATTTACATTTCCTTTCAGATGCTTTTTCCTATTTACTATGCAGTGTGAATGCAAGATCCTGAGTGCATTTTCCTCCTTTAAGAACTTGTATTATGTACTTGTCATTTATACACATAAATTCATAACCAGGCCAGAACTCCTTGGCAATCCTATTAAATTGTATACATATGAGTTATGAATGAGTTTATTTACCAGGCAGGTCCAAGAATACATATCACTAGGGCTAAGGAATTTTCAAAGTCTCTGCCAACTCCACAAAATGATAGTCTTATATAAATCCCCCAAGGAGGGGGAAGGGATTATTTTATCATCCCTATAGTTTGTCTCTAGTATAGAGTAAGCAATTGCTGTTAGAGTCACAAACACTAGAGAAGAAGAAAATTGATAAAAAATAACATTCACACTTCATGAATCTTCCTTTTTTTCTTCAGAAGCTCAGAGAACTGTATTCAAAATGAAATGTAAAGGTGACATTGAGAAGTCAGATAACTAAAAGAACTGAGGGGATTGTAAATAAGAGATATGTTTGGTAACACCTGTGTATCTCTCTGTGATTGGTTACATGTAAATGGACAAACTGGATATAGATATCTATTCAACTAAGTTTATTCACTGCAGTATATCAGCTTCTCAAAACAGACTAGAGAGAAAGAGTTAAAAACAAGAAACTAAATGGTCATGATATATACCAACATTATGTATCAATAGTACAGTTTCAGAGAAGAGCTTAAGGAAAAGTAGAGTTGAGAATCGCTACACCAGATATTAGTCTCTGGTTCTAAATTCAAGATAGAGGTAGGCAGATGAGCCATATATTTGCACATTGCCTAAGGCATACATGAAAAAAAATAGAGCCAGCTTTCAGCTGAAAATTAGGGTATCATCTAGGGTGCTTAACACAGCTTGCTCATAAGATCAAATTAGCAAAATGTCATCAATATTGTGCACTGGTGATACTACATGAAATATCAAGATGAACAATAATTTGTGGATATATAGCAAAGAAAAAAGTTTACATAGCCCCCCCAGAAAAAAGCAATGAGGGACAAGTAGATGGAATAATGGCTACATTATTGGACTCCCATGTAGTCGACTGCAGTTCAAGTCCCAGACCTGGTGGCTTAAATTCACGCCGGTCGCATGTGCATACATGCCCAAGATCCTGAGAGGAGAATGAAGGAGAAGGGATTGTGGTGTGGCCACTTCCCTGGGGGTGATTTCTCGCTTTCTGTCTCTCTGTCTTTCTGGCATGCTCACACACCCTACAGCAAAAAACCTCTCCAAAAAAAAAAAAAAAAGTTTACATAGCTCTGGTCTGAGACAATAAATTTGTCCTTACTGTATAGAAGAAAACTGCTTTTGATTCTTTTTATTGGTTGAGATCGAGCAAAACACATTTACCAAATCAATAGCTGAATACTGAATTATAGTGGCTATGTAAATCTGCTCCAATAAAGCTGACATATTCGGCATGGTTAGCTATGACTGGGGATATCATCTGTTTATATTTATGGTCTTCCAATATTATCCATATGATTTTTTTGCAGGGCCAAGAATTAAACATTGATATGACAGAGGCCATCCTTGCGTCCTTTAAGTCTTTTGTAAAGTCACTAATCTCGCAATTCCTCTTGGATGATGCTGCTTCTGATTTACTGACAGACTGGATGTCAGTTTCAGGGATTGTTACTAGGCACTTAGTAGCATTTTGGTCACAATTCTACATCAAATGTAAAAGTTATTTTTGTGTCAGAAATATATATACACAAGAAGAGAAAAATACCAACAAGATGGATTTGTAGACTCATGATATCCACTGTAAGATGGACTTGGGCCAAAACTCTATCAAGGAAACTGCATAAATTTTACTACATCTCTGCCCCGCAAAAAGTCAATATTCTCCTTTGTCCAATAGTTATGCTGGGGAGGAAGACCATGGGTTCTTTGGGAAATAATTGAAGAAATATTGATATATACCTGTGAGGATATTCCAGGGTACTTCCTCAAGAATACACAGTTTCTCCTTAAATCATTTGAGTCTAGATGTGTGAACAAGTTTAAATTCAGGAAGTAAATGAGAAATTTTCCATTTATAGTGACTAATTTAAGTTCTCTTTACTCACCAGTGCTCATTAAAAAATACATATACATATTCTCATCGTTATACAAATCAGGTAACACCTTAGTCCACTGTTCCTCTATTTAGATCATAGAAACACCATGACCTAGTAACCATCAAAGTAGATATTTGTGGATTAAGGTACTCTGTCACTCCACCTTTCTGCCCATAACTAGGATGACTAAACATTTACTGTCAAAACCAGGGGACTTTTGAGTGCAAAAGCTGACACTATTAATGATGCTGGGACAAAAGGCAAAAACTGTCTTGGGCAAACTATGACATAGGTTGACCTTACTCTTTATGGTAATTAGATACAGCTCGCTGCTACTGATTCAGTGCTTCCCCCTGGCTTCTGCCATTTCCTAATCCCTTCATCCTCGTGCATTCCAAGGACTACAGCTCCATGGCACCATCTCACACAATCAGATGCAGCCTATACAAGATGTAAGTGTGAAAATTCCTGATTGGTCACTCCCTCACAGGTACATTCTCTTTTGCTGATGAAAGGGAGTACTTTTGGGGACTTCTCATGAACTGTTAGATGATAAGTCCTCAGATACTACACACTAATTCGTTCTAACATGTCCTTAAGCCTACAAACTCCTTCCCAATCTCATGCCAAGGAAATTCCAGCATCTTCATTTTGGTTATTGTAACCTATTGCTGTATCCCAATTTCAAAGCATCTTCCCAGCAGACAATGAAGACCAGCTCCAGGTATCTGTCAAAATATTGAATCCTGAGTAACATATGAATGCCCTCATATTAATAGATATTCTCTTACCTAGTTTTATATTTCACACTTCTTCACTGTCCAATACACTCAAGATCTGGCCTCTCTCAGGTTCCTTTAGTTCATGCACATGCTTGGATATATGATCCACATAATTTTCTTTGACATGTAAATTATTTCTTCCTGGAGCAGGGTACTTCCTTATCCAATTTGTGCTGAAATCTGACCCTGGTTTTCAGTCTGGAGTAAGGAAGGGTGGGTTAGGGAGCTAATAATAAGCACCATTTTATGACACACTGACTATAGCTGAGAAAACTGCATGATCTTCAGTTATAGAAAGGCCTCTCTCCTTGGCAAATGGAGGAATCTGCTTTTCCTGGGCTGAGGGTTTAGAAGAATTTAAATATCAGACTCTCAGATTGCCTACCTAAATTCCCCAGTTCTAGACCTCAGGGCCCCATTCTTTTCCTATGAAGGTCTTGTCTTTTACAGAGGAAACCTGTCAACTTTGCACAGTCATTCCCTTTTGCAACATTTCCACCTTTAAAATCAGGTCTGGGGCCTGTTTCTCAGCACAGTGTGTCTTGTGGATGCAGGAACAGAACATTTTCTTATGAGCTACCAGAAAGCTGTATCCGACAAGATCTGAGTATATCTTTTCCTTTAGTGCAAGTCATGATAGTAAATAACAGTAAGATCTCTTTGAGGAAAGCTTGGAAGAAGATTTATGGTATATTCTTATGGATGAGTTACAAGGTACTTTCTCAAGGGACCACTCTCCTCTTCAATCAAATGGATTTGAGTTTGTGAACTAGCTTAGGTCTGCAAGCTAGAAGACAGCCTTGACTCTCTACTGTGATGATTAAGCTCAGCTTTCTGGCCATGAGGTCTGGATTTTCTTAATCCTATTATAAGGATCAAGTAAGATTTTAGTAGAGTGTCTGTCTATCGTGTTGCTGTTGCTAGTGGCTAACCACTCTGATTAGCCCTGCATCCCTGATGCTCACTACAAAAAATGTGTCCTCTTTGTCTTTGGTAGGTAAGTGCTGCCACCTGGCTCTGCTCTACTAAGATCCCCATTGAAATCAGGGACCTCACTGCAGTGGCAACATCACTAACCAACCTGTCTGACCTACCGAGGGCCCCAGCTACGAAGCTTTTCTAGGATGCTGGGGCTCCCGTCACTAAAGCATTGCTTAATGCCCTGGCAAAGGAAGTATCTTCCGAGACATCCAGGATGATGCAGTGAGGGTGGGCCAGTAGGATTAGTGTACAGACCACTCAGGATAAATCCATTCCGATATCCCCATTCTGAAAGCTTAAATTTTTTCCTCTGCATTATGTGATAAAAATTGACATCTCTGACTCAGGGGTGTGGGCCACCATTGAACCAAAGTCATAAGTTCTGTCAACCAACCAAATAAACTTTTAGAACCCCTTCCAGGTGACAAGATAACACATTACCTCTATACTCTCTCAGAAGAAATTATGTAACAGGGATAATGCACTGTAAGGAATTGGTTAAACAGATATCAGAAGACTCAGGAGATAAATTTAAAAAAAAAAGAAAAAGACACTGAGATCACATAGAAATAGTTGCATAGAAGGAAGCTACCATTCAAAGGGCCGAGCAACAAAGGGAAGAGGCTGGATTATTGGAACCTGGAAGTTTGAAGAGCCTCCGTATAGTAGGAACTCAGACCTTTGAGGAAGGGCACTGGAACCTGGTATCTTGAAGGGGTGACACAAAACATGAGGAGCTGATTGTGTCTCTTCCTCCAGGCTTTAAGTCTCCCTCTAGTGTTTTCTTTTGGGAAAACCTAACAGGGAGCCAGTTGCTAGAACAGAAGTATGACTTGTAGAGCATCACAGAACAAAGTACCGAAAAGAGGAGCTGGAGCAGGGAAACAACAGCTGAATAACCAGCATGGTGCCCTGCAGACTACCATAGTGGAAATTGGCTCAAATGCCTTATTTAGGTTTCCCAATGCCATTAACAGAATTCAATCTCCTCCATAATCCTTATGCTTATAATGATCCCTGTATCTCCTGAGACGTATCTGTCATAGCCACAACACATGCCAGTGCCTTTGTTTCATCCATACCTCATCTCAATTAACCTGCGTTGAAAACCTTAGTGACTTTGACACTATCATAAGCAGGAGTTATTGCCACTTCCCCTTTACCAGCAATGGAGTCCCTATGGACAACAGACTGGAGAGAAACAGTTCCAAAATCCTATTCTCAGGCATCTGCTTGCAAGGGTTATCCCTGATACCACCTGTTTTGGCCTGAGAGCAGACTGCAGACTCTACTGCAAGTACATTTAAACGTTGCTACTTTACTGGAGAATGTAAGCCCAGGAAAGGGAGGGTAAAAGAAAAAAAGAGACAGAGAAGTAGGGATAGCTAACACAAAATATATAACTCATTGCCTGATTTTGCAGCATCCTAACAGCTTATGAAGCACTGAATTGAAGATAGTCTGTGGGACAGAGAGGGGAAAGAGGGGGGGTCATTTTCTGCCAGCTCCTGTCTCCTTTTGTTCTATGATTCATTCTGATTCTCTAAGATGCACTTCCTGGGTTTCCGTTATGAATTCATAGGTACTGAACATATCCTAGAGCATCTCATGCTTCAGCAGTAACAGGTTTGCTCTAAGGCAGTGGGGAAAGTCACACGTTTTGGGCAAGAGACAAGGCACCGTCTGGTTGGAGTCAGACTTAGCCCTTGTGAGGCTGATCATCACAGCTGCAGGTAAGGGGTAAAAGAGTGAAAGAGGATCTTGGTGAGACAGAAAAAAACCCAAGTGTACTTACTACAAACATCACTTAGATCAACATGACATTAGAAGCAACTAAAAAGGGGAATTATTAAGTAAAATACATGTAATATACAACTATGAAATAATTTTAAAGCATTCTATATACTTAGTACTATAGAAAAATCTATATATTATTAAGTGAAAAAGGTACATGTGGGCATTTATGATATATAACTTTTCTTTTTTTTTTTTTCCAAGAGACGAAGCTGTTATTTGTCTGAACATTCTTTGTGAGTAAAAGCCAGTGGGGGAGACGGGATCTTTCTGTCCAAAATCATGTACTAACAATAATAGTAATACAAACTAAAACATCCCAGAGAACCTGACAGAAGGAAACAATGCTATTCTTAAAAATTACATTTCTAATATAAAAGTACTGAGTTCTTCTAGGAACTCACCACATATACACAACTACTGATGTGCTGTTGCCATTGAAATCCATGTACTAAAATCCAGATGACTGTGCAAATAACGGACCACTGTGTTATCCAAACACACCTACGTGACACTGTGTGGACCAAGGACCTGGCCTTTGCTAAGCTATTTATGAACTAAGTGTAAACAAACAAAGGAAACTCATAAAACTTAGAATTAAAGGTAGCCTTTTACCATGATTTCTAACCAGCACGTAAAGGTCTAAAGTGAGTCATTGGCTGTTCAAAAATGTATATTTGGACTTATGGTTGAAAGCCCAGATCAAGAGGTGTTTTGAACTCCTCTCTGACTTCCAAAACAAGTTCACTCTCCCTGTGTGCTCCCTATGATGGAATTCAATTTTAAACAAAGAGCAGTAATATCATAAATATGACTGCTGGGTCAAGCACTCCTGTTAAACTGGAGAAAATTATGTCACTGCCATCCCAATCCACAAAGAAAGGACTGCCAATGGTGTGTGTGAGTGTGTGTGTACGTGTCTCTCCATGTGTAAATATATTATATACATATGCACACGGATATAAAGTATAGATACATAGATAAAGGCAATAACAAAAATATCAAACTATGCTTGCGTTGTGGCAGCAGAATAGACTGTCAGAGTGAAGGGGAAATGATTAAGATCTGCAACAGTTTTAAATGCCTATGACACTAGCTCAACTTTTACCACACTTGCCCATAACAACCCTCCAGACAGACTTCCTTTAAGAGGAAGGAGCTCTCCTCACACGAAATGTTTGTGTTCACATCAATCTGTACTAATCAGAACGAAACACATTCTGCTGGCAGAGATTGTGGGTTCATGGGGTCATTTAGGTTTTCATTAAACTAGAAAGCAATCAAGTCTTTATGTCTACAAATTATATATTTAATAGTTCCACAGATTGGACAAAGTTCATGATGACATTTTCACCAAGCTGTAGAGGTAGATATGGAAGTCATCTTCAAACTTGATGAAATAGACCAAAGGCTTGGCCTCCACTTGGCGAATGACCATGCCAGTCCTTTCCTAGCTCTTGTCTTTGACTTACTCCACTTGCTCGCCCACTAGGCTGTCCACAACCTCTCCTGGCTCCCTCTCTGTGGAGGTGAATCATCACAATCAGGCATAAGGCAGAGGTCAAAGGTCACCTTCTTTGTAATCACCTAAGAGCTGGTACACGTACAGCACAGGGTCCTTCTCATAGGTAATGTAGAACCACATTTTTGTGACAGGGGTCATGCTAAGATCATCCCCTCCACTCATCTTTACAGCTATCTTTTGTCTCAAACACATGCTCCACTGCTTTGCCTATCCTTGTGTCTGCTAAGTGTCCATTGCTGATTAGAGAGGTCATGACTCTATCAGGGAGGACTTGAAGCCCTGAGACTCATCTTTATTAAGTTCTAGTCCATAAACACAGTCTAACCCATCGTACTTTATAAGATACAAAGAAGGTTTATGGGCACCTGGTCCAGAACAGCTCTTTTCCACTGGGTCACAGGGCTCTTTCTCTCCCTTTCCACCCGTGCTGAATCCTGCAGCGGAAGGGCTGGGACACCGGGTTGCTGGTCCCCATGGTGCTCTGTGCTCTCTGTGGGAGTCCTCTTCTTCCACTTGTTTGCAGATACTCCAGCATGGCCTACATCAGTTCTGGACCACTGGTCAGGTGTCTTTCCAGACAGGGTCTTCATTCATCTGTATTTAAGTCAGCAGCAGAGCTGATGGATGAGGGCACAAATCCAATATTCTCCGATGTGAAACTTCCACAAAAAGTTAGTGTTTGTGTTAATCCACCATCCAGTGTATCTTTTACAAGTTCAGTAAAGAACAGAAAGTCACAAGCACAGCCTGCATTCCACACTGAATGCATCCAAGGTCACTTGGGATGGGAGGAAAGCATGTGCCTCCCCCAGTGCAAGCAGCTCAGACTAACTTTCCATTTTAAAAAAGTGGAATATGTGAAGCCAGCAGGTGGCATGGTGGTTAAGGGTGCTGGACTCCCACATGGTTGACAGAGGTTCGAGTCCTGGACCTGGAGACTTGCTTTCTTGCTTTCTCAATTTCTCTCTCTCTCTCTCTCTCTCTCTCTCTCTCTCTCTCTCTCTCTCTCTCCTCTCTCATCTAAGTAAAATAAATAGAGTTAAATAAAATAATTAAATAATAATCATGCCAGGCAGATGCATGTGTACAAAATCCCAGGAAGAGAATGGAGGAGAAGAGATTGTGGCATGGCCATCCCCTTTGAGTGGATGATTTTTCACTTTCCATCTCAGTCTCTGTCTCTCTATGTGCACACACCCTAACGCAAACCCCGCAAAAAAGTTGGACAATGGAACTCTATATCTATTAATATATCATAAAGAAAAATGGAATGATTCAGGTAAAACTACAAACAATACAACACCTCTGTGTGGGGAATTGAGCACATGGGGACAGACAGGAGAGGTGAAGTTTCTGCTGTAAAAACATTTTATACTTGTGAGCTTTTTAGTTATGAAAATAAATAGCTAAGCATTCAATATAAGAAGATGGGGGAGGGAATGAAGCTTTAAAGAACACCCAGAAAAACAAAAAATAAGAAAGTACTGTTTGTTTTCTCAAAGGCAGAAAAGTATAAAATAGACAAAAATTACTAAATTTTTAAAATATTTTATTCATTTATTTTATATTACTTTATTTTATTTTGAATTTGACCAGAGAGAGACAAAGAGAGAGAAGGAAAGTGAGAAAGCAAGCTGTCAGGTCCAGGACTCGAACCATGGTCAGCCATGTGGGATTCCAGCCGCCTTAACCACCATGCCACCTGCTGACCCCAAAAAATTACTAAAGTTTTTTTTAAGGAAAAAAACCTGAAGATTTTGTTCTCCAATTAGTTTAATAAGATAGTTATGGAAGACTAATAGATAAAAGGAAAAAGATATGAAAATAAATAAAACATACAATGAGAAGGAGGATAGAATATACGCAATGTCAAAAACAAGCATATATTAACAAATTTAAAAACTTAGATGATATAGAAAAATCCAAAGAAAAACATAATACTAAAATCAAAAATAGAGAATTTGAAGAAAACTCTAAGAATAAAATAAATTGTCATGGTAGTCAAAGACCTCCACTCTGTCCCTCACCCCAACTCTTCATCAAATTCTCCCAGCCTAAATGACTCTTCAGTGAACTTCAGTGAATTCTACAGTGGGTAAGCTCTGTGCAGAGGGAGCTGGATCCCACATGATGGTTTTAATCACATGTCAGACATGTGCATGTGTGCTGGAATAGATGGAGTGAAGAAATGGAGGAGGAAAGGATTGCCGTGCGATTAGGCCTCATTCAGGAAGGAGAAGCGTCAGGGTGGGGGGAATCATTGCACGTTCTCTCTCTCCCTTTCTCTCTCTTTCACATGCACATACATATGCCCTCTGGTAAAATAAAGAAGTAAATAAATAAATAAGGGACCAGTCGATGGTGTAATGGTTACATCACTGGACTCCCACGTAATTGACCATGATTCAAATCCTGGACTCAGCGGCCTAAAACTCATGCCAGGTGTATGTGCATGCATGCTCAAAATCCCAAGAAGAGAATGGAGGAGAAGGGATTGCGGCATGGTCATCCCCCCAGAAGGTGATTTCTTGCTTTTTGTCTCTGTCTCTCTGTCTCTCCAGCGAGTGCATGCACTCTATAGCAAAAATCTCTCTTAAAAATAAATAAATAAATGATTTTTTTAATGGTTTTAAAAACATTAAAACTACAAACCATTTCTCTTTTTAATTTTTTATTTTTTGAGTTTTTTTCTTATTGGGCACGTGTGCCAGAAAGATAGAGAGAGACAGAGAGATAGAAAGCAAGAAATCACCCCCCAGAGGGGATGGCCACGCCGCAATCCCTTCTCCTCCATTCTCCTCTAGGGACCTTGGGCATGCACGCACACACGCCCGGCGTGAGTTTAAGCCACCGGGTCCAGGACTCGAACCACAGTCGACTACATGGGAGTCCAGCAACATAGCCATTACGCTAACTGCTGGTCCCATCCATTTCTCTTTTTAAATATAAATGCTACTTTCAAAGTAGAAGCAGAACCTGATCACTTGTCACTTTCTCTTTTACAGTCCAAGTCACCATCATCTTTCACTGGACTTCGTGCAGCAGATCTGTTTTCACCGTTGGCCTGTTGCCATCTATTCTCCACAGTGGCAAGAATGTTTTTTTTTTGAGATGTAAAACATCACTCTCATTTCTTTCAGGTATCTGCCCATATATCTTTTGATAAAAGAGGCCTTCACCTTCCACAGTTCCATCACTCTTTGTCCCTTAGTATGCATTCTTTTGCTTTACTTACTATAACCTGATATAGTATATATTATTTTGTTTATGCTTTGTTATCTGTGTCCCTAATCAAAAATTAAATTTCATGAGAGCAGGGATTTTGTTCTGTCACTGCTGTTTTCTCTACACACTTAGATGACTGGTTGCCAAATAGTATAGTAGATACTCAAATATTTGCTGAGGAATGTCATTTATATAACTACACGGGAAACAATACTGATCTTGTTTAGGACTTCGTGTACACACAAACTATCCATCTATCATCTATATATCTATCTATATATGCAAACATCCAGAACATATATGCATTAAAGAACAAATGTATAAAATGTACATATATTTGAGGAGCTTATATCTTAGTAGTGGAGACAGCCAGACATCGACATAAATTACAATACAATGTAAAAAGTACAGCACTAGAAATAGCATAGAGAGGACCAGCAGATGGCATGGTAATTAAGGCACTGGACACTCCCACAGGGCCAACCACAGTTCAAGTTCCAGACCCTGTGTCTCACTTTCTCACTTTCTCTCTCTTTCTCTCTCTGGTCAAATTAAAATAAATGAATGAATAAATCAAATTAAATAAAATAATTCTTTAAGAAAAATTAAAGGGAGCATAGAGAAGGGAGTGGTTAAAATGTGACAGAGTCCGGGGCAATTGTACTGTGCTAAGTTTAGAGTAGACAATAAATCTTAGCTGTCCCTATCAGTGGCCTATGGATATTAAGTGCAAAAACAGAGACAACAGGAAGCAACTAATAGTTATGATATATTTATGAATGAGTTTTTAATTAGAAAGAGTATTAATTCATGTAAGATATCAAAAGGAAAGGTTAATATTTCTTTTTAGACATTTAAAAAAACATAAGGGAAAGTTCTGATACCAAGTGAACACTATTACTGTGCACACATACCATTCAGCATCATAAATTGAAATTAGTCCTAGGAGCCAATGGTGTGTAAGAAGCAGCTACTGCTAACTTTGTGACTATATTTAGTTTCTCTTATAAACCAAGGAATTATTTTTCTGCTGCTCTTAAATTCTTTGTTTCCATACAAATAGTTTCATAAAAATACACATGTCAAAGTACCCTGACTTCTAGAAATGCTACTGGACTCAGACGACTAAAAGTCACCTAATGATAATAAGTTAAAGAAAGCAAAGTTATAGTGTTAAAAAATAGAGAAGATGCGGCCAGCAGGTGGTGTGGTAGTTCTAGCTCCCACATAGCTGACTCTGTGGCAGCTTGAAAATCATGTCGGGCACGTGTGTGTGCATGCCCAAATCCCAAGAGAAGAGTATAGGAGAAAGAGTTCTGGCATGGCCATACCCCTCTTGCAGGGTGATTTCTCACTTCCCCTCTCTCTGTCTCTATTTCTTGCCAGTACCCTATGGCAAAATCTGAAGAAAAAAAAAAATAGAGCTGGCATTGAACCTTCCTGAATTTATCAACTAAACCATTCATGTTGTTGGTTTGTTCATTCTTTTCTTTCATCCCTTCTTTCCTTCCTTCTTTTTCTTCTTCCTTCTCTCCATTCCCTTCCTCTCTTCCTCTTTCTTTCATGAGGGAGAAAAAGAGAATAAGAGTGCGGGAAGAGGAGGAAAGGAGAAAGATAGGCATTGTTGTAGGGTCTCACCTCTGTGATCCTTTGCCCTGGCCTCCCGGTTAGGATCACAGGCTTATGCTACTGCACCTGGTGTGTCCAGATGGGTATGGGACCCGAACCCAGGCTCCCCACGTGGCCCCACCCTTGCATAGCAGCACCCTACCACTTGCACCTCTGTGGCTGGGCCACATGCCTTACTTTCTAAGCCTGACATAGCAGACACCCAAGTACAATTACAAATTGAGTAAAATTTGCCTTCTCAGTATCCCCTTAGAGTAATTAAAGTCTCCTATGCTGAAGGACACTGCTTGTGGCCTAGTAAACAGAGCAGTGTTGGAATCTGGGTGGTATACTCTAGAACTAAGGTTGCAGCCAGGAGTCACTGAATTCTGTACATGAAGATACTTTGCATCCATATCCTGTAAGGGAATCAGACTTACTTACACAGATCATGGATTTTTTAAGAGAAAACTATACTTAGTGGTCAATCTGGGCTCTGGAGCTAGACTGTCTCAGTAAGAATCCTGATGTTAAAACGTGTTTGTGGGACCAGAATGGTTACATTGCTGGACTCACATGTAGTCTACTGCAGTTCGAGTCCTGGACCCAGTGGTTTAAAACTCACAATGGGTGCGTGTGCGCTTGTGCCCAAGATCCCAAGAAGAGAATGGAGGAAGGGATTGTGGCCTGATCATCCTCCATGGGGGTAATTTCTCGCTTTCTCTCTCTCTGTCTCTCTGTCTCGCCAGCAAGTGCATATGCCCTATAGCAAAAATCTCTCTCAACAACAAAAAAAAGTGCTTGCTGTGGAACCTTGGAAAGTTATCTAAGCTCTCCGAGTCTCATTTCTTCATTTATGTATTTGGATGATGATAATAATATTTGTGGTTGTTATCACAATCCAGTGCATTAGTATTTGTAAAGCACTTATAACAGTACTTGAAAACAAAGTATTATTTAGTAGTTTTAAAATAATGAATAAATAAATAACCGAGGCTGAATTTGTGGCTTAAAGGTTAAGGGAGCCAGATCCCAAAAGGCTGACTATAGCTTGAATCCTAGCCCCAGCAGCATGAAAAACATGCTGGGCACACATGTGTATGCAATGCCCCAGTCCCAGCTGGAGAAGAAGTGGTGTGGAAGGGATTGCAGCAAGATTACACACCACTGGGAGTAGTCTCCAGAGCGCTTTCTACCTCCTCCTCTCTGCATCTCTGCCTCTCCGGAGAGTGTGTACATGCCCATCGGCAATTAAAAAAAATAGCAAAATAATAAATAAACCACAGACCAGTGTAATATCACCTCTGGTAACAAAAAACTAAGTGATTACTGAGCATAACTAAAATAAGCCAGAGGACAGTTTTGAACATTTCTTCTTAGATACATGTAAGACTTAAAATCAGATGGCGATAAACTACTGGGCCGATATTTGTGTAGTAGAAGGAATTTTGAACTATGGGCCTGAAATTTGAGACTGTGTTTACCCTGGGAGTATTTACCAATGTGAAAGAGGTAGCTGAGATCTTTTTTTTTTTTTTTTTTTCTTGGAGAGGTTTTTGCTATAGGGCGCGTGCGCTCACCAGACAGAGAGGCAGAGAGCAGAAATCACCCCCCAGGGGGGATGGCCACGTTGCAATCCCTTCTCCTCCATTCTCCTCTCAGGATCTTGGGCATGCACGCACTCACGCCCAGTGTGAGTTTTTTAAGCCACTGGGTCAGGGACACAAACCGTGGTCGACTACATGGGAGTCTAGAGACATAGCCATTACACTAACTGCTGGTCCCGGTAGCTGAGAATTTGGATAGTGTTTCTAACACCCTTATGAACTTAGGAGAACAAAAATCAGACTCTGGTACCCAACAGGGATAAGGACACTTTTACCATCCATCCTTATTTGGGCATTACTCTTTGTGTAAGAGTAAAATGGAAATAAACCAGCTCTTGTATGAAATGAATCTCAGTTTTAAGTCATCTAGATGTCTCATAAAATCCTGAGGTTTAAATAAAAAATTAAAGGTATCACTGTTAGTGCCCTTGAATACCTAACAGAAAGAAAGAAAGAAAAAAAAAAAAAACTCTACAGAAAAGCAGGATTACCCTAGTCTTTAAAAATCTTACTATAAACAAATTATCAAATAGAATGAATAGTATGATATTAAACATAAGCCTCACAAATAGATAAGTTAATGTAAGTGAGAACAGACAGCAGAAAGAAAACCAAAAGGACTCTAGCTGCTAGAATTGTCCGGTAAAGACTAAAAACTAATGATGTCTACCATGTCTGAGGGCATGAAAACCAGGCTGAAAAATTTCAGCAGAAAAATGGAAAATTTCAGCAGAAGACTTAGGAAAGAACCAAATAAAAATTATAGAGTTTAAACATGCAATAATAAAAATTAAGAAAGAGAAAGAATTCGAAAGCAGATTAGACACAACTAAAATTTAAAAAGGAAAAATATCAGAAAACAAACATAGAGGGACGAAATGAAAAGTGAGTAAACAATAAATACTTAGTTAAATTCTCCCCCCGCCAAAAAAAAAAAAAAAAAAAAAAAGAAAGAAAGATAAGTGAATAGAAGCAACTTTCAACAAAATATTGGAAAAGAATTTTCAAAACCAATGAAAACCAGAAAATTACAATTGCTACTCAATTGTAAACAGTATCAATGAAAGGAAGTTCCCATGTAGACATATAATGAAGCTACATATTGAGGCAAAGAAAGCAAGAAACACCTGATAGAAGACACAGAAGAATAAAAGATTACCTTCAAATAAAATATATAGATGGCTGGTTTTTAACATCAATAAGAAAAATCAGAACATAATAAAATGATATTTTCTTCAATGACCTGAAAGATGAAACTTCTACACTAGAATTCTATAGCCAGTGAAAATAACTTTCAATAATGCTACAGGGTCAAAACTAGGGTGAGGCAAATGAGACAGAGTTCAAAATAGAAGAAAGCACTCCCCAGCCTTGTAAGTGCCCAAGCCTGAGGGAGAGTACATTGTACACCCTGGGCACCTCACTTATCTCATCCTAGTACTTTCACTGGCAAACTAGTGATTTTTTTCCAAAGAAAAAGAGAGAATGTGCAAAATACATGTATAAACTAAAGAAAATTCTGTAGAATATTCTGAGGAGAAAATGAATCCAAGATAAACGACAGAGATTTAGAATGGAAAGAAGAACAAGGAGCACTAATAATGGTATTCAGTACAATATTCACACTGAAGGGATCTGGGAGTAATAGACAAAGTATCTTAAAAACGTTCTCCCTTAAAGCATCAGGAAGCTGAGAAGAGTAAAGAATTACAGGACAGGGGCCAGCAGATGGAATAGTGAGTATGTTGCTGGACTCTCACATCACTTACCACAGTTCAAGTCCTGGACCTGGTGGCTTGAAACTCACACCAGGCACATGTGTGTACATGCCCAAGAGCCCAAGAAGAGAATAGAGATGGGATTGCAGCATGACCATTCCCCCTGGGGAGTGATTTCTCACTTATTCTCTCTCTCTCTCTCTCTCTGTCTCACACACACACACACACACACACACACAAGCACATGTGCCCTAAGGCAAAAAATTTAACAACAAAAAAAACGAATTACAAGACAAGACTTATTCAAAAGACAGAAACCCAGTGGTAAAACTAACACAGTGCTGCTTAAACTCTAATAGTTTCTACAAGTTGTGGAAGAGGTGCTAAAATATTGATCATCATTATGACACCTTCATGGAACCCCATGTAAGACAAATATTTGAATTCAGGTGTTTTCTCAGCACCTAGGTTTTAAAGTTAAAATTATCCAAATTTCTGAAATGGGTAGTGTAATCCCATATTGCTAGTGTTTTTAACTACCTACTGAAGCAAATTTAGCTTGACTCTGGAAGAAGATAATATTTCTAGACTTCATATTGTTTTTTTTTCAATTTTTCATGAGTAATGTTCTCTACACAACCAAAACTAACCAGACAAAGAGAGAATAGCAATACAAACAAGACAATAGACTAAGGAAACATAACCAAAGGGGAAGAAGCTATATAATAGAGTTATCCAATATAGACTTCAAAATAACTATCCTTAGTACATTCAAGAACATAAAAGACAAGATTGAGAACTTTTTTGGAACTGCAGGTGGCATGGTGATTAAGGCATTAGACTCCCACCCTGCTGGCTACAGTTCAAATCCCAGACCTGGCAGCTTGCTTTCTCACTTTCCCTCTCTTTCTCTCTCATGAGTACATGTACCCTACAGCAAATTAAAAAATAAAAATAATAAATAAAATTTAATAAATAATTCTAAAAAAGATTTTAGAAATCTGAAAAAATAATAAAAAGTAAAACATGAATAACAAAAGTTAAGAATTTGTTGGGTTAGGATCACCAAAGACCTTCTGCTCAGACTTCATCCTCCTGTCCCCCAGATCTAGTGAGGAGCTGGGACAAGCCAATCCGCAGCCATCTATATCTGAGTTCTGAGTGGCTTCATTCAGAGATTAGGACCACTGAAGACCTTCTGCCCAGACTTCACCCTCCTGTCCCCCAGACCTAACCAGGAGCCAGGTTAGAGCACCCTCTTTATTCTGTCCCTCTCTCTCATTTTTAATTTTTTTTATTTTAAACTTCTTAGCTCTCTGCTGCTCTTTGGTCTTGCTAATTATTACCTTTTCCTTGCCCTCATAGAACAAGCCAATTAGCAGCCATCTGTATCTGAGTTCTGAGTGGCCTCATTCACTTGGCATGCCAGCATGCGATGCAGTTTGCCTTTTTACTTAAATTAATTTTTTTAATTGTTTCACCCTTCTTTTTTATTCTTTTCCTTTTATTTTCTTTTTACCTTTCTCACTTTTCTGCTCTTCCTCCACATACTGATTTTCTAGACAGGTCTAGGTGCTCAGTAGCCAAATATCTGAGTACTTTTAGGGTCAGTATAATCCTCAATTTCTATTGAATCAGCTGCACAAAAAGGCACTGTCTAGAGATTGCAGGTTGCCTCCTCTTCATTCCTCTGATTGCTCAGATTTAACTCCCCAAAAATGTACAATCCATGAGATGACCAGAAACCACCACAGAGGCACGAAAAATATGAGAAACTAAAAAAATATCTCTCCTCTAAAGGAAAAAAAGAACTCTTCTTCCTCCACAGACAATACAAGGGAACTCGTGGAAATGTCACATAAAGAATTTTAAATATTCATAGTGACAAAGCTAACAGAGATGTAAGAGAATACAGACAACGAACTCCAGAAGATGCAGGAGAAAAGAGACACCAAGTTTTAGGAGGTGAGGAAGTTCTTACACATTCTGAAAGAGGAGGTACACATCATAAAAAGAATCAAACTGAATTGTTAGAGATAAAGGCTGTAATACAGGAAATCAAAATTCCCTTGAAAATATCAAAAGCAGATTAGATCATGCAGAAGACTGAAACTCAGATGTAGAAGATAGAACCCTTGACCTAGAAAAATTCACCAAAAAGACTGAGAAAAATAACCCAGAAATATGAGAATAACATACGAGTAGTACTAGATACCATTAAACACCCAAACATCTGGATAATCAGTATCCCAGAAGGTGAAAAAACTAATAAGGGCCTTGATAATCTATTCCATGAAATCCTGGAAGAAAACTTTCCAAACCTAAAGAGGCATTCAAATATCCAGACCCAAGAAATACAAAGGACCCCACATAGGATCAACCCCAAAAGATCTTCCCCAAGGCACATCATAGCCAGATTGACCAAAACCACAGACAGAAGAAGATACTAAATTTGGCAAGAGAGAAATGTCAAGTTACTTTCAAGGGATATCTTTCAGGCTTACATTGGACCTCTCATCAGAAACAATGTGAGCAAGGAAAGAATGGGAAAATATATTCAAAGAGTTAAGTGAAAAACAATTTCAACCAAGAATACTATACCCAGCAAGATTATCTTTCATATGGGAAAAAAAGATAAAAACATCCTCAGATAAACAAAACCTGAAAAAATTTACCAATACCAGACCAACTTTTCAAGAAGAGCTGAAGGGAGCGCTATCCTAGGAAAAATAAAGTCAAACACACAGAAATAAGAGTACAAAAAACAACCAAGAGAATGGCCAGCCTAATGGTAGGGACAAGTCCAGAGTTGAATGTTAATTTCCAGAGTTTAAATGGAAAGAACAGACCACAATAACACTGCAAATTCAATAGAAGAGAGATTAAATACATGAGACTGAACTAGTGAAATAGAATTTTTTACTTTAGTCTAAAACATTACTGATTTCTTTGATGCTTTGATTTCCATATTTAAGGATTTTGGTCTTTTTTTGAACTGTTGATAGGTTCATCTACTTACTATTTGAACTCAATCCTAACCTTTTTCCTGGCTTTAAATTTTAAGCAAATTTCTTTTAATATTTTTAAATTTTTATCTATTAAAACTAAAGCTGTTTTTCTAGAAATTAAAAAATGCATTAAAAATACCTATTAATGCCCATTTAATGATTGTAGTAATCTATATAACCCCAGCAAGGTGCTACTTTATAGTATGTTCACTTTACTCACTGAAGTTTATGCTTAAAGTCAGACACATGTTCATAGATATGTATATGTATATCTATGAACAGCTGTGCTCTTTATTGAAAGTTTTTTAAATTAATTAAGATCTTTAGTGAATCAATAAAATATGAAAAATAAAAGGCATAGAAAACAACTGTAGATACTAGAGATAGTGTGAGAGGAGGGGAGGAGTTGGCAGAGGGTGAGAGGTAGGGAATCAAGGGGGGAGGAAACAAAATATATAAGAAACAAGAAATAGAAAATTATTTGTTGACAATAACACGCATAGTAATATCCTCGATTGAGCCAATATACAATGTATTCTGGATGAGAGATCTCATTTTGTATATTGTATTGATGTACAGTAAATGAATATAAATAAGAAAATTAAAATTTTTAAAAAGAACTTGTTCGATGGATTTAATGCAGTTAAGATGACTGAAGAGATACATAGTAAACTGATGACAGGTCAGAAGTGAATGTTCAGAATGAAGTATGAAGAAATGCACAAATGGAAAAAACAAAAGACACAGTAAGAAAAAATAGAGAAAATAGTGAGAATATCTAACATACAGGTAACAAGAGTCTAGAAGAAATAAAGAGAAAATAAAATAAAAGCAATCTGGAAAGAAGTTAGCTGGGAATTTTCTTAAACCTTATTAAAACAAACTCAAACCAAATATTTACAAAGCTCAATAAATCCAAAGTCAAATAAATAAAAGCAAATCCATACCTTGAGTCATCATAGTAAAGCTTCATAAAATTAAAGCCAGAGAAATCTTAAAGCAGTCATAAGGCAAAAAGTACAGTTACTTCCAAAGATTGACAATTAAACTTGGCACCTGGTTTCTCAGTAGAAACAACAAAAGCCAAAAGATAATAAAATAATATCCAAGGGATAAAAGAAAATGACTGACAATCTAAAATTCTCCACCAGAAGAAAACATCCTTTAATAACATAGGTAAAATCAGATCATTTTAAGACAAATGAAAGCTAAGTCATCAATTGGCAACAGATCTACACTAATAAAAACGCAAAGGATTGCCTTCTGCTCAGAGTAAAATCAGAAGCTCAGAAGTAGAGAAGAAATAAGAGCAATTAAGGGAAAACTTCTAAGTATATCTGAATAAATATTCACCATATAAAGTAGTATTAATAAAATCTCATATGAGTAAAATTATTTAGGGACTCGCCATGTTGCCTAATGGTTAAAGGGAGCTAGAACCCAAATGGCCAACTACAGTTCAAATCCTAGCTCCAGCAGTTTGAGAAACACATGTGCATGAATGCCCAAAATCCCAACAGGATGGAGAAACGGAGGAGACGGGATTGTGGTATGACAATATCCCATTGAGGAATTCTCTCTCTCTCTCTCTGTCTCCCAGTTTCTCTCTGGTGAGTACACATGCCCTTTGGCAATGGAAAAAATATAGAGAATTAACATATATAACAGCCACATAAAAATTTAAAGAGGATTAAATGGAATTAAGTTGTTTTAAAATCCTTGTATTTTTTTCAGGATAAGGGCAAATGTTTTGAGCTTTACTAGTCGAAAATAAATGTAATAGTTTGAGTCATCATTCATAGTAGTGAAAATATGTGCATAATTACCAAACTAATGAAATTGGAGATATAGAATAACAAAAAAAATTCATGAAACAATAGGTGCAAATAGAAACCAAACAGTGAAATTGAATATTAAACCATGCATTCAATCGAGAGAAAGAAACTATATAGGTGTGTTTTAATATATGAAGAATATCCAGCTATATAATAGGAAGATAACTGCCAATGAGTAAAAAGAACTATAAAGAATCCAAGAAGAATAGGTGAAAGGAGTATCTTCTACTGCTGAGGACTGAGGCGGGTCTTCCAAAGTAGAACAAACATGGAAGCTCCACCTTTACCCTAGGACTGAAATCCGGACTTCATCAAAGAGGTTGTACTCATGACTCACAGGATGGTGGAGAAGTTGGCTGAGGTGCCCTAATGACAGAAGTCACCAAGAAACTCCCATTGAAGTGCCAGAAGTGAATGTTCAAAATGAAGTATGAAGAAATGTACAAATGGAAAAAAAACAAAAGGCACAGTAAGAAAAAATAGGGAAAATAGTGAGAACATCTAACATACAGGAAACAAGAGTCTAGAAGAAATAAAGAGAAAATAAAATAAAAGCAATATCTGGAAAGAAGTTAGCTGGGAATTTAGCTGGGGAAGCTGTCCTTGGAGAAATTCTGCAGTGTCCTTCTTTGTCTCTCCAGTGGCCTCCGCAGATGAAGTGTATCATCCTGCCAGTTGTTAAGAGCGAAATGTTCTGGGGCCAGCCCGTGGCATAGTGGCTAAGGTACTGGACTCCCATGTGGTCAACTGCAGTTTGAGACCCAGACCCAGCGGCTTGAAACTCATGCCAGGCACATGTTCATGTGTGCCCAGAGTCCTGAGAGGAGAAGTTAATACAGAGTGGCCATCTTCCTTGGTGATTTCTCACTTTCTGTCTCTCTAATTATCTTTGTCTCTCCTATGAGTGCATATACCCTACTAAGAAAACACACACACACACACACACACACACACACACAGAGAGAGAGAAAATGTTTCAATATCACAAATGTGGCAATGAAGAGATGGATTGGAGCAGTGAGGTGATAGATTGAAAATTAATATAAACTAATGAACTAGATCATTCAATTAAAAGACAAACATTGGAGATCAGAAATTGGCACAGAGAGGGTTCTAGAATAATGTTCAGAGACCTTGCTGAGTACTCTGGGCATTCCTGTCCCATGTCTTTCATTCATGGAAAAATAAAACACACCAGGTGCATGTGCCTGCTTGCTTAGAATCCTGGTGGGAAGGATGAATGAAGGAAAGGGGATTGCAGTGTGACTAGGCTCCATTGAATGGGAGCTTTCTCTCTCTCATATGCACACAAAGGAAAATATACTAGACATAAAAAGTTACACTTTATTATATAAGTTTAATTCACAAAGAATGTATAACAAATCAAAAAATTGTGTGCATTGGGACCAGCAGATGGTGTAAGGGTTACATTGCTGGACTCCCATATGGCTGTGGTTTGAGTCTCAGACCCAGAGGCTTGAAACTCACACTGGATGTGAGAAGGGATTGCGATGTGGCCATCCCCACTGGCGGGGGGGGGGGGGGGGTGATTTCTCACATTCTGTCTCTCTCTCTGTCTCTCCAGTGAGCACATGCACTATATATCAAAAGTCTCTCTAAAAAATAATTGTATGCATCTAATAACTTAGCTTCAAAGCATATGCCGCAAAAATTCATAGAGTTACAAAGTGAATTGGGTAGCAAATTCACAATCATACTGAAAAATTACACATTTTTCTGTAATTAATTTAAAAAGTAAGTGAAAATAGTAAGGATATAGAAAATATGTGAGGTTGTTAAAATAATAGACATGTAAGTCACTGGAACCACAATGAGAGCCCACAAACACACTGCACATACATGGATATTTTATCACAGAAGTAGCACTGGAGAATAGGGAAGGGAAAGATGGTCTTTTCAGTAAATATTGTTGGGACAAGGAAAAACACTAACTGCAAAGAAAAGGAGAAATAATACAGTATACTAATATTAAAGTTACTAACTTTTGTTCATCAAAAGATATCAGTAAGAGATTTAAAGATCACATACAGGGGCCAAATGGTGGTCAAGTGGTGACACTACTGGAGCCACAGAGGAAGGTCCTTGATTCATGACCTGGGGCCTTCCTCTACACACCTGGTGTGCACACATGCTGGTCAAGGATGGGGTGGATCAAGACGCGAAGACCTGATTGAAGATAACTGTCTCTCTCTTCCTCTCCCTCATGGAAAAAAAAAAAAATGAATAAGACAACTCAATTAAAAAAAAAAGTGGAAATCTTAAACAGGTATTTTAAATAAGATGAAATACAAATGGCTGATTAAGATCCTAAATCGTATTAGTAATGAGGCATATGTGATTTTTGTTAAATTGAGATACTAGATACTCATTTGAATAGCTAAAATTAAGTCTGTTTGTTACAAGAGTTGGTGAGAAAGTGGTGCAAAAGCAACTGCAATCCACTGCTGATTAAGAGTGTAAAGTGGCACAACCAAAGCGGAGAAGCAGCCAGACATTATTCAACAGGAAGGAAGACACATAGGCCATATGACTCAGCAATACTTTGCCTAAGCATCTTCTGTCCAGAAAGGCAGGTTTAGATGTACCAAAAGACATGTCCAAGAACTGTCATAGGAGCATTTTGCATAATAACCAAATAGTGGAAACAAACAAAATGCCCATCATTAATAGAGTGGATTAAAAAAAGAAAATGTGACACATGTATTTAATTATACACCAGTAGAAATTAATTTACTGCTATTTGCATTTACAATGTGGTAATTTTAAAAACAACAGTGTTAAGTCGAAGAAGCCAGTTAGAACAGATTGGCATAAAGTTCAACATCAGGCTAAATAAAACCGTCGTGTTTAGAATGCATCTCTCTGGTTGGAAGGCATTCGGAACAGCAACTGTGCAAGCCAAGAAAGTGGCTGCCTTTAGAGGGAGGGGAGGCTGTTACTGTGTGGAGCAAGTGGGGATTTCTAGAGTCCATAGATAGAAATGATCTATTTAGGTACCTACATCAGAGTTACTTGAGTATTTCCTTTTTAATAATGAATTTATGTGAGCATGTACATTGGGGTACTTGTCTAAAAGCTTATTATATTTCATAATAAAGTAGCTCCAAATAAAAGCTAAACAATCTGAACATGGTCAGATAATCTAATGTGGTGGAAACATTGTGCCGGGTAGTTCCTGTGTGTTCTCTTTTAATCCTGATAATACTATGAGAATTGTATATTATAGTATTGTCATCTCTGTTTGGGGGATATGAGCTATCTGTCATCTTTATCCTCTCAAACTGGCACTGTGCCTGGCATCCAATAGGAACCTTTTATGTTCGACATTAAACTGGAGCTCAGAGAAATTAAATGATTCTTTCCTGGGCAGAGTAATTCACAAACAGTGGAACCTGCAAACCCAGGTTTTCCTCGTCCAGACTCCATCAAGCACACTATATCCGCCTCTCCACATTTCTGCTGTGGCAGACAGAAGCTTCCCCAATTCTGCTTGCCAACTGCACATGCAGCTAAATAAAAACCTATTTCCAACCAAGGACTGCAAATAGATTGCAAGATGAAAGCAACTAAGGAAGTTTAAAGAAAAAATAGAAAAAAAAACCCTGCCTTGACTACAGAGCCTCTGGATGGTAGGACGAAATGGGAAACATGTGCCTTTTACTGTTGTGTTAAACTGACGTGAGACTGAGACAAGGAACCGGCATGCCTTTCTTCAGGCAAGAAGCACTGTGCTTTTGTACTAACCACAATATTTTCAGAAGTTATTCTGGAAACCACAGATAAAATTTACATTTTTATTTTTAAATACTTTGAATTTCCCCCTCTCTTCACAGCTCACAGCTCATCAGGAGTCATAAAGTATTGGTGTAGAGACTGGTAAATGGCTCTTGGGTCTAGTTATCTGGACATACTTGAGACTATCGAGGTAACGGCAATCTGTTTCTGACATACAGAGATTACAAAAGTCCAGATGGACAGAGGGTCTTACCTTGTGCACTGACAGTGACAAACTTAGCTTATTCTTGGCAAGAGGAGCATGTTCTAGGGACCATCTGAGATGGAGATGTCAAACTGCAGGTCACAATTCATCAGTGGATCACAACCATTTAGAATGAAATAAAGTAACTTAGAAAACATTAAAGTTGGGCTGAGCCTGTGGCCTGGTGGTTGAAGGAGCCAGAGCCCTCATGGACAATGTGCAGTTCAAATCCCAGCCCTTGTGGCTTGAAAAACAGGTCAAATATATGTGCAGATGTGCCCCAAAACTTGACAGGATGAAGAAATGAAGAAGGATGTAATCACACCTCATTGGAGGTGTTTGTTCCCTTTCCTGCTCTTTTGATCTTTCTCTAGTGAGTGTTGTATCCTCTGGCAAATTAAAAGAAAAAAAAAAGAAGAAGAAGAAAGTTATAGAATGTATTGCCCATAGTAAGAGGAAGTACTGTTTCATGAATTCATACAGATATCTGCACGTCAATATTTATCCCAGCACTATTCACAATTGCCAGGATATGGAATCAACCTAAGTATCCATCAACTGATGAATGGGTGAAGGAAATGTGATATATAGAGAGAATACTATTAATTAAGCCATCAAAAAGGACAAAGGCTGCCATTTAAATGACGGAGCCTGGAGAAGATTATGTTAAATGAAATAAACCAGGCGCAGAAAGAAAAATACCACATGTTTTCCCTCATGTATAAAAAAATGAAAAAAATTACTTCCTAGAAGTGGCAGGATGAAAAATGACTGCTAGGGACTGGGAACAATGAAGGCTGAAGAGTGGGAAGAGAGATGGCCATAAACAAAATCACAGATAAGAGGAACAACGTTTAGTGTTACAAAGTACAGTAGGAAGAATGTGATTAACAACTTGCTGCTTATCAGAGTGGCTAAAAAAGAGGATTTTTAATATTCCCAATACAAAAATAAGGAAAATGGTTGAGATAATGTGTGTACTAATACTTTGATTTCATGTTTGCTATTATGTTCATGACTGAAAAATCGCACTGTACCCTCACAAATACATAAAATTATTATACATTATTTTTAAAAGTAAGTTCTATGTTATAAAATTTTCATTTTACAATATGTGTGTATATCCATACGTGTGTGTGTGTGTCTGTGTGTGTGTATATATGTGTATATGCTAAGTTGTATTATAAAATGTTTTCTTAAGATGGGACACAGTAAAAATATGTTTGAAAAACCCTGACTTATATAATATTTTTCTTCTATACTCTATAAAATTCATATTAAAGACCTTTAGTTTTGTGTTCATTTTTGTGATAATTAGATTGAAAAAAAAACCAAAAACAAAAACAGAAAGACTGAGGTAACGGGTATGTCATCGCACATGTCCGAATTCATAAGAATCAGAGACTCAACGTTGACCTGGGAGCAAGTGTATAGCCAGTTGACTAGCAGGAGCTAGTAAATTCCAGGACGTCAGTAAGCCAAAGCAAGAAACAACTGTTCTGCACCGTTCTGTTATGTTTTCTTTCTAGGTTTTTGCCATAGGGTGTGTACGTTCACCACAGGGACAATGAGAGGGAAGTGAAAAATCATTCCCCAGGGTCTGTCACAATCACAATCCCTTCTCTTCCATTCTCCTCTTGGGATTTCAGGCACACACACACACACACACACACACACAGATCTGGCCTGATTTTCAAGCTGCCAGTCAGTGGTGAGTCATGTGGGAGTCCAACACTTTAACCACCATGCCACTGCTGACCCTTGCGCCATTATTATTATTTTTAATATTTTTTCTCATTTTTTATGTTTAATCACTGTATATATATTTTATAAGAAAGTATTTTAGAATTTTTTTAACTTAACTTTATTACTTGTTTATTTTAATTTGACCAGAGAGGGACAGAGAGAGAGAGAGAGAGAGAGAGAGAGAGAGAGGAAAAGAGAAAGCAAGTTGCCAGGTGTGGGACTCTAACCGCAGTCGACCATGTGGAAGTCCAGTGCCCTGAACCACCACACCACCAGCTGGCCCCAATTACTGTATATCTTTATAACATAGAAATGAATTTTCTCAGCATAAATACACTGCCTGTTAGTCTAATCAAGAATATTGACTACCATAAACATTATTATAAACTGATCCAAAGACAAGAGTGGAGCACAGCTGAGTCCACAGTCTGTGCCCAGTCCCACTGAAGACCAATCCTCTAAGTAGTCCTAATTTCCACTGAACACCAGAGACCCCAAAACCACTCCTGTTCCAGACCCTCAGTCACAAAGGTCGACTGCAATGCCTAATGACGCAGAAACTTCATCATGTCATCTAGACCTCTCTCCTTATTTACTAGAAGCTTTCTTGTTCTAGTATCTTCAACTTACCTTTGTCTCTAATAGAACAAGAGTTAGTTTCATTTCATATATGAAAAAGATTATGAAGCCACCTAGGAATATTTCCTTCGAGCATAATGATTTTATGTAGATATTAAATTGTATTGGGTATATAAAAAGTCCTCCCTTTAAAAGAAAATTAATAGAGCATAAACATGCACATGAGAAAGAGAGAAGGAAAAGTACTCTCCATGGAGCTTGGTCATAGTGCAATCCCTTTCTCCTCCCTCTGGCCTGCCAGAATCCTGGGTACCTGCACATACACCTGGAGTGTTTGTTTTGTTTTGTTTTTGAGAGGTTTTTGCAACAGAGTGCGTGCACTCACCAGAAAGACTGAGAGAGACAGAGAGACAGAAAGTGAGAAATCACCCCCCAGGGGGGATGGCCACACCACAATCCCTCCTCTTCCATTCTTCTCTCAGGGTCTTGGGCACACACGCACACGCGCCCGGCGTTGAGTTTAAGCCACTGGGTCTGGAACTCAAACCGTGGTTGACCACATGAGAGTCCACCATTATGTCATCTGCTGGTCCCAACTCCTGGAGTGTTTTTAAGTCCACGAGACAGGGAACTCAAACTGAACTGCAGTCAGCATGTGGCTTCCAGCTTTGATTTCCAGCATGCTACTGGCCATTCCACAAAGACCAAACTTTTAATTTTTTAAAAAATAAACAAATTGATTCAGGAATATTTCCAGGTAGATCTGCTCTGATCCATTATATGTAAATAAAAGTTTACAAAACTTAGGTTTTTGTACTAAATTTAAAAGCATTTAAAACATTACGAGTGAAGATTTGTAAAATGATTTGGTACAGATAGATAGGAAGAAAGACATTCTATTTCTGAGCATAAGTCTGCTAGGTATCTTTCTAATTTCACTGAAATCATGTCAGAGCAAGCAATAGACTGATGGAATTCTGGGTAGAAGCACTCATCGATTGAAAACAATGAGGTCTTGATTCTAAACCAGTTACCTTTAGTCAAATGACTCTTCTTCCTCAGAGGTCCCATGAAATGACAGTAATAAGATGTTTTAACTTCTTAGAATGGATTACTCTGTTTCTGAGCTATGAGTTGAGTATTGCTGCTCAAAGAGAGTAAACACTTAGAGGGGAGATTAATGACCATTTTCAAAATACAAACACTACCGCTAATTCCTTACAATCTCTCTTACTCTCATGGGAGCGTGTACAACACCGTGGACAGTTTAACACAGCCTCACAGCCAACAGCCCTTTCCAATAGAGGATTTGTGGATGTGCCAGGTGTTGTGTGAAGTCTCACACATACATGTTCCCATTTCTCTTTACAATGAGCCTGCGAATTAGGACTTGTTTTCCTTAAACATGACGAGTTTTTAAAAATATGACACTGAAGCCCATTTTCTAACTCATAAATTTCTGTCCAACTCCAGAGTCTTAGCACTGTAATGCTAAGAATGTAATGAAAAGAACCAAAGCATCCTTTATTTTCCTCATTGAGAGGATCTCTCATGAAGTTTATTTATTTATTTATTTTGGCGGTAGGAGGGCCAGGGGTCTCATGGAGAAGGTTTAGCAATTGCATGAATATTTGAGATTAAATTTCTTGTCTTCCAGAGCCTTGTCTTCTGCAGGCAAAATAAACACTATCATTATTATCCATTAAGTTTTCAGAAAGATCCATAATTGTTTAATAGATGATAGTGATTCATTTAGTTTCATTATGAAGTTATTATTAATTATTTGCTATTGTCAATTCCAAACTGATAAATCAAAGCAGTACAGTGATACCTACTAGAGCCAGGGCTGAAGGATATGGAGTACTTTTGTTCTCCTGTCTCCTTTTTTTTGAACATCTACAGGGGTAAAGCAAGCATAAAAGTCCAAATCTGGCTCATGAGTGCATCTGTTCTCTGACAGAATACCTGCTGAATGACACTGGAGATTTGGATTAATTCTGCTTTGTAACTGACCCTGGCATAGTGCCCAGAGAGTAAGATCCAAAGGGTACTTATTCTCCTAGTGCACACCGCAGGGCTGGAGCAATCTCTGACGAGACTACTAGGGGTGGTGTTGGCAGCACACGGAATAAAGAATAAAGAAATCCAGGCTTTCTGGATCTGATACTGGAACTCTGAAAAGTGGGATGAGGAAGGAATGATGTTTCATGCCAGACCAGTGTTTTCAAATATAATTAATTGCTTGCATATCCCTAACAGTTAAAAATAATTGAGCACATCTTCCAACATGAGGTAATTTATTTGTTTATACATTGATACATGTATTATTATAATATGTATGTATGTATACAATATAGAATTTAAAAATATAAACAGGGGGGGCAGCAGGTGGCATGGTGGTTAACGCACTGGACTTCCACATGGCAGACAGTGGTTGGAGTCCTGGACCTGGTGGCTTGATACTCATACTGGGAACATGTGCTTGTGTGCTCAAAATCCCAAAAGGAGAATGAAGGAGACAGAATTGTGGCATGGTCACCCTCATTGGAGAGTGGTTTTTCAATTTCCCTCTCTCTGTCTCTCTCTGGCAAGTGCACTCACCCTATGGCAAAAACCTAAATAAAATAAAAGTTGTTATGTGTACTTGCTAAACTTTAATGAATAGTCTTGAGCAATCCCTGAAGTGTACTTTCCATCTCCCCTTCACACACACACACACACACACACACACAGTACACCACTCGTCTAGACTTGACAGGTACAGGCTATCCTGGTCTGTCTTTAGAATCTGCAAGCCCCTTGAAGGTCAACTATGTTAAAGAATTTTACTGTTTAGAAACAAGATTCCTCTACTTCATTGATGTATGGTGTTGAGGGCTTGTCTTATTGGCTGTCCCCCAGGCTGGATGTAGGCAGTTTCATGTTTGTTATGCTAACTGGTGCAGGTTCATCCCTTCTACATCACAACTCTCAATAGGATAAAACCTAGGATGTAAACTGAGCAGATCTTCAGCAAAAATGACTTAGGGGGAAAATGTGAAATAATTGAATTTCCTTGTCTTCACAGTTTATATTCTATAAAGTACCATAATGCAATATTACAGTCCACTCGCACCCTTCCTTAGGGAAGAACTTTGTGGTTTCCTACTCTCTGAGTGGAATGTTACAAAGGATATTTTAAAATACTGGAATAGACCTATGACTTTACTAATGAAGTTTATGTTTTAAAATATTCCTTAAAATTAAGAAATGATATAACAGTGGAAAAATAAAAGAAAAAAAGATCAAGGAACATTTGAAAAACTTACTATATTTGTTCAGAAACAGTATTTCTGGAAAGACTGTGTGTAATGGCAAATAAGAGTTTCCCTTGTATCAATACTGCGCCTGCGCAGATGCTACGGTCTTTTTCCCCCTGTAGTGCTTGTGGGCCTGCAGGTCAGCCTCGGCTGTAGCCGCAGGTCTCTGTTCCACAGGATGGGATTTGTTAAAGTTGCCAAGAATAAGGCCTACTTTAAGAGATACCAAGTGAGGGAACCAGCAGTTAGCGTAATGGTTATGTCGCTGGACTCCCACATAGTCGACCGTGGTTCGCGTCCCAGACCCGGTGGCTTAAAACTCACGCCGGGCGCGTGTGCGTGTGTGCCCAAGATCCCGAGAGGAGAATGGAGGAGAAGGGATTGCGGCGTGACCATCCCCCCTGGAGGGTGATTTCTCGCTTTCTGTCTCTCTGTCTCTCTCTGTCTGTCTGGCGAGCACACGCGCCCTATAGCGAAAACCCTCCAAAAAAAAAAAAAAAAAGAGATACCAAGTGAAATTTAGAAGATGATGAGAGGGTAAAACTGATTACTATGCTCAGAAATGCTTGGTGATCCAGGATAAAAATAAGTACAACATACCCAAAAACAGGATGATAGTTCGTGTAACTAACAGAGATAGCATTTGTCAGACTGCTCATGCCCATATAGAAGGGGATATGATAGTCTGCACAGTTATGCACACGAACTACCAAAATACGGTGTGAAAGCTGGCTTGACAAATGATGCTGCAGCATATTGTACTGGCCTGCTGCTGGCCCGCAGGCTTCTCAGTAGGTTTGGCATGGACAAGATCTATGAAGGTCAAGTGGAAGTGACTGGAGATGAGTACAATGTAGACAGCATTGATGGTCAACCTGGTGCCTTCACCTGCTATTTGGATGCAGGCCTTGCCAGAACCACCACTGGCAATAAAGTTTTTGGGGCCCTGAAAGGAGTGGTAGATGGAGGCTTATCTATCCCTCACAGGACCAAACGATTCCCAGGTTATGATTCTGAAAGCAAGGAATTGAATGCAGAAGTCCATCAGAAGCACATCGTGGGCCAGTGCGTTGCAGACTACATGCCTTACCTAATGGAAGAAGATGAATACGCCTACAAGAAACAGTTCTCTCAGTACATAAAGAACAATGTAACTCCAGACATGATGGAGGAGATGGATAAAAAAGCTCACACAGCTATATGAGAGAACCCAGTCTATGAAAAGAAACCCAAGGAAGAAATTAAAAAAAAAGAGGTGGAATCGTCCCAAGATGTCCCTTGCCTAGAAGAAAGACCTGGAAACCCAGAAAAAGGCAAGTTTCCTCAAAGCTGAGGAGCGGGCTGCCGAGAGCTAAACCGAACAATTTGCTATGACTTTATTCAAGATAAAAGATAATAACAACAACAAAAAAGAATTTCCCTTGTATCTAAGATATTTGTTGTGGTTTGAAGCATTATACTTTACACGTTTAAGACCAGCCCCACATCCTACTGGTTAAGGGAACCGAATCATACCACAGTTCAATCCCGGTCTCAGTTGCTTAAAACAAAACAAAACAAACCCAAACCCAAACCCAAAACAACAACACATTATGTTTAAGTGTTTTAATTATAAATCAAGGAATATTCTTTTTTTCCTGGCTTTGCCTGAGCCCCATCATCTGTAGTCCTTCCATCTCTCAAAATCCTTTTCTTCTCCTTTTTCTGTATCAAGTATTTTGAAGTTCATCTTCATCACAGTCAGAACTAGTCATTTCCTTCTAGTTTACATGTTATACATTGTGGTACTTTTCATCATCACCCTGATTAATAACAGCTACTATGTCCCAGCTCATCCTTTATCAATGGTAACTCTAGGAAGACTTCGAATCTAGGTCTAGCTACGTGGCCTAGAGGTTAAGGGGGCTGGATTCCACATGCCTGAGTGCACAGTTCAAATCCCAGCTGGGTAGCTTGGAAAATACTCTGGGCACATGTGTGGATGACTCAAATCACGACAGGATGGAGACATAAAGAAGAAGAGATTATTGTATAACCGTGCTCTACTGGGAGGTGTTTTCTCCCTCTTCCTCTCTGTCTCTCTGGCAAACCTATGCACTCGCTAGCAAAATTTTAAAAAATAAACAGTTCAAATCTGTCTAACATCAAAGTCCATATCCCTCTTTCATATTGTGTCTCATAAACTATAATAACTAGACTAAGATGCCTAAAAGACCAGTATGGCATTGCAGCATCTCACATACCACCTTGTACAAAAGAGGTAATCTGTTCATTTAAATTGATAAATACTAAACAGTTATTTTGAATATACAAATTCAAATTACAGGTATTAATATGTAAGTTAGTATGCCATTTTGTTGGCCTTTAAAATTAATATATTTTTAAAATTTACTAATTTATTTTATTTTAATTTGACCAGACACACACACACACAGAGAGAGAGAGAGAGAGAGAGAGAGAGAGAGAGAGAGAGGAAGCTGCCAGGTTCGGGACTCGAACTGTGGTCAGCCATATGGAAGTGTCCAGCACCTTAACCACCATACCACCTGCTGGTCCCCTAAAATTCACATTATTTTTTAAATACATTTTCTTTTTTTTCTTTTTCAAGAAAAATAATATGGAAAGGAACATGGAAAAAAATCAGTGGACAGCAATAGCGTGCTATTCTTTTTTTTTTCACTTTTTTTGGTTTCTTTTATTTTTCTTTCTCAGATTAATTAAATTCACATTTTACATAAAGTCCCCACTATGATGTATACAATATACATATACATATATAGTTTTCAACAGAGAACTCTACATTTTTGGTGTTAAATGGTTCTTCCCTTTGCCCCTCACGCCCACTCTCTACCACCCACTCCCCACCACCCACTCCCTTCCCTTACAGCCTCTGGTATCTACATTTATCCTTTCTGCTATCATATCTTCAGATCTCTCTCCTTCTGCCAGAGTGCTGATATTTTTTTTTCATTGCACATCTTTACAGTGTACAGCATGGTTTTTCCCAGCATGAGTATAGTGCACATTAGTCAAGACAATGATATCACCATGTACATCATCATCAGCAGATCACTCTTCATCTTTGTGTCTATTAAGTGTGATGTTTGTTCCCTGAATCCCTCCCCTCCGCCCTCCATTACTCATTCCCATTACCTCTCCCATACTGTCTCCAGTATCTGCAGTTGCCATCCCTGCCACTATACCCTCCAGTTCCTTCACTTTTTTTTTTTTTTTTCCAATTATCAGCTCATAAAGTTTTTTACAATAGGGAACATAGATTCTACTCAGGGTTGGGTTAAGGGTGGGTCTCGTGCAGTTCCGCAATTGTAGGTGAGTCTTCATGGGATACAGTTTCAGGAAAGCGGTTCTGGTAAGCAGAGATGGTTATCAGCTGATGCGGCACAGCATCCATCCTGTGATTACCGGGAATGGTGTTGTGGGGATCTGCAGCGTGAGTCATCCTCGGGTATCTGGCTTCTTTAAGAATGGTAGAATAGTTCTTGTTTTTCCCTGAGGTAATGCAGGGCTGGTAACCATCATCTTCTCACTGTCCAGAGGCAGAGAAAATCCTCCTATACAATATATTTCTCAATTGGTTCAAAACAGCCAAAGTCCCTCCCTGTTGCCCACAGTTGCAAGTTCTTAATCCTTGTTTTTGGCTTCAGTTTGTCGCCCGCGACCGGCGGCCACACGCAGGCCCGGGGGCTACGTGCAGGCGCAGGCCCGGCGGCCACGCGCAGGCCCAGCAGCCACGCACAGGCCCGGCAGTCACGAGCAGGCCCGGGGGCCACGCGCTGGCCCGGTGGCCACGCGCAGGCCCGGAGACCACGGTCAGGCCCGGCGGCTGCGTGCAGGCGCAGGCCCGGCGGCCACGCACCGGCCTGGGGGCCACACGCTGGCCCAGTGACCACGCGCAAGCACAGGCCCAGGCCCGGCAGCCACACTCAGACCCGGTAGCTACTCACAGGCCCGGGGCCCACACGCAGGCCCGGCGGCCATGCTCAGGCCCGGCGGCCACGCACAGGCCCACCGGCCACACACCAACCCCGAGTGCGCGACTGTGCCCAGGACCCCGCACCACCTCCCGCTCGCCTGCCCGGCCAGAGAAAGGAAGGACGGCGACCTCGGCCGGTCCGCGCCGCCAGCCCGCGTCGGCGCCAAGCACGGGACACACCCAGTGCCGGAGAGGCAGCGGGGGCCGGGCGGTCCGGGGCGCGGCACGTGGAGCAGAGGAGAGCCCTGCGCCTGCCGCTGCGCGCAGTCGCAGGCGCCCGCCGCCGCACGCAGGTCTATAGCGTGCTATTCTAAAATAAAATATATATGGACTTTAAAAAGTTCTTAGAAAAATGGAATTAAATGTGAGTTTATTTTGGTGTAAAAAATTTTGAAATCCATGGCTAGTTTTTTATAATATGCATGTCTATGAACTTTTAGAAAAGTTGGTATTAGAAAGCAAGAGAATACTATTTAACTGAAAAAATTCTACTGAAAAGAAAATTAATCGATTACTTAAGAGAATGTGCTCATTTTACAAGCTCCATCTATAGTCTTCGTTATTTGACTTTTCCAGTTCACAGTAGATGGTTAATGATACACACTCAAAATATATTATAGAATAATGCTACAGAGGAAATTCACTGCCTGCATAATAATATTTATGCATACCCTTCTCAAGAATTTTAGAATGTTAGAATAAGCTGTCAGAAATCCTGTTTGACTGAGGCCTCCCAGGAAAAGTTATGAAGATTCCTTTGTCTAGAGAATGCTAGTAGAGGGAATTGTGAAACACAAACAGGTGCCTAGAGGAACAGGAAATTCCTTGCAGACAGGATTAAGTCATGTCATGAAAGAGGAACCTGGCTTTGGGAGGTCAGCCTGGGTAGAAAATGGCCCACTTGAGAATAGCACCAGAGGGACTTTCTGAATGCTCTCAGGCCTCTTAAGAACTTTTTCTACATTTCCTGTAGAGAGGCATATAAAGCAGAAAAAGTAAGGCCATTTCGCTGAAGAGTTAAAGCCATCATTTAAAGTCAATTTAAGGTTTTATAAAAAAGAGAAAAGACAATTTTCCTTCCTTTTTTCTCAAGTACCCTCAATAGGGTCTCCTGCCATGGCAATTTGCTCCCAGCCCTCCCAGCCAGGTAGGAACATGGGTATGTGTGCCCAGCAAGAACAGATTGACCAGGGAACTGAACCTGTGATCTTCCACATGTATCCAGCAGCGCCTGAGTAGCATGTTACCTCTGTCCTACTGTGCCACTGTGCCAACTCAAATTTCCTGTTGACTACAATCTGTGTTGTTCATTTTGACCCTTCCACAGCAGTGCCAGCAAACTACAGCCCAAATGGAAAGTCCATCTAACCACCTGTTTTGATAAGTTGTCATCAGCTAAGAACTTTAGACATTTTTAGACCTTCAAATATTTTTAATGAATTATTTTTTATTTAATTTTATTTATTATTATTATTTTCCTGTTTGATTGGGCGGGGATGGGGGGTAGTGAGAAAGCAAGCCACCAGGTCCAGGACTCCAACCATGGTCCACCATTTGGGAGTCCAGTGTCTTTAACCCCCACACCACCTGCCGGCCCCAACTTTTATGTACTTTTTTTTTTTTTTTTTTTTGGAGAGGTTTTTCGCTATAGGGCGCGTGCGCTCGCCAGACAGACAGAGAGAGACATAGAGACAGAAAGCGAGAAATCACCCCCCAGGGGGGATGGTCACGCCGCAATCCCTTCTCCTCCATTCTCCTCTCGGGATCTTGGGCACGCACGCACACGCGCCCGGCGTGAGTTGTAAGCCACCGGGTCCGAGTCGCGAACCGCGGTCGACTACGTGGGAGTCCAGCGACATAGCCATTACGCTAACTGCTGGTTCCCACTTTTATGTACTTTTATAAAACCAAAAGAAGAATAACATAATATGTGAAATATATATAAAACTCAAAAATAAGTGTCTATAAATATCGTTTTGTTGGAGCACAGTAACATTCATTTGGTTGTGAATTTGTTTTTTCAGTTTTTTAAGATACGTAATTTTTCATTTGCAGAGGGCACATGCACTTGTCAGAAAGAGAAAAACAGAGACAGGGAGACCAAACTCCCCCATGATGGGACATGGTCATATCACAATCTTTCTACTTTCACTTCTCCATCCTGTCAGGATACTGAGCATACATACACATGAGCTTGGCATATTTTTCAAGCCATCGGGGCCAGGATTTGAACTGCTATTGTCTGTGTGTGATCTGGTTCCCAGTGCACAGTAATTACCTGCCATGCTAGCAGGTGAGCCTAGTTACGAATTTCCTATGGCTGCTTCTGTGATACAATGGTCATGTTGAGCAGTTACAATGGGAATTGTATAGCCCACAAAGCCTAAAATATTTATCTTTCTATTTACAGAAAAGGATTTCCAACCTCTGAATTATCAGTGGAAAATCTTCGTTTCTCCTAGTCTCCTGAAATCACTAGTTCTCAGTAGACATGAAGGGGTCTTCTGAGGCCTGTGCCCTTGCCTCTCCTAGGTTGGAAGGGGAAGAGGGGATTATTAACAAGATAAAGGGAAAGGAGGGGCTGAGAGCCCAGAAACTGCTTAACTTTAAAAAATTTTAAAAAGGAAAAATTACAAAAAAAATTGAGAAGACAGAGACAGAGGTAGAGAGAGACAAAGAGATACAGAGACAGGAGGCTGGAAAGTCTTCCTCCTACCACATGAGTTTGAGGGCTGGAGGCTGAATTATCAATGGAAAATCTTCATTTCTCCTAGTCTCCTGAAGTTACTAGTTCTCAGTAGCCATGAAGGTGTCTTCTGAGGCCTGTGCCCTTGCCTCTCCTCGAGGTACGCTACTGTCTTATTCTCTACTTTTTCCTTTTTACAAATGATTTGGTTCATGATATGGCTGACACGATGCCTAAATTTTCAGAAACTCAGTAGCAGTAAGAAGTAGCTAGCATGAGGGCCGGCAGAAGGTGTGGTGGTTAACGGTACTGGATTCCCACATGGCCAACTGTGGTTCAAGTCTTGGACCTGGAGGCTTGCTCTCTCACTTTCCCTCACTCTGTCTCTCTCTGGTTAAATCTTTTAAGATAAATAAATAAAGTTAAATAAAATAATTCTTTTTTAAAAAGTAGCTAGCATATCTCACAGTAAAATCAAGATGAAAAAAGGTCATAAAAAATGGAAACACAATTCTACACCTAGATCCCAAAGAAAACAAAGCACACACACACAAAACACAGCAAAACCCAAACCAAACCAAACAAAGTTGTGATTCTCAGTGCTGGTTGTACATTAAACTTACTTGGGGAGCTTTTTATTTAATGGGTCTAACATGTAACCTGAGCATCCCTATTTTTAAAAAGTATTCTAAGCTATTCCAAGTTCAGCCAAAGTTGAAAAATCACTTGCAATACGGTAACTATGAAAGTAGAAGAGATAATGGTAAGTGAAATACCCAGCATCTAGTGTGTGTATGTAAATGCTTAGAAGATTCTGTGAGATCAGTGAACCAATGATCCTGCAAGATGTGGCAACTGAAAATCTAAAATGATCTTAAGTTGCAGATACCAAATAAAAAATTAGGAAATAGTAAAATTAACTCCTATTTGTCAGGCAATTTCTCTTGTACCAGACACACACACACACACACAAACAAACCAAAACCAAAACCAAAAAAAAACAAAACAAAACTTTGAGTCATTATATGACTTATTCCTTATGTTAATTCTCTGAGATAGACCTCATTATCCCCACCTTGTGGTGCAGAAAACTGAGGCTTAGAGAGGTTAAGTAGTTTGCCTAAGTCACCAGCCGGTATTGAGCATGGCTGTTTTATTGAATTATGTGTAATGAATTGAACATGGCTGGAGACTAACTGAACTGTGAATTTATTAGAAAAGAAAAATCTATGTGATTTTTTGAAAAGAGATTTTTGCTATAGGGCACGTGCACTTGCTGGACAGAAAGATGAAAGTGAGAAATCATCCCCCAACCTGGGGTGGGGGGATAATGGCCAGGCCACAGTCCCTTCTTCTCCATTCTCCTCTAAGGATCTTGGGCCCTCGTGCTTGGTGTGGGTTTAAGCTGCCAGGTCCAAGACTTGAACTGCGGTCAACTATGTAGGAGTCCAGTGACATAACCATTACACCATCTGCTGGTCCCCTAAGTAATGTTTTAATGAGAAACTGGTGTTAAAGTGAATGTAGACAATAAAAGAATTGATTTTTTTCCCAAGATATTTTCCCAAGATTTCCTAACCTAGAATATTGAATATTTGTAAACATATGAAAAGAACGGTGCTACTTTATTTGGGGGAGAAAATAATTTTGATTTTTAATAATTCAGGAAATATTTAAATTACTTACATTATGCCAAATATTTATTTATTTATTATATATTTATTTCATATCACTTAAGCTTAATATATGAAGTTGGGGGACCAGCAGATGGTGTAATGGTTGTGTCTCTGGACTCCCACATAGTTGACTGTGGTCTGAGTCCCGGACCTGGCAGCTTAAAACTCATGCTGGACATGTGTGTGTGTGTGTGTGTGTGCTCAAGATTCTGAGAAGAGAATGGAGGAGAAGGGATTGTTGCATGGCCATCCCCCCTGGGGGGGTGATTTCTCACTTTATGTCTGCCTCTCTCTGTCTCTCCAGCAAGTGTATGTATCCTATAGCAAAAATCTCTCTCTAAAATATATATATATTTTTTGAGTATATATGTATATATTTTATATATGAATTTGGTACTATTAATATATATATATGTGTGTGTGTGTATGTGTGTGTGTGTGTGTGTGTGTGTGTGTATATATATATATATATATATATATATATATATATATATATATGAATTTGGTACTATTAATATTATTCTTGTTTAGAGATGTTGCCCAAGATTACAGAATACGTGATACAGTCAGGATTCAATCCCAAGCCTACATGAGAGCTGGCACTCTGAATCACCCTGCTCTGTAGCATCTCATATCAGGTTTAGGGTGACTGTAAGCCCTGCAGAAACATGCTAGAGCAGTCAGAAAATGGCTACAGCAAGCACATACAGCAAAATAAACATTTTTATGTGTCAACATTCATGTATCACTAGTTTCTTAAAATTCTTATTAAGATGGTGGATATATATGGGACATATATACTCTCTCTTACACAATTCCTGCTTCTTCCTTTGTAATAAATACGTCACTCTCTAGTAACAATGATAGTGAGTTATTCTTGTGTTTTAGATCAAGTACTCTCTTCTGGAGGAAAACTCATGAAAGAAAACCGAAGTTATTTTGAATCTTATGTCATATTATTTAGAAATTTACTGTTTGTTTTTAGGTAACATAGCTTTTATTTTTATTATTTTGTCATTTTCTCTAACATGCTATAAACGTATTTTTAAGTTCTAAATAACAATTCCATATAGATTAATAATTTAGTTTGATATACAATGCCACTAAAAATTAATCAAGGGCTTCTAGCAGTTGTTTAGAAGAAAGTAAAACACAGGAAAACCTAGCTCTTGGGTCACTTACTCTCAACTGGGAATAAATCTCCTTGAGATTAGTTTTATATAGTATTTATTTCCTTTCGTATTAGGTCTCCAGGAAAGTCAGGACATAGTTTTGTATGTTTTTCTATGCAAAAATTTGTCATGACTTTCCCGATGAACCAATATTTAAATCAAGTTCAACACTGACAAATGATCCATACTAGGAAACATTTTGTGCCTATTTATTTGAGCATGAAAGTGTTTATAGTGAAACACAAATCAAAACTGCCCTTTTCCTCCTCTATTAACGTATCTGCTTTGACATTCCAGACTTAATTATACTTCAGAAATTAATAACTTATTGAATAAATATATCTCTATTTTCTTTAACTCAGTTTACAACAAATATAGGAATTGAGCACAGTTCACATGTGCATGGCAGAAATCTGTATATATTTTTATTTATTTTATAATTATTTTCATTTATTCATGATAGAGCACATGTCTGCACACGAGAGAGACAGAGAGAGAGAGAGAGAGAGAAAGAGAGGAGCACCCTCAAGAGGATTTTGGTCATGCCAGGATTCCTTTCCTCCAGCCCTTGAGCCTATTGGGTCTTCGGTACTCATGCTGATGTGTTTCAGGATGATCAGGCCATATATTTGAACTGCAGTCATCATGTGGGATCTGGCCTCTTTTAAACAGTATACTGCCATTGCACCATGAAGCCTGCCCATATTTTAATTTTTAAATTTAAAATTTTAACAATGAATAGCATGTGCTAGGTGGGGTGGGGTTGGAAGAGAGAGAATGAGCGAGAGAGAGAGAGAGAGAGAGAGAGAGAGAAGCATCTTCAATATGGTCACATCTCACTGGGTTCCCCTTCCTCCAGCCCTCAAGATCCAGGATATCCAAGTGTAATGTGTTTTCAGGCTGTCCCAGGGACTCAAATACCTGGTTGACCATGTGGCTTCTAACTTGGCAAGGCGCTTGTGTTACTGCTGAGCCACAGCAACTAAACCAGAAGGTTTTTTAAAAATGAATATTGAATTTTTTTTTCAAAGACTCTTCTTCCTGTTATCCAGGAATTTTAACATCAATTTGTTAAAAAATCACCAATAGAACAATGGTTTCCAAATTATGTTTCATGGTATCCTCCATCCCTTGAGATGGCAATAGCCAGGACTTCAAATTCTATGCTCAAATGTGTGAAGCACCAGTATACTATATATAGTCTTCTTTAAGCTTCACAATACATATTAGCAGGTTAAATGTTCTGAGACTTTCTACAGTTAAGACAACTGTTTTCTTAACTTTTTGTTTTTAACCATGACCATTCTTGCTCATAACCTTACTAACATACATCCCAAGATCCAGGAGTATCTCTCTCTTTCTTTTTTTTCTTTCATTTGTTCTTTCCTTCCTTCCTTCTTTCTTTTTCTTTCTACTGTTCCCCCCCCCCCTCCAATGGAGGCATGCACTAGCCCAACAGAGAAGACAGAGAAAAAAAGAAAATACCTGCCCCCAAGGGTGATGGTCACATCACATTCCCTACTTCAGTTCTCCTTTCAGGATTTTGGGCATGCACACACTTGTACTAACATGTTTCTTAAGTCACCAGATCCAAGACTTGAACCTTGCAGTTGACCATGTGGGATCCAGATGCCTTAACCATCATGCCACCAGCTGGCCCAAGTGTTTATTTCTAACATTTTATAGAACTAGTGTTCTGTGATTCCGTTTGGAAACTGCTGTATCAGAGCCTCCTTGTAATAATAGGGGAGAAGGATGGAAACCCATATACAGCCCTCAAGTGTCTTTTATCCCCTAAAAACTTTGATTGTTTTCATCTCCTGCCATATTACTACTGCTTTAGTAAAACCTTAGAGAGTTTTAGTTCCATTTACTTTTATTTTACACATATGGTTGTGGTACTAATGAACAATTGAATGCCCAAGGGGACAGACAAGCAAATGCAAGAAGTTATTAGAGGTTGAAAAATCTATAACCTAAATATATTCAATTCTATTATTTTCTCTTAAAATAATTATGTGTGCCTAACACCAACATATATTGAACATGCATATACAAGGATTGTTTTTCTTTAATTTGCTATGGAGGGCACGTGCTTGCCAGAGAGACAAAGAGAGGGAGAGAAAGGGAAAATGAGAAAGTACTCCCTAGGAAGGATGGTCACATCACAGTCTGTTCTCTTCCATTGTCCTATCAGGATCTGGAGCATACATACACATGTGCTCTGTGTGTTTTTTAAGTTGCTGGGTCTGGGGCTCAATCCACACAGTTGGCCACATGGAATTCAGATGCCTTAAAAACCATGCCACTGGCTGGCCCTACATAAGGATCTTAATGCGATTACCCTCAGTATAACAAAAAGACATGTATAAGGAGGTGTGTCATTCTCGTTCACTTGTTGACAACCAGTAGAGAAGAAATGGAATCTACCAGTCTGGAGAAAGAGCCTGAACTCAATCATATTAATTACTCTTAAACCACTCTGGGCAATGATGTCAAAACCATAAAATAAATAAAACATTGTCATATTACTTCAGACCTTTTACTTCCCTACAGACGTGGTATTGTTATTTCAAACCTGTCCCTCTTTCCCAGACCACCACATTTTTAGAGGTCTCTTTCCTTACATTCTCTCATTTATGATACATTTCCTATTGTCTTACAAGCCTCAAAGTTGAAACAACTTCAGGTTATTCAATAAATCAACATGTTTCCATTTCCCTCTTTATTGACATTTATTTTTAATATTTACCTCAGTCCTACCGTATCAAAACATATCTAAACCAAATTTTAAGTTCAATTTAAGGATCTACCTATCATGTTGAATACACAGTACAAATATGAAACTATTTTTATTTTATCCTTATGGTGAGTACCTTTCTCACTTTTGCCTAAAATATAAAATTTTGATACGAAATTAAGTATTAACATAAATATTGTTTAAGGTTAAGGAACATGTTTTGTTTACCTTTATGTTCCTAATGTCTAGTACAGATGCCGGCATTCAATATATGTTTGTGAACTAAGATTAAACTGTTGGTTAATATTGGATGAACTTCCCCATAGCTTGAAAGACTGTTTTTCTTGCTATCTCATCTCAACTTCCCATTCTGACCACTGATTAGAAGAAAACTCCAAAATTAGCTTTAGCTAGGCTTATTTCTTTTTCCACCTAAAATTATTTTAGTACTAGCAGACCCTTAAAGGAAACATTTCTCTACTTACTTATAAGGTGTACTCAGTGAAAAACAAATAAAATTTTAAAGTGGTCAAAAACACAAAATAAAATAGTACTAAGTACCTGTTACAAACTGGGTGCTGGCTATGTACTCAAAAGAAGCAGAAGTAATTTAAAGATGTTACATCTTCTTATGGAACTTATACCCTAGTTGGAGGCTAGTATATAAATATTTGGATTGGTTAAAGACCCTAGAAAGAACAGGGTGGAGACTGGGGGAAGAGTATTTCAGATGGCGACACCTCAGTTTGGAATACTGGCTCTGAAGCAATATTGACTGGTTTATATCCTAACTCCACTTTATTGGTGACTTTTAGCAAGCTATTTACCCTTTTTGTGCCTTTTACACTTAAGTGGAGGGCTGGCTCCATGAGGCATTGGGAGGCTGGATCCCACATGGGGACCACAGTGTGAATTCCCCACCCAGTCAGCCTGGAACATACTGGGCACATGTGTGAGTCCGAGATCTGATGGGCTGAAAGACTGAAGGGGGATCTGGAGTAGTCATACACTGCAGAGGGTTCTCATCTCTCGCTCTCTGTTGCTCTCACATGGGACGCACATGTACTGTTATAAATAAAAAAGTGGATAACACCAATTTCATAGGACTCTTCTGAGGATTGAATGAGTTAATTTATCACCTAAATAAGTGGCTTATTATTATAGTAAATACAAAGACTTGAAGTTGGGTGTTTGAGGGACTCAGAACTTTCATGCGAGAAATTCCTATATTAGAGCAATGGCTCAAAGGAATGATTATATACAAGTGAAAGAGGGTGCTGATGGTCAAAACACTTGGACTTTATTCTGCAGCAGTGAGCCACTGAATGTTTTAAATAGCTAAGTGACAATATCAAAACAATGTTTTGGATAACTCTAAACTGACTGTGTGTAGAACAATGTGGGAATAAGGACCATGTAAAAGACTGAAAGAACAGAATGTGTGTTTCTGAACCTCTGTAGGTGTTCAAGAAATATTAGTTATAAACATTATCATTATGCTCTAGGTAATGTGATAAGCACTTTGGAGTATCTTGTTTAATCTTAAAACAATCATATCAGCTAATACACTGATGGTCATCGTTTTACTTATGAAGAAACTGAGGCAAGATTAAAACGAATTGCCTAACACAGCTAGTATATGTGGTAGTAAACATGACTTACATTCAAGGTGTCTGATTCCAAATATAATTCAGTTCAAAACTGGTAAGTGAAAGGATACACACAAAAAGACAAACCATGATTGGTGCCCGATTAAATATAGACCAAAAGAAAGGATTATTACCAGATAACTAAGATTTCAAGGCTGATATCCACACAAGAAAAATACCCTCTGTGTGTGTGTGTGTGTGTGTGTGTTTACACTGAATATTGTGGAGAGGCTGTTCAGAGTAGAAGAAAATTGTGGCCGAAGTGCTCAAAGTGGCAGGCTAAGGTAAATGAAAACAGAGCCATGATATTACTGGGGGAGAATATTTTATGTACGTAATATAAAATATTAAAAATTATATAAAAAGGATACATAGAGTAGAGAAAAATGAGAGAGAGTACTGTGAGGCCAAGTCACGTTTCACCTGTTTCATTAACTGATATTTCCTATAACAGTACCAGACTTAGTGGAAATATCATGGATAATTCCTAAATGTTAAGAAAGAATGTTATTTAAAAGAATGTTGTTCTTAATACAAGTACCAAAATGAGATTGAGTTCCCCTGTTTCATTAGGCTCTTTTTTTTTCTTTTAGAAAGGCCTGTTAGTTAGCTCTGATCCCACCTAAGTCACACATTACCAACTTTTAGGTGTTGACTCCTAGCTGGCAAAATTTATGTAAAAGAGTTAATAAAATATTGAGCAGTTAAAAAACTTGGATAGTAAAATATATGCTTTGATATCTCGTCTCCAGTGGCTGTACGTTCCCGGGAAACAATAAAGTACACAGTTGCAGGACCATCGTGTCCACAAAAGCTGTCTACCGAAGACAAGTGTTTTAACTATTTTGAATAAATGAGTAGTCTCATTAGTCTTACTAAAATCCTGCCGGCCTTAGGGAGCTGTCTCTAAAATGCATGAAGAGTGTGCCTGTCTGTTTAGAGAATTCGGGAGGCTCAGCAGCCAATAAGAAGGGCAAGGATCAGTGCAAATCGCGAGAACCAAGTGATCTGCAATGCGCCCGCGCAAACCGCAGCAGACTAGCTCTGCAAACATCGCATAACAGCAAACAACGTGTCCGAGAAAACGAGAGAATCCGCTACAGAGACGCAGCACGCGGTTGAACCAAAGGTTTTATCCAGTACACGTCCCTCGCCAGCCTGCAAATCCCAGCATTCACTCCTCCCACGGGAACCAATGAGGAAGCTACAGGCTCCTGCAGCCTCTCGCATCCCGGCCCAGTGTGCCGCTCGACTGAATTCTGGGATTTGTGGTTTTCACGTGGCACCATTACGCCATAGTAGTTAAAGCACTGTAGGCCACGCGTCTGATTCGAAACGAAAGCTGTCTCACATCCTTCTGTTGGTGCCCAAGCTAATCTCTTACTTATTATTACGCCAAGTCCTTACATTCCTCAGTCGCAAACTTTTTTCTTTTATGTCACACTTACAAAAAGATTATTTTCCCAGTGAGGCCCGCTTGTTACACTCATCCCCCAGGTTTTCAACCGTCGCTTGAAAATATCGCGAGAACAAATCCTTCTGGTTTTTGTCTGGCTTTCTGAAAGGCGGTCCATACGAAGATTGACGGTGGTCTCAGCCAACAGGATTGCCCTTTCACCAGCACCTCCACAATGTGCGTGGCGGCGCCTCCGTGAACTCTGACCTCGGCTCTGCGTAGAGTCCCGCGTCTGTCGTCCCCGCCCCTGGAGCGAAGGAGGCGGGTTCTGGCCTCTAGCCCTAGGGAGCGAGTGCGGATAGAGTGGGAGCGAGACGGCCCTGGGTGGAAGTGTCTGGCTCCCGGGATAGGCCCGTGAGCTCGTCCTTCGGCGGGCATCGCCGTCGTTAGGCCGGTCCGGTAGCCTCTGCGTGCCCCGGGACAGGCCCTCCCCTCGCCGGAGAAGGGGCAGCCGGTCGAGGCGCCTCCCTAGTCAGCGTCGGCGGCGTCGCGTTGCGACCCTGGAAGCGGGAGCCGCCGCGGGCGAGAGGAGGAGCCCCAGCAGCGGCGGCGGCGGGCAGCTGCACCAGCGGTAACAGCGGGCGGGATCGAGGCAGTCAACATGGCGAGCGCCTCGTACCACATTTCCAATTTGCTGGAAAAAATGACATCCAGCGACAAGGACTTTAGGTGAGGCCGAATTCTGACTCTGTCCCCATCTTGCTGTCTCCTCACTACAGCCCTGGCCCTCTCGCAGGCCTGGCCCCACCCTTGGGCCACTACTGGTTTCCTCGCTCCCCCAGAGGTCTGTAGCTCACCTCGCTGCTCGCTCCCTGGTCCCGGCGGGCCCCTTTCCTCTCCGCCCCTTCTCATCCCCTCCCCCCATTCTTCCCTCCAGGCCGTTGCCCGCCGCGGTCCCTGGGCCCCTTCTGCGTCCGTGAACGCCCAACTGCATTCCCTGCTCCTCTGGGGTGGGATTCTCGGGCCAGGTAGCGCACAGGGGCCTATCCACCCACTATTCTAGGGACAGGAATTGCTGTGGGCCTAGAGACTGGGTGCCCGGGCCTACCGGCGCTCCCGAGGCGTTAGGCCGCCTTACTTGTTCCTAAACTGCTGCCCACTTGGGGACCCAGTAGCCGCCTCCTTTCCCGTTGGTGCAAGCGGGCCTCATTGCATTCAGAAGGCGGAAAGACTTGAGTTGAGCTCTGCCGACTGAGTATATGATTTAATTATTATTTCATCTGCGTGACGGTGGAAAGAAGGGGGAATGCAGCCAGGATGGAGGAAATTTGACTGGTAGGATTTTCCCGCCAGCATCTCTGTCAGTTTCCCTTGTCAGATAAAACAGAACTCGGGATTTCAATCTCACATCCTTATATCCAGAAATCACTGCTAGAGGAGGAGGGAATTGCTGAATTGCTTAACCCAAGCAAATGGATCTCCATGAAAGAAGGACTTTTCTGAAATGGGACTGATGAATATAAAGCTTTATTATAGCAGTTCTGTTTCGGGACACTTGTGCTATTGGTTCCAGATTCTTGTAACATGCATGCTGAAGTCTTGTGTTTTCACAGATTATCTTGGTTGGTTTTTCTTGTTTTGAGGGTGGGGGGCACAATACAGTGTTTTTTTTTTTTTTCCTCGTCTTCCATTTCTTCACCAATAAGTAAGTTCTTGATCCAAAAGTAAATCTTTTTATTCCTTTGATACTTAAGTTTTTATTGTCTCTTGCTTTAGTAGTTTCAATTTATCTGCATTTTAAGGGAAAGAACAAGTAGTCTTCAATTAAAATTGTGGCTAAAGACCTTTAGTTTGTTTGTTTTGTCTCAGCAATACTTTTTAATACCTGAAAATATGTCCAAATCATATCTACAGGGAGGAAATTTTCCCATTTGTGGAGAGAGAACCATAAAAAGAAGCATAGTGTTCTTAGTTTAATTGACCTGTTTGTACATAGAAATGGTCAGTGAAGTAGTGTTGTATTTGGAAGTTTTGAAAAGCCAGTTTGCTTGGGCCAGTAGGTGGCGTGGTGGTTACTGTGCTGGACTCCACATGGCTGGCTGACTGGAGTCCTGGAAGCAGCAGCTTGATAATCAAGCTGGGTGTGTGCCTGCATGCCCAAAATCCCAGGAGCAGAATAGAGAAGGGGTTGCATTGTGGTCATCCCTCTTGGGGGATGAGTTCCCACTTTCCCTCTCTCTGCTCTGAGAGCTCACACTACCCCATGGCAAAACCTTAAAAAAAAAGACAGTTTGCTAATACTAAATATTTTGGTTCTGTGACCTTTTGGAAGTGACTTGTGTTTAGGGTATTTTGGAATATTTAGTTTGTGTGGTTCTAGTTACTCAAATCAAGATCATTGGAGGAAATAAAGAGTTTTGTATTTGAAGGATTTGAGTGTTGGTTGATTTTCTTTGTAACTTTACTTGCTCCCAGTTCAAGGTATTGACATTTAAATAACTAAGTGGAATGAATAGCTTCCTGCTAAAGAGGTATGGCATGATTCCCTTCCCCTTCTGTCCGTTTTGCTCATCCTATAAAAGTACTAAATTGCGTTCTGATTGTATTTACTTCCAGTCTAAAGGTAGTACTTCCCCTATAACAATACAGTTTTGTTCAACTAGTCTTGCTTGGGTATTGTGGTTAGAAAGACTAAAGAAGTCATGTCATGTGGTAATATTGTGTATGTAATTATTGACTGAAGCCTCCTTAAATTTCTTGTAAAGGAAAGATAATATATGGATGCCTGGTTTAAAATTTCTTAAAATAAATTGTATGAAGTAACTAATGCTCTGATGATAAGCTGCGGCTATTGTTAAATTTGATAAGGATTATCTATTGATTTGGATTGGAATTAATCAAAGCATTGCTTGGAGGATAGTGTAATAATGATGAATTTCTGATAGTTGGTGAATGTGTTGAAGGTATGATTAGGAACAGTATGTGACTTCCAGTAATTTGGCATCGAGGTGGTGTTTTCTTTTGTTTGTTATTTATTTTTTTTTATGAGAGGTTTTTGCTATAGGGCGCGTGCCCTTGCCAGAAATACAGAGAGAGATAGACAGAAAGTGAAAAATCACCCCCCGGGGGGGATGGCCACACTACAATCCCTTCTCCTCCATTCTCTTCTTGGGATCTTGGGCATGTATGCACACACACCCGGTGTGAGTTTAAGCCACTATGTCTGGGACTGGGACTCGAACTCGTGGTCAGCTACATGGAAGTCCAGCGATGTAGTCATTATGCCAACTGCTGGTCCTTCATTGAGGTATTTCTGTTAACTCTGTTTTACAAAGACTTGTAATGGGCCCTAGCCATTAGGTTAACAGTCAAGTCTTAGGAACTAAAGCACTATGTAAATTACAGACATTTAAAGATGAATTAAAATAGTGAATATTTAAATTCAAACTTTTTTTTTAAAAGAGAGATTTTTGCTATTGTGTGCGTGTGCTTGCTGGAGAGACAGAGACAAAGTGACAAGAAGCAAGAAATCAACCCTCCCTTGGGGGGATGGCCATGCTACAGTCCCTTCTCCACTCTCCTCTTGGGATTTGGGGCATGCATGCACGCGTGCCCAGGGAGAGTGTCAAGCCACCAAGTCAGGGACTCCAACCATGGTCTGCCACATGGGAGATCAGTGACGTGACCATTATGCTATATGCTGATCCCAAAGTCAATTTTTTTAAGAGAGATTTTTGCTATAGGGCACATGTACTTCCCAGAGAGGCAGACAGAAAGCGAGAAATCACCCCCTGCGGGGATGGCCACTCCACAGTCATTGTCTGTCCTCCTCTCAGAATCTTGGCCACACTACACATGCATGTGTACCCAGTGTGAGTGTAAGTGGCCTGGTCCAGGACTCGAATTGCAGTCACCTGTGTGGGAGTCCAGTGACATAAGCGTTGTGCCATTGGCTAGTCTGCCAAAGTCAAAAGGGCTGGCAGGTGGCATGGTGGTTAAGGGCGCTGGACTCCCACATGGCTGACCAAGATTCAAGTCCTAGACCTGGTGGCTTACTTTCTCTCTCTCTCTCTCTCTCTCTCTCTCTCTCTCTCTCTCTCTTTCTCCCCTTTCTCCCTCTCTCTCTCTCTCATTCTGTCCCTCACTGGTCAAGTTAAAATAAATAAATAAAGTTAAGTAAAGTAATTCTTTAATTAAAAAAAGATTTTTGTGTATTTTTCATGCAAGCATTTATTTTAATTATTTTTTTAATGTGATGCTTTGTTCCCACTAAAAATTTATTTCTTTTGGTGTAAATAGTAAGATTTGTGGCTTTGTATTTTAAAAAAGGCTAGCACCAGAAGAATCTTAAGGACTGGAATAATTAACATTATAGAATGCTTAATCTGTGCAGAGCACTCTACTGTATACTAAGGAGAGGGAAAGAAAACAATGTGGCCAACATGAGGAAAACATATTCTTACAGTAGAATCCAAAGAGAATTTGACCTAGTCACAAGGTTGTAAACTGTGAGATCTTGGGCAAGCTACTTATTTTGAAATAACGTTTTCACTTCTGGAGAATCTTGTACATGGTCACTTGCACAGAAAGTTGCTGTGTAATCCATTAATGCAGAGGGTACAGGTTTCAAATCTTTGAAATTTCAACATATAAAAGTAATTCTCTTATAGGACTTACAAGCTCAATTTATTGGGAAAAGATGACCTAACATTCTTTTTCTTGCATATTTTTAGTATTCTGCATTATTTGAAAGTGAGATTTTAAGATTTGAGATGAATGGTGAAGCGTTAGGATGAGGAATGTCAAGACTTGGAATTTGAAAGAAGAGGTGTTTGTGTATTCTAATGTCCAGGATAGTGCCTGTTAGCTACTAGCCTTGATTTTGTGAAAAAATATTATTTAAAAAAAAAAAAAAGAATGGCTAGGGCCGGCAGGTGGAGTGGTGATTAAGGGTGTTGGACTCCCACATGGCCAACCATGGTTTTGAGTCCCAGGCCTGGTGGCTTGCTTTCTTGCTTTCTCTCTCTGTTCCTCTCTGGTCAAATTAAAATAAATGAAGTTAAATAAAATAATTCTTTTAAAAGATAATGGTAATTCAAATAAAATTGTTGGAGAAACATGAAGAAACATTTTCTGGGACAATACCTTAAATAGCAGTTCTTTTTACTTTCTTCCCCAAGAAATCAGTATTTCCCTTGAGTACTCAAACTTGATTCCCTGCCGAAAGTCTTTGTACAGGTATATATTAGTTACTTTTAAATCCAAGAATATCTAGGATTGTGCATTTTATAGGGAGTAGAGAACTGAAAGGTGGTACAGGAGTAAAATTTTTAGCATCACTCTGTGAGGCTAACCCACGTGGGAAGATTCTGGCTTCATATGTGGAAATTTCCCTTTTCGCACCTGTGTGCCTATGATCCAGGACTGACCGAAGCTAGGGTTGGATTGTCCTGTCAAGACCCTGTAGAGAGTGCTGTCTCTCCTCTCTCTGTCCTTCTCAATTATGGAAGAAATTAATAAAGTTTTTTTTTAAAAGTAAGATTAAATTAATGTAGTCAGAAAGTAGGTGATTCTAATCTAATCTAAGATTTAAAGTTTGAATATAGATGAATCCTCTGGATGTTCCATTTATGAATATTAACATTGATGATTTATTGGATTAAGGTAATTAACAAAGTTCTACTTTTTTCCTACATTATTTTCATATGCTTCACTACTCATTGAATTTAAATATTCTAAGGAATAGAATGCTGAAGAAGATAATGGGTCATGACGTTTGTGACAGCTCAATATTTTTATCTTTCTATACATAGTATTGGGTCGTCAGGAACGTCATGATGCATTTTTGCATAGAGACACATAGAAAAATGTGTCCTAACTTTCCCGATTACTTTAGTATTTAATATTAGTACTTACTGTGAGTTTTATATACTTGTTTTTATTTACCCTTACAATTATAGTAAAAGTGGATAATAACCATCTCTGTTATAGTTGAGGAAACTGTGATTTGTGGAGACTAAGTATTTCATCATCATTTGTTAGATAGTAGATCTGTGATTTCTAGGACCTCTTTACCCTCAGTATAAACTCCTAACACCTGTGCTATGCTGCTTCTCCAGCGTATTGACTAGGGGATCTTGAGAGGCCTTCTGTGTGTCATTTCTGTCTAAAATTAAGCTTGTGGAATATTCTGTGCTAATGGTGTCTTTAACATGTGATTTCTTTAGAGGAGCTACAGAAAATTTAAGGTCTAGTGCTTTTCTTCAGTAAATCTCTGAGGAAAGGTCTAACAGTTCATGAAGAAATGGAACTAAAAATACAAGCTTATTTTGGTGCAAAAAAATTTGAAATCTATGCTTTTTGTTCTTATTATGCCTTTTTAACTAACTTTTTGAAGACCTTCGCATTGTACATAGTTGTTGAATAGTTAAGACATTATTATGTAAAGATAAATAACCTGAGGTGATAGATACGTAGTTGTCAGACAAGCAGCAGAGAAGAGTAAAGCAAGGAGATTTATGAGAGATATTAGCTAGGTCTTGAAAATGAAATTCTAGGTAGAGAAAATGAGTCATGTATGAAAGCACACATGCAAAACTTCATTAAGGGAGAAAGACTTGATCATCTTAACTGGGACTAGGTAAGATTCTCTTTAGGGAGCTATTTGATGGTAGGACCTTGCCTTACTGAACTAAATCCTCTAACTCTTTCTACTACTTTGGCCATGTAGATTCTCAGTAGGTATTTGTTTTAGTTAATTGAGATTTAATTCCTGAATTAAGAAAAAAATGTATATAAACATTTTAGGAAATCTCTTCATTGCAGTTCATAGGGCACCACTAGGTGAAACTGGAGCCCATGGAAGGCCCAGGTTAAGATCCCAGTTTGACATGAACATATGGGGTACACCTGTAGGGGGTGTTGCACCCTGGTGAAGTTCTGTCAAGGTTACCTGTAAGTGTGTGCGTGTGTGAGTGTGCATGCATGCATCACATAAAAGAAGCAAATAAAAAGAAACCATTGCAAGATCAACCAGTTTATTTAAAAACAACTTGATAAAGTCTTAATATAGTTCATTGTAGAATGCAAGCATTTTCTAGCTTGACAGTACTTTATATTACCAAATTTACTTACTTAGATGTTTTGCATATTGGAAGCCATTTTCTCTTGGAAAGTGTCTAAAATGCTAATAAAATCGCAGACCAGGATTGACTATGTACCCTTCTGTTTAAGGGAGCCAGATCCAACATGGCTGAACAGGGTTTGAATCCCAGCCCTGGTGGTTTGAAAAACATGCTGGTTGCTGCACATGCATGACCAAAAGCCCTTCAGCAGGGAGAAATGGAGAAGGGATTACAACATGGCCATGCCCCATTGTGATGTGCTTTCTCCATATCTCTCTGTCTGTCTCTGGTGAGTGCATGTGTCCTCTGGCAATTACAAAAAATACTACTGTAGATCTTTTAAAGAGTCATAGACTTTCAGAGATGGACAGGACCTTGGAGATCCTATCACTTTGCTAAAAGTGTTATGTGAGCATTTATAATAACCTAACAGGAAATACTAAGTGAAATGATCTTGACTTTTGCTTAAAGAAAAGCAGGTTTAATCAGGAAAAGGTCTGCAGATATTAAGAAGGTGGCTTCTGGGCACTTTTTAAGTACTTTGCAGGTTGATGGAAATAAATTGATTTTACTTATGTGATTTTTCTTGGTGTATGCATACTATTTCTTGGTGTATGCATACTATTAAATTATTAACAATGATTAGTGCTCACTTTTGGAAAAGAGAAAGGGATCTCACTGAAGAAACAGGGCATTAATAATATTAATACTGTCCCAGGTTAATTTGTAGGGAAGGAATAAGAAAAAGTGAGAGAGCAGTGGTGTGTGTACAAGTTCCTTAAAAAATACTAGGTTTACTGAGTGACAAAATTGGCTCAAATTATCTTTATTTTTGGAAGCAAGGGAAAAAGTGTGTTTATATGTAATGAGAGGAGTTGTGGTAAGATCTTATTGTGCAGTGCTGGATACCGATTTCTGCCATTATTTCTACTTCTCTACATTGGATTTACTAAAGATGAGTAAGTTTCATTAAAGAAATTAATGAGATGGCATTGTCTGCAGGTTATATAGCTTTCTGGGAATTTTCCCCAATATAAACCTTCTTCATCCTTATTTTGACCTGTTACATTACCATCCACTGAACGCCTCAAGCAGATAACCTTGATGTTACCCTTCTCCTACCTTCTCTCTTTTGGTCCTCAAATGAGTATTACCCAAATCAGTCTCTCTTTATCTGGCCTCTTCCTAATCCAGCTTGTTGTTCACTTTGGCCATTAGCATTTTTTTCTTCTTTAATAACATAGCTGATCATTGCTTTACCCATTAATTCCTATTGATGGGAATTAATTCCTGCAAAATAAATTCCAAACTACTTAGCTGTTGTTCATTTGAGCTCACTGAAACAGTTCTTCCTAAAATCTCTGATCTCCTCATGCAGCTGATTTAGTGTATATTTTTCTTCTGGAAATGCTTTTACATAGTCATCTCTGACACAAATTAGGCTTATCACTCATGGTGAGGTAAAACACACACAGTGAAGTGTCTTAGTAGAAGGATGTTAGAAGGAACTTATTGTTTGGGTCATTTTGAGAAGGCCCTAAGGAACCTGGAGTTGGTTTTAGATTGGCTATCGTCAGAAAGTAAAGATGATTCTGTGATTTGGCATCTTAAAAGGATAGGGGAAGAGCTGTAGTTGATAAACAAGTAGCAGTCACTCAGTTTAATTGGAGAGGTAAATGTTTGGTATAGGAACTTCTCACTTTAACTAAATTCTGACCCTATGACAAAATCTAAGCAAATTGACCAGTAAGCAAGAAGCTTGTGTATGTCTTGTGTCTTATGGTGCCATAGGGTATGTATTTTTCAGTAGGTACCATCCAGCGTCTCACTAGAATAATGAGATTCTATTCATACAAAAAGACTATGTCAGATAAGCACCAGAAAGTGACAAGAAACAACCCAATAGTATAAATCCAGCATAGTCGTTTTTATTTATTCTGAATACTATTATGTGTGTGCAATAAAGTACAAATTTATAAACGAAGTGTGTAGTCTTGTGTGATTGTGTACACTTTGTGTAGTGAATATTAGTTGACTGTGGGACGGAGACAAAGAGTGAGAAAAGGATTTCCCCAGCTGGAGAAAGTGTCCACAGTCCTTAAATAAGTAGATTGTTAAGTGAAGAGTGATATATTTTGTTGTTCAGTAACTTTGTATGAGATTGACTTTGGACTGTGGAGGCTCTGGTTTTTTTTTTGTTTTGTTTTTTTCTTTCTCAGTCCCCACTTTTCATCAAAGGCATATGAAATTGGGCTGTGGGACATTAGTTCATGATGGTCACATCTTTACTATGGCTGAAGTTTTGTTTAAGATCAGAGCAGTATTTATTTGATGACTTATTAGATGCAGTGTGTCGTTGAATCAGAGTTAATCCCGTCTCTCATTGTAAGATAAATGGCTGACCATCTGATGTGTCTGTATTGCAATGCTAAGGCTCCAACCAACCTGACAATTAGCTAACACCCAGTTCTTGGGGTTTTCCTCAGACCTTATCACTTAGCTTGAATAACTATTGATATTACCTCATAAATCTCAAGTAGAGTCAGTTCTTATTGTTTGCAGTAGTTACGTGCTATATAGTCACTGCAAACACTGGATTAGGAAATACTAAAACATTACTTTGGGGGGAATTAGAAAGTTATGTTCCTGAGTCTCTGGTCAGAGCATTTTCATCAGTTTATCATTTTATAACCTTGTTTTACATGTGTTTCTGTCTAAAGATACTGTACCTAATAATGCTTTTTGCATAAATAAAATCCCAATTGATTAATTCACATTGAACTCACAGTCAGTAGCACTGTAATTCATGCCTGATTAAAGTTTATCTAACTCATGTATTTTTTACAAAAGGCACATCAGAGCCTTCTTGCACTTAGTGATGGTAGATAACACTGCACCACTACGGTTGGGGTCCATAAACACAAAATCACCAACAGAAAACACAAACGTGTGAAAAATTTGGTACTAAATAAGCTTAGAAGAGAAGATACTTGTTTACAGTGGAGTTGAACAAGGCAGAGTATTGCCTTGTTTTCACCACAGCTGGGAATGTGTGTGTGGGGTGACTTAAAATTTTCACTGCTCTGCACATGTCTGCAAATGACTATGAAATGGGGAGTATTAATTATGGGGTTACAAAGAAATTTTAACAAGTAGGCACATCTACACCTATGGAATCTGTGAATAATGAGGATCAACTGAATGTCCTTTTCTGTGTATGTCTTTTTTATTGATGACTGTAACCAATTCAAGCCACCATTGTTACTGACTTACATTACTGCAGGAGCTTGCCTAATTGGTCTCCATTCAACGTGGCTTAAACGAAGATTGGTTCTTTGCAGAGTATTTTCCATAGTGTAGGTGGACATGAGGATATGTCCAGACCTGGAGTCATGTCTCTGAAATTCAAATATCATTTTATTTATTCTCCATCTCTACCCTACATGTCTTTCAGTAGCTCCCCATTAGTGTTAGAATAAACACTACAATCCTCATACAGTCTCTGAATCGCTTTGATTTCTAGTCCTTGTTTACCTAGTACCAGTTCCACCCCTTCACTCCCACACAATTTTGTGCACTCTTCAGCTCTCAGTCTTCCTTAGCACACAGCCCCTAGTCCAGTGTAGGTCAGGTTACTTTGTTATATTATACATTGTGTTTTTTCTTTTAATTTTAACTTGCCAGAGAGTGATTATGCTGTCTGGACGGAGGTAGTAAAAGCATCCCTTATGGGGAATGGTCACACTGCAGTTCCTTCTCTATCTCCTTCCTTTTGGGATTTTGGGCACACGGTCACATATATCAAGCGGTTGGGTCTCATACTCACACTGTGCAGTTAGCCATGTGAGATCCAGCCCCCTGAATCACCACTCCACATGCTGACCCCCATCGTGCTTTCTTGATGACACATTCCTTCTTAACATTTATCTTAGTTCATAATTACACAGGTGCTTATTATTCATATATGCTATTTTCAAAATTAATATGCCTTATTAGACTATTAATGTAAGCTCCAAAGCGGCAAGAATTGTGTCTGTTTGGGTTAGCCCTTGTATCTGCAGCAGTTAGTGCAGTATGCTAATATTAGGTTTTCATTATGTAGTGAATGAATGTATAAGGCTTTTCCCATTTTGACCTCAGCCTATATTTCAGTCCTCTTCAGGATAGGTTTCTTTCTTTATTAGGTTTCTATGCTCCATCCACACTGAACTGCTCATTAGTCTTTCATACTGATGCACACTCCTCTGCCACCACTACCACCACAAATTAAAAAAAAAAAGAAAGAAAAAAATAATTTAAACCCCAAGCCAGATTTCCTCTTGCAGCTCCTGTTTATTTTTTGAGATGAATGCAAGAGTCAATTCATTATCTTTTCCATGCTTTTGAGTGTTTCAAAAAAATGTCTGTGATTGAGACCTACTACCTCTCTCATTATATGAAGAAGTTAAGAGGAAGGGACTTGAGTCTGCCTGTGTCACCCCAGCCCTTTTCACCATACTTAAAACAAATACTGAACAGACATTTCCAGATTAGCTTTTGATTCTGCCATGGGTAGCTTTCAGACTGGCCAAACACCTTCCTTATAAGGAGATTTATAATATAATTTTTTATAGCAAGTTAGCAGAAGGAAACTATCATTCCCAGAACTTTCTGGTTTCAGGGTCACCATTGAGAAGTAACTCCTAGTATTACAATAACACAGTCCAATTTTTCTCATTAAAAGAAAATTATCTGCTAATGGTTATTTCTTCTTTTCACTTTTAAAAAAAAGTTTTTGTTGTTGAGCATGCGTGCTCTCACCAGTAAGAGAGAAAGTGAGAAATCACCCCCCATGGAGATGGCCATGTCACAGCCCCTTCTCTTGCATTCTCTTTGCTGGGTTTTGGTCATGCATGCATATGTGCCCAGTATGTTTTTCAAGCTGTCAGGTACAGAAATAGAACTACAAAGTCAGCCATGTGGGATCCAGCTGCCTTAACTATCATACCACTGTATGTCCCATGCAGATGCTTATTTTAACTTCTTTTTTTGTGAGTGGAGGGGTCAGAGAGCATGTGCACTTACCAGAAAGGGATAAAGCACCCTCCAGTGGGATCGGGGCATACCTAGATGTGTGCCTGGCATGTTTTTCAAACTTCAGGGGTCAGGATTCAAACTACAGTTGATTATGTAGGAACTGGATCCATTACCACTATACTGCGGGGCTGACTTCCCCTTTTTTCTTTTTCTTTTTTTTTTTTTTTTTTTGGAGAGGTTTTTTTTGCTATAGGGCGCATGCGCTCGCCAGACAGACAGAGAGAGACATAGAGACAGAAAGCGAGAAATCACCCCCCCGGGGGGGATGGTCACGCCGCAATCTCTTCTCCTCCACTCTCCTCTCGGGATCCTGGGCACGCACGCACACGCGCCCGGCGTGAGTTGTGAGTTGTAAGCCACCGGGTCCGAGACGCGAACCGCGGTCAACTACGTGGGAGTCCAGCGACATAGCCATTACGCTAACTGCTGGTTCCCTCCCTTTTTTCTTTTTTATATTTAATTTTTAATCGTAGATTTTTGAAAACCAGTAAACTTTGTTGATTTTCATTTATTGGTTTGTTTTAGAGACAGAGTCTCTTATTTTGCCAAGGCTGGCCTCAAACTTGTGATTCTCTTGCTTCAACCTCTGGAGTGGCTGGGATTAAAGTTGTGAGCCACCATAAAGCTTAAAAATCAGTAGACTTTTTGAGGACAGAGATCATCTGAGGTCAGAGACCATTTGAGGGCCAAGACCATCAAGACATCTTGTATCTGTCCTTAGTTTTGAGTCCAAGCTTTCTAGCATAATTCATATCAATAAGGAGATGTTAAAGAAATAAAGCTGTACAAGTAGAATTCATTCAGAGCCATAAAATATCTTTTTACTTGGGATTATCTGCTTTTTAATTTATACTGATGATCACTGTGTTTTCTCTTGAAGCAGATAATGACATTGAAGGAGTCTTCAGAGGTCATAACTACTATGGCTACTTAATGGAATTTAAGTAAAATGATTAAGCTGTTTTCAATCCACTGTGTATAGAAGTGCCAGCATTAATGTGGCATGCAATTGTTTTAACTTTGTTTTCACATCATATCTTAAAACAGTAATGGACTTCCAATTAGGAAACCTATGTCTGCTTTTTAAAAGCTTGTAGCAGCTAGCCATTGGGGTGGTGGTTAAGGGGGCTGAATCCCACATGGTTGACTGTGCAGCTTGAGTCCTGGATCCAGTGGCTTGAAAAACATACTATGCACATGTGCTTATTTGCCTAAAATCCCTAAAGGAGAAATAGAAGAGAAGGGATTTTCCCATGGGGAATGCTTTCTTCTCACATCCCTCACCTCTTACTGTGAACACATGAACATAAGCAACAAATTAAAAAAAAAAAAAAAAAGATAAAAGCATGTAGCTTGAGCCAGCCCCGTATGATGTGCTACTAAAGCACATGCTTAATTTTCTTGTGTTGCTCCCATGTGAGTGTAATCTTTACTTTATAAGCAATTTTATAGAACTTAGTAAGACTTGAACTACATGCTTGTGTGTAGTTTAGAACTTTGTCAAGTCCGCATTAAATTAACATATTGAAATTATCTTAATGATTAGTGAATTGCTAAATTAGTAGATTGTTTTAACAATCCACACAACATAGTTTATTGCCCACTTTGCTGGACTGTTTCCGTATTAGTTTGTCAGTTCAACTCCTATGGCAGTTATTTATTTATTTGTTTGTTTATTTATTTATTTATTTAAACATGTATTTTGGCATTTCTGTATAAAATAGAAAATACTAGGCTTCACTAAAATTAGATTTGGCTCCCATAAAAGAAAAAGGCTAAAATTAGTTAGTTTACATTATAGTTGGATTTTTTTCTACAGGTGGAGGAGAGCTCTGAATTATGGGAAAAGTTCATCTGACTTTTAAATATGCTCACCAGAGAGAGGTGAGAAAGTGAGAAAGGAAGCTAGCAGGTCTGGGACTGAAACCCTGGTTGGCCATTTGGAAGTCTAGCGTCTCAACCACCAAGGCACCTGGTGGCTCCAATTTTTTTTTTTTTTTTTTTTTTTTTTAGTTAGCTTTCTTTTTTTTCTTCCTTTCTCTCATTTCTTTCTTTCCTTCCTTCCTCCCTTCCTTCCTTCCTTCCTTCCTTTCTTTTCTCTCTCTCTCTTTCTTCTCTCTCTTTTCTTTCTTTTTTTCATCAATTTGACCAGAGATGGGTCGAGAAAGAGAGCACGAGAGAAAGAAAGTGAGGAAGCAAGCAGCAAGGTCCAGGATTTGAACCACAATCACCCATGTGGGAGTCTAGTTCCCCAAATCAGTGCTGGCCCCCATGAGGAATTATTTTTACAAACAGTGTATTGTCTGTAAGGTATATAGGGGGAAAAAAAACCAAAACTCTATTTACCTTATTTTATCCAGGATGCTTTTACTCTTATTCTCTATTCAATGGTTTAGTTTAAAGTTAAGATCAAATGATTGCTCTCTGTGGGTTTTTGTCAGGCCATTCAGTGTTAAACGTTTCCTTTAGCAGTGGTTTTTCAAGGAAAGGAAGGTAGGTATTAGATGGAGCAACTTTCTTTTCTTTTCAATGCATTTTTTAATTTTAAAAACAGTTTTTAGTTTTAATAGATCAAAAAAAAAAAGTCAAAAGAAATTTGCTTAAAACTTAAAGCCAGGAAAAAGGTTAAGATTAAGTTCAAATAGTAGGTAGACGAACCTATCAACAGTTAAGAGAAAACAAAAATCCTTAAATATTGGAATCCTAGCATCGAAGAAAATCAGTAATATTTTAGCCTAAAGAAAAAAAATTTATTTCATTAGTTCAGACTCACATAATTAGTCTCTCTTCTATTGATTTTGCAGTGTTAACTGTGGTCTGATCTTTCCATTTAAACTCTGGAAGTTAATATTCAACTCTGGACTTGTATCTATCATTAGGTTGGCCATTCTACTGGTTGTTTCTTGTACTCTTGTTTCTGCATGTCTGACTTTAGTTTGCTGGTATAGCACTCCCTTCAGCACTTCTTGGAGAGCTGGTCTGATGTTGGTAAATTCTTTCAAGTTTTCTTTATCTGAGAATATGTCTGTCTTTTTTTTCCCATATGAAAGATAATCTTGCTGGGTATAGTATTCTTGGTTGAAATCGTTTTTCACTTAACACCTTGAATATATTTTCCCATTCTTTCTTTGCTTACATTGTTTCCGATGAGAGGTCGGACATTAGCCTGATAAGCTATCCCTTGAAAGTAACTTGACATTTCTCTCTTGCCAAATTTAGTATCTTGTTTCTGTAAGTGGTTTTGGTCAATCTGGCTGTGATGTACCTTGGGGAAGATCTTCTTGAGTTGATTTTATGTGGGATCCTTTGTATTTCTTGGGTCTGGATATTTGAGTGCCTCTCTAGGTTTGGAAAGTTTTCTTCCAAGATTTCATGGAATAGATTATCAATGCCCTTATTAGTTTCTTCACCTTCTGGGATACTAATGATCCAGATGTTTGGGCGTTCAATGGTATCTAGTATTACTGGTATGCTATTCTCATATTTTTGGGTTATTTTCTCAGTCTTTTTGGTGAATTTTTCTAGGTCAGGGCTTCTATTTTCTACATCTGAGATTCGATCTTCTACATAATCTAATCTGTTTTTGATATTTTCAAGGGAAGTTTTGATTTCCTGTATTACAGCTTTCATCTCTAACAATTCCATTTGACTCTTTTTTATGTTGTGTACCTCCTCTTTCAGATCCTGCAAGAACTTCACCTGCTGGAACTCAGTATCTCTCTTCTGCATCTTCTGGAGTTCATTGTCTCTATTCTCTTGCATCTCTGTTAGCTTTGTCACTATGAATATTTAAAAATCTTTATGTGACATTTCCATGAGTTCCCTTGTATTGTCTGTGGAGGAAGAGTTTTTTTTTTTCATTAGAGGAGAGAGATTTTGTTTCTCATATATCTTGTGCCTCTTGGGTGGTTTCTGGTCATCTCATGGATTATACGTTTTTTTCTATATTTTGGAGTTAAATCTGAGGAATCAGAGGAATGCAGAAGGTGACCTGCAGTCTGTAAACAGTACCATTTTCCTCCCTTTGCACAACTGATCTAATGAAAATTGAGGATTAATCTGACCCTAAAATATTCAGATATTTGGCTACTGAGTGCCTGACCTGTGTCGGAAATCAGTGTCTAGAGGCTGAGGAGAAAAGTGAAAAAGGTAAAAAAGAAAACAAAAAGCAATAGAAAAGAAAACAAAGAAGAGGAAAAAACAAGACAAAAACAATAAGAAAAAGAGAAGAAAAAGATTTTTTGTCAAAAACTGAAAACCACTCGGAACTCAAATACAGATAGTTGCTGATTGGCTTATCCTATGAGGGCAGGGAGAAGATAAGAATTAGAAAAACAGAAGAGCAACAGAGAGCTAAGCTTAATTTTTTTTTTTTTAATTAAAAATAGAGAGAGAGGTATAGAAAAAGATTAAGTAGGGTGTTTTAACCTGGCACCTGGCTAGACTGGGGAGCTGGAGGGTGAAGTCTGGGCAGAGGATCTTCAGTGGTTGAAATCCTTCAGATTGAGCAGCTTTCTAGAACCACCTCTCCACTGTTTTTGAAAGATACTTAGTGGTGGGAAATGGAGTGTGAAAGGTAGAATATGTATTTTAAGAATCCAGTGTAACACAAGGATGGTGTTCTAATTGTTTATGGTTAAGAACTTCCTATATAAAATGCAAATCCCTTGGGACCAGTAGTTGGCGTAATGGCTGTGTTGCTTGATTTCATGTAGTCTACCATGGTTCAAGTCCCAGACCCGGCGGCTTAAACTCATGCCAGGCACATGCGTGCATGCCCAAGATCCCAAGAGGAGAATGGAGGAGAAGGGATTGCGACTTGGCCATCCCCCCCAGGGCGTGATTTCTCTCTTTCTGTCTCTGTCTCCCTCTTTCTGGTGAGCACATGCACCCTACAGTAAAAACCTCTCCCCCTCCCCCCAAAAAAATTGAAATCCCATACAATGTAAAACTAAAGAAGAGCTTTTTTCTCCATTAAAGGCAGTGATACAATTTATTAGAATGAAAGAGTACTCACTGTAGGTCCTGTTAATAAATTTGAAATGAAGACCAATGGGGAAGATAATTTTGAACACTGGTGATTTATATGAAAGCACATCAGAACTTTAAAAATATCTGTATTTGAATACAGTGAATATTAAGAATGTATTCTGTTATCCTTTGATAGCTTTTAGTTAAAATTTGTGTCACTTTAAAAATAGTAGACTACTTCTGTGATATATAGTGTTTTTGTTGAATGAATGATATATTGGATTTGAAAAAAATCATTACATTTCTGTTAATGCCTAAACTTAGATTATAAGTGAATTCTAATTTTTTTAATAGGTTTATGGCTACAAATGATTTAATGACAGAACTACAAAAGGATTCCATCAAGTTGGATGATGATAGTGAAAGGAAAGTAGTAAAAATGATTTTGAAGTTACTGGAAGATAAAAATGGAGAGGTACAGAATTTAGCTGTCAAATGGTAAGTTTTATTTTTCTTTGTTGTCTTCCCCACTGTTCCCCAGTCTTGTTTAAAAAACTATGGTAATTAATATGTTAGCTTAGTCATATAGTATGTCTTTTTTGTTCAAAATTTTAGGTGATTAAATGAATGTTTAGTGTTTCTGTATAGCATATATATTACTAATGTGAAATTTCAGATATTTCTTCTAGTTTCTGTGAAGTACGTATAGGGAACACTAGAAGTACTGGTTCTCAATTGTTTAAGCACAGCCTGATGTTTTAACTGGGTTAAAAGGCCCTACTTGCCAGAGGACAGCAGATGGTGTAACAGTTATGTTCTTGGACTCACATCTGGCCAGAGTTCGAGTCCAGATATGGTGGCTTGAAACTATGCCAGGCCAGGTACAGGCCTGAGTGCATGCTTGCATGCCCAAGATCCTGGAAGGAGAATGGAGGAGAAGGGAGAAGGGATTGTGGCATGGTCCTCCCTCCGGGAGATGATTTCTCATTTTCTCTCTCACCATCTTTGTGTCTCTCCCTCCAGCAGCAAGTGCATGCGCCCTAAGGCAAAAACCTCTTTTTTTTTTTTTTAAAGGCCCTACTTGCCTCCAGCTATGTCTGCATTCCAGTGAGGATAAAATTCAAAAACCAAATGACAAAGGAAAATAAAAACTAGTAAAATTAAAAGCCCTAATAAAAAATAGCAGCAGTTAAAAGCATTAAGTAACTCAAAAGGATACTAATGCAGTAGTTGCAAAGAATCCTAAAAACTGTGAAAATTTAAATTGACTTTTATGTGCAGTGTGGTTAAAAGTTTCTTGTTAGGGATGATACCAGTATTTAGGTTCTTATTCTTGATCAGGTGCAGAATTTGAGTTTTCAGTAAATATTGTTAGTGTACTCATTTAATTCACAAATGCCAAATTTTAGAAACTGTTTACACAGAAAGTTATAGTGAGTGTAACCTTTAGTTTCATATAAAAATTAAATTATGGAATCATGTGTCAGTTTTTATATCATATTTGGTATCAATTTAAATAAACCACTGTTCCATTATTACCCCTTTACTGGATGGTCTTATAAAGGTTTTAAAATTGTTTTAGGCTAAAGTTTAATTTTTTTAAATCTTCCTTCTTTTCTTCTTTAAATTTGACAGGGGGAGGGGGTGGGGGGGGAGAGAGAAAGTGAGAAAGCAAGGTGCCAGGCCCGGGACTTGAACTTCAGTCGGCCACGTGGGAGTCCAGCGCCCTTAACCACCACGCCACCTGCTGGCCCCTTAGGCTAAGTTTTTACATATCAGCTGTAAAAGCTGGTGAAAATGAGAAATCATTGGTCAACACAAAATTTCTTTCTTTCTTTTTTTTTTTAGAGACAGATTTTTGCTGTAGGGCATGTGAGCTGGCTGGAGAGACAGAGAGAAGCAGAGAGAGAGAATGCAAGAAATCCCGCCCTAGAGGGGCTTGCCATGCTGCAGTCTGTTCTCCTCTCCAGATCTTGGGCCTATGCCCTGCATGAGAGTTTTAAGCCTCTGGTTCTGAGACTTGAACCATGGTCGACTACATGGGAGTCCAGCAACATAACCATTAAGCTGTCTGCTGATCCTGGTCCACATAGAATTTCTAAGCCACACTACAAAATTTTTTTCTTTCTTTTTCTAAAATTTTGTCAGAGGTTAAATGCTCTTACCAAAGAGTAGGAGAGGAGAAAGCATCTTCCGCACAATGGGATGTGGTCATCCCACAATCCCTTCCCTTTCATTTCTTCTTGCTAGGATTTTGGGCACATATGCATATGTGCCCAGCATGTTTTTCAAGCTGCCAAGGCATCCAGTTCCCTTAACCACTATAGTTCATGGCCTGTACCAATTTCTTTAACTTGGGACATTTGCAAATGTAAAATAAAAAGGGTTTTCTAAAAAGGAGAAGTTGTAGAATAATGCAAATGAATCAATAAATTTACTTTAATCTCTTCATCCTTTTTTTTTTTTGCCATGTGCCTAATACAAAATTCAGCTATGTTCAAAAAATGTATTTTGAACATTTGCCAGCCTTTTAAAGCATTAATGAAAAAACAACTATGTTTCACATTGAGAGTTGGGAAATATATAGGTCTGATAAGCCTGAGTATGCATCTTTACTCATTAGGAACTTAAATTTTTTTTTTTTAATTTCATGAGCATTAAGAACAGGTTAAAGATGCGTTATCTCATGTATCAGAATTCATCTCCTATTCTAGGTGAAACATTTAATAACATAGCAATTGGTGGGTCCTTGTTTAACATTAAAAGTATATATATGTATTCTTACTCACCCAATACCTCAGCCTGAAAGCTAATAAAATATGAAAAGTCACACAAAAGTCAAAGACAAGACAAAGATGACTGACTGCTCTTTGAGGAAATTAGCCAATTGTAAGACAGGGAAGATAAGGCCTAAGAATTGAAAAAGTGTACATGGAAAAATTTGAGTCAATCAAGGATAAAATTTAAACAATAAGAATTCATTGAGGTAGCAAGGTGTTAAATTTATTACATTAGTAGAGTTTTGTTAGTACCTTTCATTTGCTTATATGAAAATCAGTAGCTTTCCATATAGTAAATTCTACCTGGTTAGACTATGCAATGGAAGTGAATATCCATTTATTATAACAGAAAGACAAATACCTCAAAGTAGAAATGTAACAAATGTTACAGTGGTGACCTTGAGTGGGGCTATTATATGAGGTAAGACTACAGCTTTTTCTTTTTCAAAACTTAAGGGAGGAAAACTTTAAAATACACTCAAGTACAAAAATGTACTTGAGTATATGGAAAGACTTCCCATATCCTTGAATAAAATAACTCAACATTATGAAGTTGGTTTGCTCCAGGTTACCTTAATGCTGACTTAAATACAAAATTCATGAAAGTTTCCCAGCAGCTAGACAAATTAATTCTAAGGTAGTGATATGTTGGAGTTGGGGGTGAGCATGTGCTCAAGATAGCCATGAACACTTTGAAAAAGTAAAACAGTTACTAAGGATGGAGGGGTGTTAGTTAACTTTATGAAACAGGAAACCATACTATCTGTCTTTATAATCAAAGCAATGAGGTAGTAGGGCATTAATTAGTGAAGTAAAACAATATAGAGCATGTTAAGAAGATGGCATCATTGGGAAAACATTGGACCTTTTTCAAAAGGCTGGATAACCATTTGAAAAGGTAAAAATATATCGTCATATAACATCCCCATCAAAGTCACATTTTTAGATTTTGTTCACTTAATGTTAGTTTTTCTTGTTACAGAACTTCCCATAAATGGGATCATACTGTATGTACACTTATGTGGCCGGATTTTTTTGCTGTCATATCTGTGAGATTGATCCATGTTGTGTGTATTAGTGTTAATGCCTTCTTACTATTAGTAGTCCATTCCTAGCAGTTTGTTTATTCATTTTATTTCTTTCCAGGGTTTGGCAATTAAGAATAATTATACAATGAACATTCTTGTACTCATCTTTTTTAGGACAAGTGTCTATTTCTTATTGATAGATACCAAAGAGTGAAATTGCCATTGTCCTGTTAGCTTTTGAAGAAACTACCAAATTATTTTTCACAGTCTATGGACCATGAAAGCATCAGTTGCTCTACATTCTTATCAATACTTTGTTATGTCGTTAATTTTAGCCATTCCATTAGGCATATAGGTGTGGTTTTTAAATTACATTCCCCTGATAACTAATAATGTAAAGTGTTGTTTTGGTGTGTTTACTGGCCATTTGTGTGTGTTGTGTGTGTGTGTGTGTGTGTGTGTACTTTTCCATGTTTTAAATTGAGGTTGTCTCTTTATTATCAAATGGTAGGAGTTCTTCATATTTTCTGGATGTAGGTTCTTTGACATATACATGTTTCATAAATATCTTTTCCCAATTTGATGAACTTGTTTTAATTTTGGTTCTGAATTTAGTTTGATTTAATTTATAAATTAATATTTTGTTTTATAGTTGGATCCTAAGAAATCTTTGTTTACCATAACTTGCAAAGGTCTTCTAATAAATCCTACTCTATCAGTTTCTATTTTAGTTCTTTTATCTATCATGAATTAATTTGGGAAGGTTGTAAAGTACGAATTGAGTTCTTTTTTTTACCATATGGATATTGAGGTATATTGAACAGACTTTTCTTGCCGAATTACCCTTGGCATCTTTGTGAAAAAAAAAAAAAAATCAATTCATGGGTCTATTTCTAGATTCTATTCTGTTCCATTGATCTACTTGTATATTTTTATACCAGTACAACATATTTTATTAATGTGTAGCAAGAGTTCTTTAACTTTAGCATTACTTACTTTTTTGGCCACATAATTCTTTTTTGTGGGAGCTACACCCTGCATTTTGTGTACTGTAGGCTATTTAGCTGCATCCTTGGCCTTTCTCACTATCTGCCAATTACATTCCCACCTTCTCCAATTGTGACAACCAGAAATGTCTCCAAACATTGCTAAGAAAAGAGTAAAAAGAGACTTAAAACTGCTGCTGGTTGAAAAACACTGGTATAGGCTGCAGTTGTTGGATGTTTTGTAAATGTCAGTTAGGCCAAGGTTGTTGATAACGTTGTTCAGATTTAATATCCTTTTTGATTTCTTTGTTTGGGTGATCTATTTACTATTGAGATGAGTATTAAAATTTCCAACTTCAATTGTTGATTTATCTTTTCTGTGTATTAATGCTAGTTTTTCTTTATACGTTTTAAGCTGTATGATGTTAAAAGAGAATAGCTCTGACATTTGTTGAAATAGTAGGGAAGACTTTTATTCAAGACTGTCACAATAGGGGAGAGAGATTGGACTCAACTTGAAATACAATAAAGACAAGTGTAGATTTATAGCCAGCAAGCAGAATGAGGTAGTCAGGGAATGACAGTTACATTAGAGGAGACAAGAGTCACAGGATTCTTTCAAAAAAAAAAAGAGTAATAGGATTCTTGTACAACTATAATATGCATGCCCAGCAAGGACAGAGGCCAAGGTTTAAGCCTAGTTGAGAAGAGGGCTCAGGGAACTTGACTGCATTTTGGTCTGAGAGAGTCTTTGTTGGTGACCAGGTGCATACACATTTATGACCCTCCTATGAGTATGAAATGTTTTTCTTTATCTCTGGTAGTACCTTATGGTAAAATATATTATCTCTGGTGTTAATATAGCCATTCCAGTTTTTTAAAGATCAGTGTGTGTGTGTGTGTGTGTGTGTGTGTGTGTACTAGTGTATCTTTCTCTAATTTTTCTCAATTTATCTGTCTTTTTGTTGTTTTGTAGACAGTAGGTCTTAATTTTTCATTTTTTTAAATAATTTCTACCCTTTAGTACAAATGTTTAGTTTATTGACATTTATTATAAATATCGATATGGTTGAATTTAGGTATACTATATTACTGCATTTTTATTTGCTTTTATATGCTTTTTATTGTTACTGAATTCTTGCCCCTGCCTTCTGTTGAGTTAATCAAGTACTTTATAACATTAGTTTTCAAAATTTGATCCCAGGCCCCTGAGGCATTCTATAAACTTGAAGGATCCAGAACTATCAAATAAATAATACTAAGGTATTACTTTCTCTTCCAACCCTCATTTTCATGTGAGTGGCATAGTATGAGGCTACCTATGATATCAAAGCAGATTGAATCCAAAGACATTTGCAAACATTTAAAACAGTGCTATTCTTTTTTAATTTTTCAGGATAATGGGGGGGTCTTTAAGACATTAATGGAAACTGTATTATAAAAGTTTTTTTGCATTAAAATAAGCTTCCACTTTTAATTCTAGTTTTGCTTTTTATTTTTAATTGTTAGAGAGTGTATATGCTCACCACGAAATGAGAGAAACCATCCTTTGTGGGACATGGTCATGCCACAATCCCTTTTCTTCCATTTCTCCATCCCATTAGGAGTTTGGGCATGTTTTCATGCTGGACATGCCCCTGCAAGCCACCAGGACTGACTCGAACCACACTTGGCCATGTGGGGTCCCGCTTTTCCTGCATAGCATTTAATCACTGCCCTATGGGACTGGCCCATTTTTAATTCCATTTATTCATGAACCTTTTGAAATCCCTTTATAGAGTTACTTTTCTTTTTCTTTCCTTCTTTTTGTTATTTTTTTGATAGGTTTTTGCTATAGGACGCGTGCGCTCACCAGAAAGAGAGAGACAGAGAAGAAAGCAAGAAATCACCCCCTAGAGGGGATAACCACGCTGCAAATCCCTTTTCCTCCATTCTCTTCTTGGGATCTTAGGTACACATGCACATGCGCCTGGTGTGAGTTTAAGCCACTGGCTACAGGACTCTAACTGCAGTCAACTACATAGGAGTCCAGCGATGTAGCCATTATGCCAACTACTGGTCCTAGTATAGTTATTTTTCTTAAAAATGTTACTTAAGCTAAAGTTCTTTGGGATCTTCAATGATTTTTAAAGCATGGGAGTAGGGGGAATCCTAGACCAAGAATTTGGTTGTCACTGTTTTATATTTCATTTTGATTCCTCTATTGACTTTTTAGGTATATCTTCTTACATTCTTTGTTTAGTCAGTCTAGACTAGGAATTATAAACTGTTCCTTAAATTTATCACAGTCTCTTCAGAGTTAATGTTGTACCACTTGATATAAATTACCTATTCCTTTGCCATAATATGGTTCCATATACCTTCCTCTTGTCATTTGTACTGATGCATTTTTTATATATTGGTCAATGTGTATGGGTGTTGTCAGTGACAACATTATTTACAGTGGGGATTTTCTTTTTGTTACCCTTTTTTACAGATAAAGAGATATGTGCGCTCATTGGAGAGACAGAGAGAGACAGAAAGTGAGAAATCACCTCTAGGGGAGATGGATATGCTGTAGCCCCTTCTCCATTCTGCTCTTGGGATTTTGGGCATGCACACACACATGCTCAGCGTGTTTCAAGCCATCAAATCCAGGACTTGAACCACAGTCTACCACGTGGGAGTTCAGCACCTTAGTCACTATGCCACGTACTGGCCCCTTATTTATAGATTTGAAAGGAAAAAAATATATATATAGCTCTTTAAATGTAGTCTTTTTTAAAAAATAATTATTTTATTTAACTTTATTTATTTATAATTTGACCAGAGAGGGACAGAGTGAGAGAGAGTGAAAGTGAGAAAGCAGGTTGTCAGGTCCGGGACTTGAATCCCTAAGTCCTGTGGGAGTGCAGCCACCTTAACCACCATGCCATCTACCCACCCCTTCAAATAGTTGTTTTCTGAAAGATAGTTTTGGAGATTTTACAGTTGTTACCTCCTGGAGGATGAGTTCAACAAAGCTATTTTGCAAATTGGTGGAAAGTAGGACTCTTTAAATTCATTTATGAAATCACTTTTATTTACTTTATTTTTTTTTTAACCAACTTTTATTGTTTCACATTAGGTCTCCGTTTATCTACTGTGTTTCTATGATCTCTGCCATTGTTATGGATTAGGCTATTCTTGGATTTCTCCAATCTTACAGTTGATTTTTTTCCTCTTTTCTCGATTTCACAGAAGTTGCACTACGTATTACTTCTAGTGCAGCATTTGGCTGTTATTTATTGAACATCTATGTGTGAAACATTGATCTGAGCATTTATCAAATTAAACTGTTTCCATTATGTTACTTAGGCTTGAAAAACTGCATTGGCTTCCAATTCTACCACATCACATTTAATTGCATTGACCTGACTTTAAAGGTTCTCAGTAATATCCTAGGGGCCTATCTTTCTTACTGTGTTTTCCATCTGTCTTTTGTGTTAAGCAGTTTTCTTAAAATCTCATTTCTTTGAATATGCATTCCACTCATTGTAGTCTCTTTTCTTTACAAGAACTTGCCTTCCAAGTCAAAATGCTTTTTTTCCCGCTAACTGTATCCCATCAAAGACCAGTGTCTAAAAGTCTGTCAACCTGCAGTTTCTTGTTCTGTAAATGCTAACATTAAATGTAAAAGTTCTTTTTTAAAACTTCTGCAAAAAAGTGAATGCCTTTATTTCAATTTTGTGAGTTCCTACCTTACCAACCAAATGGTAAATTTTCAATGATAGGGGACATACCAATTCCTTAGTCTTAAGTAAGTGTCTTTTCAGTGAATATTGTTGTATCAAATTTACCTACTGTTTGTTCAGATTTAGGGGAAGAGTAAAGAAGGAACAAACTTTTCTCCATTCTTGAGGAGTGATTCAACCAGTAGGCATAATACCAATCTATAGTAGTATAAAATAATAAGAAAGGTATATACAAGGTATTTTGGGAACATAGGATATTAACTTGTTTTCATTTTATTACAACCGATTACATTACTTTATGTTTGGAATATTTAGACAAGAAATGAAAAGGAACTCTGTTACATAAATTAGGGAGACTCAAGGATATTAGAAGTTCTTTCGGTTCATTAGGTGATGGTTGGTGCTTGATAGAAAGGGTCAAAGTTGGCAAAGTGATATATTATATGGAACTTCCATTGTAGGAAGGTTTATTTCTAGATAGGAGGAGACTCCTAATTTAGCCTTTCATCATTCAAAAACTTTCTTACATTTTTTAAGATTGGGTGGTGAGGGTAGAAAACATCTTCAATTCAAACTATTGTGATAGAAGTCAATGGGAAAAAGTTAGAAACCAACTGCATGAAGATTATCAGGAATTTCTTACTTATTTGTATACTATTTATGATACAGTCATGGTGTATACTTTTAAAGCTGACAATTGCTAGGTAGAAGAGTTAATATTTCTACATTTTTTTGGTTTTGTGTTTTATCTAGATTTTAAAAACCAACTTTTTCTTTATATTACAGCCTTGGGCCTTTAGTAAGTAAAGTGAAAGAATATCAAGTAGAGACAATTGTAGATACCCTGTGTACTAATATGCTTTCTGATAAAGAACAACTTCGAGATATTTCAAGTATTGGCCTTAAGACAGTAATTGGAGAGCTTCCTCCAGCTTCCAGTGGTAAGCAAGAACACTTTTTCCTTCCTGTTTTCTTTTTACCTGGTGGTATTTCTCTTCCATTTTTTCTTCTGGTGTGGGAGGGAGAGAGATGTCTGCCCTAAAAGATCTTTGTGTAGCTATCCCTTTGAACAATTAGCAGAAATTAAAGTCTGAAGAGTTATTTTTCTTAGAAGTAAATTCAGTCTTAAGAGAATGTTATTTTATGAAAATTAAGGACCTCTTGTGAACATCAGTTCTGAAGGATTTTTACATTAGGGCAGGATTTTATGTCAGCAGAGTAGAGGTAAACCAAACTATGCAATGTGGGGGAAGATAAAGCTCAAAACTCTAATTAGTTTTCTATTTTTTTAGTATTGATTGTGCTTTTGCATCAGAATTTACTGTATGGGGGAAAAAATGTAACACATATACATCCATGAAATAGTTTGCTAGTAGCTTTAATTAAAGCTAAGCCTCTTACAGCTACTGCTAATTTCTCTCTCCCTCCCTCCCTCCCTCCCTCCCTTCCTTCCTTCCTTCCTTTCTTTCTTTTTTCTTTTTAAAGAGATTTTTACTATAGTGCATATGTGCTTGCCAGAGAAGGAAGGAAGAGAAAAGTCACCGCCTGGGGGAATGGCCACATCACAGTTCCTTCCCCTTCATTCTCCTTTCCGAACTTTGGGTACACACACACATGCGCCCAGTGTGAGTTTTAAGCTGCCGGGTCCTAGACATGAACCATGGTGGACTCTGTGGAAGTCCAGTGACATAACCGTGTCGCTAGTTCCACTACTTGGTAATTTAAAAATTGGAGCTATAGTTGATATATTTGTCAGTCAATTAGCTTTTGACTTCTGACAGAAATATAATCTTAAGAGTTTGTCTTGGGGAATGACAAGTGGTGTGATTAAGGCCCTGGACTCCCAGGGTCAGCAGATGGCATAATGGTTATGTCGCTGGACTCCGATGCGATTTCAGTCCCAGCTTGAAACTCACTCTGGAGGCGTGTGTGTGCGTGCCCAAAATCCTGAGAGGAGAACAGTGAAGGGATTATGGCCCACAATCCCCTCTGGGGGGTGATTTCTCACTTTCTGTCTCCCTGTTTCTCTCTTTCTCTCTCTGGGGAGCTAGCAAAAAAATGAAAAAAAGAAAGAAAAAAGGCACTGGATTTCCACATGGCTGACTGCAGTTCAGTCGTAGACCAGGCGGCTTGCTTTCTGACTTTTCCTCCTTCTCTCGTTCTCCCTCTGTTTCTCTCTGGTGAGCACATGTGCCCTCTAGCAAATTTAAAAATAATCATAAATTAAATAATTCTTTAAAAAAGAGAGAGATTGAGATGGGCTTGGAACTCACACACCAGGCACGTGTCGTCTCAAAATTCCAAGAGGAAAATGGAGGAAAAGGGATTGTGGTGTGGCTTTCCCCTCAGGGGTGATTTCTCCTTTTCTGTTTCTTTGTCTCTCTTGGGAGCGCACATGCCCTATAACAAAAATCTCTCTTAGAAAAAGAGAGAGAGAGTTGGTTTTGAATACTTAGTTCTTGCTAAAATAAACAGTCTAGAAATTTTTATCTCATCCCCAGATAGGGTGAAATTATCTCCCTATTTCATGGGAAGATTAAGATAATAGGTAATAATAGGATCTGAGTTTGTTTTTCACTCATTTACTTAATGGATACTTTTTAATCACTATGCTAGGTATGCTAAATGCATATTTGTTATGTGTGTGATGTTGCTTTAAACATCAACCATATGGAAGGTCTTAATGTTGCTCCTTGTTTATGGGTGGTGGAACTGAAAGCAGACACTAGGTTAGCTCACTCAAAGTTTTGAGTACCTGGTTGGGAGAACATTCAAATTCATTGTCTTTTAATCCAAACTCAAGCTTTACCCTTACCAAATAGGTATTATTTCAATAAAATATTTTACATAGATACATTGTTTAAATTGTACTATTGATATTTTTTATTTTTTCTTTCATTGAAACATGTTCGGCATTTAGCTGATTTTTGATGCTAAGAATTCTTTAAGTTTTTATAGCCTTGCTTTTTACACTTGTTCCTTTTCTTCCACACACATCAGTAATAATATGACCTACTTTATATAGTAATAACTCAGATTTATGAGTCTTAAAACGACATTTCTGGTTTAGAATGAAGTTACAGAATCTTTTGGGTTGGAAAGACTTTATTTACACATGGTAGCAACTTATTGTTTTGTTTTAAAGAAATCATTATGCATCAGAGCTCATGGTGCACTTTTTAAATTCATTGACTTTTAAAAGACTAAGTTATTAGAAAAGAGAAAATGCATTGCTTCTTTTCAGTGTAGCGGTGCAAGCATTACTGCTCTTTCTGACCACAGCCGGCATTCATGTCAAATAGTAAGAATCTGCTTAAACGACCTTGTTTTCCTTATTTCCTATGCCCTTTCTTTAGTTATTTTCTTTAATTCTTATTTTGCCTAATAAATTATTTTATTCAAAAGCAACCTGTTTGAAATACATGTTTTTTTTTTCTGGCAAAGGTCCCTTGATTCTCAGGATTAGGTTTAGAGCTGTTGAATATTTGGTAACTACTATGAATATAAGGTGAAATGCAGCATGCTGGCCTTGAAATTATTATTGATTTCTTACTAATGCAGGTTCTGCATTAGCTGCTAATGTATGTAAAAAGATTACTGGACGTCTCACCAGTGCAATAGCAAAGCAAGAAGATGTTTCTGTTCAGTTAGAAGCTTTGGATATTATGGCTGATATGTTGAGCAGGTAAATATGCATTACTCATAATACAAATATTCACTTATTAAAACCATCTTCTAATCATTTTCTGTTGAAAATTATTCATGTTTAAATTGTGGCTGTTTTATATATAAATGAGTGGTTGGAGGGTAAAGGGGAAAAATACTAATACTTACGTAATATTGCATAGCAAACATGATTTGTAGTTCTGACAAGTACAGTAGACTCTCAGAATCTCTGAGAGATTGCTTCCAGGATCTCCTGTGGATGCCAAAATCAGCAGATGGTCAAGTTTAAAATTGTGCAATATTTGCACATAACCTGTACACATCCTCGTGTATACTTTAAATCATCTCTAGATTACTTACAAGTAATCTTAGCATCAAATATAAGAGAAAAGGAGAAATGGATATGTTTCTTCAACATCTTTATTTTGGGAAGCCTTCTGGGCCCTCATTTATAGCAGTTGGCCTGACCTGGCTATACCTTAAATCCATGGATGCAGAATATGGATATGAAGGGTGATTGTAATTAATCAAATGCAATTTTAAATTTTTCAGCACAGTTTGTTTTGTTTTGCTCTTGTATTTTTGTATTCTGTGATCTGCTTAGATAAAGAGATGCATCATTGGGAATTACAAGTTTTTCAGTTAAAAAAATACTGGTAATCTTCATCAACTATATATATATATATACACATACATACATACATACACACACACACACATACACACACGCACACACGCACACACGTATATACAAACACAACGTATATATATACACATAATATATATATGTGTATATATATGTATGTTCTGGAGGTAGTAGGAGTCTGACTTTATATGTTGGTTGCTTTTCTACTTTCCTTTGGAAGTCAAACTTTGAAAGACAGACCTAAACAATTTCTTGGAAAAAATATTTAAAGGACCCATCAATTTCAGTTTCAGACAATAAGCGACAAGGAGGAATCAAGAGATGCCAAGGCTTTGAGTGTTGTAAAATCCCACTGAAAGCTATGATCAATTGGGAAAAAAAAATCATTTAGAGATCGTAGAAGGAATAAAGTGACAATATATTGGGGTTTGGTTTCTTTTCTTTTTTTCTTTTCTCACTTGCTTTCCCAAGCTAGTTGGTTAGCTATCCTGTAACTGAGGATATGAGTCTAGATTCTGGAAGTTAGTTTGGGAGTATAAATTTCAAACTGCATTCACTTAGCTCTAGTTTTTAGTTGCTTTGGTATCAATAGTGAGAATTCCGTTTTTCTTTTATTCTTAATTTGGATTAGTCTCAAGTAAATTTACCGCTCAACTCCAAATATTTACATTGAAGTCAGAGGCCAGACAGTTTAATAGAGCTGAGAAATCTTGAATTCATTTATTGTTTTCTTTCTTTTCTTATTTTATTTTAAGGCAAGGAGGACTTCTTGTTAATTTCCATCCTTCAATTCTGACCTGTCTACTCCCCCAGTTGACCAGCCCTAGACTTGCAGTGAGGAAAAGAACCATCATCGCTCTTGGCCATCTGGTTATGAGCTGCGGAAATATAGTTTTTGTAGATCTTATTGAACATCTGTTGTCAGAGTTGTCCAAAAATGATTCCATGTCAACAACAAGAACCTACATCCAGTGTATTGCTGCTATTAGTAGGCAAGCTGGTCATAGAATAGGTAAGAAACCTTTCAATGTTTTAAATTTTTTCTTTAATTAAAAAAAGAAATGCATGCTTTAAAGAACCAGTATGCTTTTCTTAGGTGAATACCTTGAGAAGATAATTCCTTTGGTGGTAAAATTTTGTAATGTAGATGATGATGAGTTAAGAGAGTACTGCATTCAAGCCTTCGAATCATTTGTGAGAAGGTAAGTTTTTAAGATTGTCTTTTTTTCTTTTAAACAAGTTTTCCTTAATAAAATAATTATTAAGCTCTAGATTAGGCGTGTGAAGAGAAACAGTTTATTGGATTTTAGACATGTTTAAATTAATTTCTCATTAAACAGTAACTGATAACCAATACAACATTTGAAGCTTAAGTCATCTTACTGTCGTAAAATATAGTTACAGTTAACAGATTTATTTTGAAAATGTTTCCTTATTTATTTGAAGAACATGGAAATGTTATCTATAATTATTTTGGGTTCATGTTAGCATTTTGAAAAGGGAAGAGATAACAAAAAAATATAATGTAGTCTATCCCAAGAGAGCAACATGGTAAATTACTTACCTGGTCAGAAATATAGCATGAATTTCATATTTTTTCATCAGTTCTTTAGGTCTATGATACCCATTTTACTAGAGCACTGATTCTTCTTTGGAAACTTTAGTTCTAATATTTCTTAAGAAGTGTCATAAAAGTTGTGTATGCATGTATTAGAAGGCAATCTAGTACTGGTAATCTTACCAAATTTTTAAAATAAAAAATTGTGGGATTCATTTTTGTCCTTTTAATTGAGAAACACAAATTATTCTTTTCTTCCTTGGCTCTGTAGGCATTTTTATGTCTGTCCTCTGAACGTACATTATAGCTAGAAGACCAAGCATTGATGAATGTCTGCGGCCATTTTCATAAATAATTCTAGTTGCTGAAGAGTTTGTTTATCTGGGCTTGGTCTTCTAAGAACACTTTGAGAAGACAGTGTGTTTACCAATCTCTTTTTATTTTACCCCACAGTCACAACAAAGTTAAAATATGGGGGGGTACAGGTTTATCTTAAAATTGACTGAGTAAGTATAACATGAAAGGCAGAGTTTTAAAACTTGAAATCCGTGAAGGGAAAAGATCAAGAGTCATTGGTGTTAACTAGGCTTGGAACTACTTGCTTATGTTATTGTTGGTAATAAAGCAAAATGTAGTAGATATTGAATCAAGGAGAGAAGTACAGTTCTTCAGGGCAGGTTTTGTTTGTGTCTTCAGATGTCCTAAGGAAGTATATCCTCACGTGTCTACTATTATAAATATTTGTCTTAAATATCTTACCTATGATCCAAATTATAATTATGATGATGAAGATGAAGATGAAAATGCTATGGATGCTGATGGTGCTGATGATGATGATCAAGGTATTTTAAATTAATAGAAGGAAACTGTTAAGTTTTTGTGACTCATTTTATAGATGATAATTTTTCACAAATTGTACCATTTGTTTTATTTATTTACTCATAATAATAAAAATGAGATTGGCTTTAATATTTGACAATAGCAAATTGATTAGATAAAGTAGGAGGCAGACAAGCATTGAACTATCACACATTCAAATTCATTATCTAGAAAGAAATATTTTTTTAATGCTGTAAATAAGATGAGTAAAAAAGTAGATAACAAAAATTGGTCACTGTATTCCAGTTTTAAGTATGCTGGTCAGTGCATTCCAATTTTACTTTACGTATGTAGAAAAAAAGTAATAATACTGGTTGTTTTTTCTTGGCTAGAATTACAGTCTTCCTCTCATTCATGGGAAATATACTCCCAGGACCCTCAGTGAAGATTGAAACTGCAAATAGAACTGAAGTTTGTATATGCTGTACTTTGTCCTGTACACCCACCTGCAGTATAGTTTATAAATTAGCCACAGTAAGAGATTAACACAAGGGCTGGCCCTATAGCACAGTAGTTTAGTACTGTGCATAGGAGCCAGACCTCATGTGGCCCACCACAGTCAGAGTCCAGCCTTGGTGGCTTGAAAAAGACACCATGAACACGTGCATGTGTGTGTCCCCAAAATCCTAACAGAAAGGAAAAATGAATGGAAAATTATTGTGTCAGGCCACACCCTGTTGAGGGTTACTTTCCCCCTCTCTCACTCTCTCACTGGCAAGTATATGTGCCCTCTGGCAATACAAATTAATTTAAAAAGAGATTAAGAGCAATAATTAATAATAAAATAGAACAGGTTTAGTAATATGTTGTAGTAAAAGTTACGCAAGGCTGGCAGTGGTGGGACAAAAATAATTCGATGTTCTGTAATGCTGGACCCACATGGGAAGGCCCGGGGTTTGCTTCTGGCATCTCCCTGTGTACACTGGGTAAGTTGTTTGTGCACATATGTCATATCCTGGCTGGCTTATGCTCAGGTGGATTGCAGTGTGACTGCCCTGTTGGCAGTGTCTCTGTCTCTGTCTCTGTCTCAGTCTCTCTCTCATGGAATAAATAATAAAGAAAAAATTGCGTTTCTTTCTCAAAAATCTTGCTGTACTTTACTCAGCCTATTTTCAGACTGGGGTTGACTGAGTAGTTGAAACTGTAGAAAGTAGAACCATGCATAAGACGGGATTTTTGTCCCTTCTTACTATTCAGATTTCTACAAAGTGTTCTTGTGAGTAGATAAATTACTTTTAAAAAAATAGACTATACAGATGTATGTATAGTCGTCTTCATCTCCCTGACCACTAAATTAGAGTTATTTCAGGGAATGCCCCTTAGACTTACGTATGTGTATAACAATCTAGTTATTGAATATATTAGCTTGCTCATCATAGTTAGGAAAAATCTTTTTTTTTTTTTTTTTTTTTTTTTTTTTTAAAGGTTTTGCCTTCGGGTGCATGCGCTCACTGGCGAGAGAGAAACAGACAGAGAGGGAGGGAAAGTGAGAAATCACCCCTCAGGGGTGATGGCCACACTGCAACCCATTTTTCTTTCTCTTCCCAGGATCTTGGGCATGCACACACACGTGCCTGGTGTGAGTTTCAGTCCACCAGGTCTGGGACTCAAACTGCCATTGGCCATGTGGGAGTCCAGTGATGGAGCTACTATACCATCTGGTGGGCCCTGAAAAATCTTAAATATTGTTTGAGGTCCCACTTAACTTTTAGGAATAACTGAAATATTTCTGAGATTTCTAAGATTGATGTTATCATACAATAATTTGTGGTATTTAGTCTGGAAAGGAACATGTAAAGATTGCTCATGTTTTGTTGTTTCTGTTTGTATTGGAAGAATTATAATGGAGATATTTACGTGGGTAAATTGCTAGGTATGTAAATTGGTGGAGTTCCGATAATCTTGAAGTCCTTTAGTTTGATTCTTTGAGTTGATGTAGTAACTTTGCTATTATTTTACCTTTCTTTAAAAAATTACTACCAAAACCCTCTTAACCCCGTGTGTTTTTGGTAGTTAATGCCCCGTTTCTTTCCATAGTAGAACTCCTCAAAAGTATGCCACTCACTTCCTTTCCTCACCTTCTCTCTTGAACCCACTCCTCCTGTGATGTCAAGATTGCAAATGAATGCAAATGTTTGACTCTGCTTTTTCTCAGTCTCTAGCAGTAACTATTCTTTATTTAGCTTTCAGGATACCACACTTGGTTTTACTCCTGTCATTGTGATGCTGCCTCCTCAGTCTTTCAGGCTGATCCTTCTTCATCTTCCTGATCACTAAATTAGAGTTATTTCAGGGAATGCCCCTTAGACTTACCGACTGTCCCCTTAATCTTCTTGTTGATCTCATCCAGTTTACTGACTTTAATATCAGTACGCTGACAACTCAGATCTTATCTTTGCTCCAGCCCTCTCCTGTGAATCCAGGTTTGAATGCAGCTACTTAAATGATATTGCTGCCTGAACATCTGAAATACCTTCTCCCCACACCTCAGTGTTCTCCACCTAACCTGGTTCTTCTTTCACCTCTTCCATCTCATATGATCTTAGTTTCTCCAGTCAGAAACCTTGGGGTTTCTATTGATTTTCTTTAATATCCTTCATGTAGTCTACCACCTTAAAGCTTTTCCCTCACTCATGTATCCTCATCTCTCTTTTCAGTGCTTTTTATTTTATCACACTTAATCACTTTTTGTCATACTGTAATTATCTTATACATACTACACTGTAAGCTTTATGAAGGCAAGAAATTTTAACCTCTTTAATGGAGTGCTTTATTCTGGTGCCTGTGACAGTGCTTGATACACAGTAGGTCTTCAGTAAATGTGGTACGTTAATGAAGAAAAACCTTAGTTTATATTTATATTATAATATAAAAAAGCAGTAGTGTAATACGTGTTCCAGGCTTTCAGTGTGCTAAATAACAAAGACCTTCAGTTACTTTATAAATTCATGAATTATACTGAATTAATGTCTTTCTATCATGGTATTATCTTGACTCATCAACATAATTTCAGTGGTTAATGAATAATTTTTTACAATCTTACTGTTGATAAATCTTACATTTCTGGGATGTAGTTCCCATAGTACGTTGACATGGGAAAAACCTTTATGTGCCAGAAAAAACTATAATCATTTATTTATTGTTAATTATTGTTAGATAATTTTAGACTCTCACGAGAGCTGTTAATACTTGCCACCTTCCTGACCTCATGTTACCCAACTGATTCAGCCTGATGGTGTTTGAAGAAAATAAATTACTAGCTATTTCACATACATTTTATCAAGTGTAAATAAGTGAGATATAATCCTTAATGCTTTTTCTTAGAATTTTAAGATTTAACATCAGTTTAGAGAAGATGGCAGTTATTAAATGGCTAGCATTTTCTTGTTATTATTAAGTATAGTTTTTTTTTTTTTTTTTTTTCTTTTTTTTTTCTTTGGAGAGGTTTTTGCTATAGTGCGCTCGCCACAGACAGAGAGAGACAGAGAGATAGAAAGCAGGAAATCAAGGGGGGATACGCCGCAATCCCTTCTCCTCCATTCTCCTCTCGGGATCTTGGGCATGCAACACACGGGCGTAGAGATCGAACCACGGTCGACTATGCATGTTATGCTAACTAAGTATAGTTTTTTAAGAGTACATTAAGGTAGAATTGTGAAAGGTAGAGATTGCATGCATGTTCAACAACTCGTCAGCAACAAGTTTATCGCCTTATAGTCGCAAAGATGATGTCAGGATTCTTTTTTCTCTCCAGAAAATTAGTTCTGTAGCATGTCCTAGGATTAGTAATTACTCTTTATTATGTAACTTATAGCCACAAATCCATTTCATGATTTGCCTTTTAAACTCCCCAATTGTTTGATTTTTCTAGAGAGTTGAGTCCGTTGAATTTGTTTCAAAAATGGGGAAATGTATGATTTTTCACAAATACTTGTATTTTAAAGAAGTTTATGTGTTAATTATTTTAAAGGGTTATAAGTAGGTAGCAATTCACTAACATAATAAATGAGAAATCTTTTAAAAATTAAATATACAATCACCGTTTTTTGTAAGTTCATTGATGTTGACATTTATACAAATAATAAGCTCAGCATCTGTTTTAAGTTTTAGTTTTTTAAAAACCACCTATTGCTGGTTATGTTAACCGTTTTGGTTAAGAACGTCAATTCCCTTTCTGTATTGATGGTATATACTGTTGTCATTAATAGCATGCTCACATGAAAACTTCTCTTTAGGGAGTGATATACTGTTGTCATTAATAGAGTCACATGATTCTCTTTAGGGAGTGATGATGAATACAGTGATGACGATGACATGAGTTGGAAAGTGAGACGTGCAGCTGCTAAGTGCTTGGATGCTGTAGTTAGCACAAGGCATGAAATGCTCCCAGAGTTCTACAAGACCGTCTCTCCTGCACTGATATCCAGGTTTAAAGAGCGTGAAGAGAATGTAAAGGCAGATGTTTTTCATGCATACCTTTCTCTTTTGAAGCAAACTCGTCCTGTACAAAGTTGGTTATGTGACCCTGATGCAATGGAACAGGGAGAAACACCTTTAACAATGCTTCAGAGTCAGGTTAGTTCCAAGTATGGTTTACAGAGTGAATGATGGTAAATGTGATGCTTTAAAACTTGTCTTTATGTGAAAATGTGAATTCTAGAGTATGTTTGGGAAGGCAGAAACAGTATAGTGTAGTAGTTAATGAATTAATATTATTTATAAACCATTCTAATTGAAGTATTCTTGATTTTATATGATAAACTAGTGAAATAATTTAGGATTCAGTAATTTAATAGTATTGAAGATATTTTAGAACTGTGGAGTCAAAACTACTTGTGTTCACTTAGCTGATTGCACTTCTCATTTGGCTGAGTGATCTTAGACAAGTTTTTCCTTTTTTTTTTTTATTAAATCTCACTTTTCTCAGTTGTAGTAAGAGTTTACTGTAGAAATAGCTATGTGGGTAGCAAGAGATGGGATGATCTGTAGAGCGTTTAGTGTCATGCCTACTGCAAAGTAAGTGTTTAATATGTACTAGCTGTTAATAAAATATACATTTTTCACTCAAGGAGATTTTTCCCTAAGAGTCTAAACATTAGATTTGGATAGCATAGTACATGACAGGCATTTCCTTATCTCATATATGACCCCTACAGCAGTCCTGTGGGCATTTTTAGATTACAGAATAGATACTGAATAGGATTAAACCAGAGGAGGTAATTCATGTGCCATATCTCTCTTGTTTTCAGGTAATACAAATGAATAAATATTGTTATCAACTTACAAAGATGAACATTGAAGATTAATTATAGACAGAAATGGTATAAAGTACATGGATAATATAAGCAATTAAATAATTACATAGATGTCAGGTATTGCTTAGTAGAATCTGAGAAAACTATGGGGCATTACATACTTTTTTTTTTTTTTCAGTTCTCAGATTATTGATTATATGTCCATATAGTTCTATTCTCGTGGAAGACTTTTTTGTTGGTTTTTAATTTTTATTTTTTTAAAGAATTACTTTATTTACTTATTTATGTTAATATGACCTGAGAGGGACAGGGCGAGCGTGAGAAAGTGAGAAAGCAAGCCACCAGGTCCAGGACTCAAACCGTGCTTGGCCATGTGGGAGTCCAGTGTCCTTAACCACCACGCCACCTGCCGGCCCGGTTTTTAATCTTTGTTTTTCTCTTGATGGATTTTAGAATCTCTGTCTATAGCCTGACATCTGTAACAGTTGTCAGTAGGAGTACTGTCTAACATAAAATATTATGTAGTCTAGAGTAGATGTCTTTGAACCCTATGTACCCTTGCTGCTTGTAGCTACATTTGAATCAAGATGGCTTTCATTGTAATAGCAAGTTAAAGGCAAAATAAGGATCTATTTGTTAAGTGCTTTTCCATAATTTACGTTGTTTCTTTTAATACTTATCTGCTATTTTTATTCAAACTATTGTTTATAAATTAAATTTCTAAATTTTTGAATGAAAATGATTATTTTGTTAATTTCTTTTGAATCATGTATATTTCATAATCAAAAATTCATTCAAGAAAGACTATTTTGTTGCTCTGTAGGAAGATATATGAGAGCTGGCCATCCAGTGGTCTGGTGGTTGAGGTAGCTGAATCCCACAGGGCTGACTGCATTGTTCATGTCCTATACCTCGCAGCTTGGAAATCACGCAGGATGTGTGTGTACATGCCCAAAATTCTGGCAGGTGATATCGAGAAGGGATGGCAGCGTGACTCTTCCCCATGAGGGTGCTTTCTCACTCTCCTTGTGTCTCTCTCCATTGAGCACCTATACTCTTTAGCAAATTTAAAAAAAGAAGAAGAAAGCTCGGTGATAACTCCTTAGTCATTTAATATAAAGGGATTTCAAAAAGTTCACAGTAAAATAGAATTAAAAATAAAACTTCCTTAACGTAAGACCCATCAAGTGACGATACCAGCCATTTGGTCCATCTAGTTTATACATTATTAACTATAGAAAACTAAGTGTCCTTTCAAGATTTTTTTTAAGATTAGGAAACAAAAAGAAATCAGAAGGAGCCGAAACAGGACTGTAAGGTGGAGGATGCCTAATGATTTCCCATTGAAACTCACAGAATTGCTCTTGTTTAATGACAGAAATGAGCAAACACATTTTCGTGGTGAAGGACTTTCCATTGAACCTTTCCTGGACATTTTTCTGCTTAAACTTTGGCTGGCTTTCTCAGAATACCTCATAATAATATTCTTTGGTCCCTTAGAAAGTCAGCAAGCAGAATGCCTTGAGCATCCCAAAAAACTTGCCATGACCTTTGCTCTTGACAAGTCTGCTTTGGCTTTGACTGGACCACATCTGCTTCTGGTTTGCCATTACTTTGATTGTACTTTGTAAGCTGAACTGATTGATCTGCCTGCTATCTTGACTATTCTTTATGCTGGTAATTATCAGACCTTTTAGTTAGTGTATAAATAAGATTCATTTCTTCTTTGCAAATTTGTTTGAGTGATCTGTTGGCTGTGGGCACCTTCAACACTGTCTAGTCCTTTCTTAAAGTGAACTATCCATACTTAAATTGTTGATTTGGGGGGTGCTGTCCCCATCAATTTTTCATAAAGCATCAGTGATTTTACCATTGTTCCACTCAAGTTTACCATAAATTGGTCTTTGCCTCACTTTTAGCAGAATCTTAGCAGAATTCATGTTGCTCTGATAGGGACTCTTCAAACTGATGCCTTATCCTTTTTAGTACCTTAAACTAGATCCTGTTTAGATATGTTCTAAGAAGTTAATATGAATTTATTTTCGTGCAAAAATTTTTCAAATTCCTGCATGTTTTTTCATAACATGAATTTTCCATCAACATTTTAAAGGCCCTTCATGTGGTTATAAGAGATCATATATAATATGTGCAAAAAACTGTTCATATATATGTCTATTTATTTATTTATTTTAGAGAGATTTTTACCATAGGAGACATGTGTTTCCTGAAGAGAAAGACACAGAAAGTGAGAAATCACCCCCCCCTCGCAGGGGTGATGGTCATACCATAGTCCCTTCTCTTCCTCTGTCCTCTCAGAATTTTGGGCTTGCACACACATGCACCCAGTGTGAGTTTTAAGCCACAGGGTCCGGGTCTCAAACTGTGGTCTACTACGTGGGAGTCCAGTGATGTTACCATTACGCCATCTTCTGGTCTCTCTAACAGTCTTTAGTGGTAGCAGTGGTAGTAGATAGCTAAGTTAAGAATGCAACAGAAAATGATAAATTCTGTTTTTCCCTCTTCCCCATAATTCATGTTAAGTATATAGAGGGAATACTGATGGCTGAACCAGCTAATGAGTATATGATAATTACAGGTTCCCAACATTGTTAAAGCTCTGCACAAACAGATGAAAGAAAAAAGTGTGAAGACCCGACAGTGTTGCTTTAACATGTTAACTGAACTGGTAAATGTATTACCTGGAGCCCTAACACAGCACGTTCCTGTACTCGTACCAGGTATGGAAGTAGTAGTAAATCTTTTTTAGGACTTAGTAAGCTTCTTACTAAGACTTATATAATTTTAAATAATACTTCAAATGTGGAAATTGTGACATTCATTTGCAGTAGAACTGACTTTTTAATGTAACCATCTTGATCATGGAAGTTATTAGAGATTTGCACTAAAATGTTTGATATTTTATCCTAAATCTTTGGCTTTTAAAATTATTAGAGAAGTGGCATTTCTACTACTTAGAGATAACATGATGAAATGGGAACTTTGGCAGTATTTTAGGGGTTAATTTTTAATCTTTGTAAAGACTGCACAGAAAATGATTAGATTTTTGTTGGCTTTTTAGGAATCATTTTCTCACTGAATGATAAATCAAGCTCATCAAATTTGAAGATAGATGCTTTGTCATGTCTGTATGTAATCCTCTGTAACCACTCTCCTCAAGTCTTCCATCCTCACGTTCAGGCTTTGGTCCCTCCAGTGGTGGCTTGTGTTGGAGACCCATTTTACAAGATTACATCTGAAGCACTTCTCGTTACTCAGCAGCTTGTCAAAGTAATCCGTCCTTTAGATCAGCCTTCTTCATTTGACGCAACTCCTTACATCAAAGATTTATTTACCTGTACCATTAAGAGGTTAAAAGCAGCTGACATTGATCAAGAAGTCAAGGAAAGGGCTATTTCCTGTATGGGACAGATTATTTGCAACCTTGGGGACAATTTAGGTTCTGACTTGCCTAATACACTTCAGATTTTCTTGGAGAGACTGAAGAATGAAATTACCCGGCTAACTACAGTGAAGGCATTGACACTGATTGCTGGATCACCTTTGAAGATAGATTTGAGGCCAGTCCTTGGAGAAGGGGTTCCTATCCTTGCCTCATTTCTCAGGAAAAACCAGAGAGCTTTGAAACTAGGTACCCTTTCTGCCCTCGATATTCTAATTAAAAACTATAGTGACAGCTTGACAGTTGCCATGATTGATGCAGTTTTAGATGAGCTACCGCCTCTTATCAGTGAAAGTGATATGCATGTTTCACAGATGGCTATCAGTTTTCTTACTACCCTGGCAAAAGTATATCCCTCATCCCTTTCAAAGATAAGTGGATCCATTCTCAATGAACTTATTGGACTTGTGAGATCACCATTATTGCAAGGGGGAGCTCTTAGTGCCATGTTAGACTTTTTCCAAGCCCTGGTTGTCACTGGAACAAATAATCTAGGATACATGGATTTGTTGCGCATGCTGACTGGCCCCGTTTACTCCCAGAGCACAGCTCTTACTCATAAGCAGTCTTATTATTCCATTGCCAAATGTGTAGCTGCCCTTACTCGGGCATGCCCTAAAGAGGGACCAGCTGTAGTAGGTCAGTTTATTCAAGATGTCAAGAACTCAAGGTCTACAGATTCCATTCGTCTCTTAGCTCTACTTTCTCTTGGAGAAGTTGGGCATCATATTGACTTAAGTGGGCAGTTGGAACTAAAATCTGTAATATTAGAAGCTTTCTCATCTCCCAGTGAGGAAGTTAAATCAGCTGCATCCTATGCACTAGGCAGCATTAGCGTTGGCAACCTTCCTGAATATCTGCCATTTGTCTTACAAGAAATAACCAGTCAACCCAAAAGGCAGTATCTTCTACTTCATTCCTTGAAGGAAATTATTAGTTCTGCATCAGTGGTGGGCCTTAAACCATATGTTGAAAACATCTGGGCCTTATTACTTAAGCACTGTGAGTGTGCAGAGGAAGGAACCAGAAATGTTGTTGCTGAATGTCTAGGAAAACTTACACTAATTGATCCTGAAACTCTCCTTCCCCGGCTTAAGGGGTACTTGATATCAGGTGAGTAACTAAATTTTCTTATTTAAAAAATTTTATTATTGACCATTTTGCCTTTAAAGATGCCTAGTGAGCAAGTCTACCATGTCTGTATTACGTGTAACAGCTAAATATATATACTGAGAAAGTATTGCCTTATGTGGTATTCAAATGATATTTTATTGTTGAAAAGAATAGAATGTAATTAAATAATAGTTAAATTTGTTCTTCATTATGATGACTTGTAATGGTATTTTAAATAGTCTTAAAATGTAGAAAAGACAGATGTCTCTTGTATTAATATAATCTGTAGAGCTTGCCAGTACTAATTATAATACTGAAGTAAATGAAAGTACGTAGTTCAGATTAAAAGCCTAGAAGGCTTTTCAGATTTATCTTTGTCAGTGGTCTTAGAAAAAGTAAAAGGTAAGCAAGCAATAGCCATTCATCCTTAGAAATTAACTAACTTTATTAATAAAAATTTGAAGGTTTTATAATCTATGATTTTATCCAGCTCCCCTTTGTGAGGGGAAGATCCTCCACTACTGCTTCCCCACATCCCCTCCTTTCCAGAAGAAATAGTTTCTTTTGAAATGGGATTATATTTCATAAGGTGGGTAAACTGTTTCTTTAGTGTCCTGAGCACAATAAGAAATACCTTTCTATGCCAAAGAGAATTTTAAGGCGCTAAAGACAGTGGTGTTATTTGAAGTGGTTTGAAAATGATGTTTTTGTATTTTAGTGGATTATATACCAGTAGACTTATAGTTTGTTTTTAATTAGGCTCATCATATGCCCGAAGCTCGGTGGTTACAGCTGTGAAGTTTACTATTTCAGATCATCCACAACCTATCGATCCACTGTTAAAGAACTGTATAGGTAAATGGAAAAAAATACAAATGTGCTTATTATTTTAGGGGAAGAGAGTACTATCCTTTAAAAATTCTTAATTTGGGGCTGGCAGGCAGCATGGTGGGTAAAAGCACTGGACTCCCATATGGCCAGCCATGGTTCAGGTCCCAGACCTGGTGGCTTCCTTTTTCACTTTTCCTTACTCTCTCTCTTTCTCTCCTGGTGAAATTAGAAAACAATAATAAAATTCAAATAATTCTTTAAACAAATTCTTAATTTGAATAACTGAAATGATCACCAAGGAGTTAAAGTGCTCAAAAGGTAATTGTTTGATTAAAAAGATAACTGATAATGTATGATCTTAAAATTTTATCAAAATACCTTTTTTTGGTTTTGTAGATGAGTTTTTTTTTCTTTTTCTCAATTTCTTTTATACATTCAATCACATGTAACTTAGCTTGCGAAGTGAATATTCCAACATATATACATTTCTCCCCAGCCCAGTTGACAATAATATGAAGTTATCTTCAACAGATAATAACCCATTTCTTTGACGCATAAATGCCTTACCTCTCTATTTTTCTCCTTATTGTCCTTCCTCAGACTCTACTCCTTCACCCACCCTCTTCCCATACTGTATCTGGAATTTACAACTATTTACTATTTTTCTATATCCTTTAGTCATTTAGTTTCGGCCATGGAGTGCGGATACTCAGTATATCTTAAGTGGAGACATATAAGGTCTTTCCTTTATAGCCTGGCTTGCTTCACTTAGCAATAAATCTTCCATATTCATCTACTTTCTGTCAAAAGCCGTGTCTTATTTTTTATGACTGTGTAGTATTCCATAGAGTATATGTGCCACAGTTATTCAATCCATTCATCTGTTCATGGGCATTTGGGTTGGTTTCATGTCTTGGCAATTGTGAATAATGCTGCAATAGACATCAATGTGCAAGCACTTTTCCGATTAAGAATTCTTCTGTCCTGGGACCAGCAGTTAACATAATGGCTGTGTCGCTAGACTCCCATGTAGTCAACCACGGTTTGAGTTCTGGACCCGGTGGCTTAAACTCACGCTGGGTGCATGTGCATGCATGCCCAAGATCCCAAGAGGAGAATGGAGGAGAAGGGATTGCTGCATGGCCATCCCCCCGGGGGGTGATTTCTCGCTTTCTGTCTCTTTGTCTCTGTCTTTCTGGCGAGTGCATGCGCCCTATAGCAAAAACCTCTAAAAAGAAAAAAAAAAAAAAAAAAAAGAATTCTTCTGTCCTTTGGTTAGATATCAAGGAGTGGGATTGCTGGATCATATGGTAGTTCTATTTGTAGATCTTTGAGGAATCTCTAAATTGTTCTCCACAGTGGCTGGACCAATTTACACCTCCACCAGCAGTGTAGCAGAGTTCCCCCTTCACCATACACCCACTGGCACTTATCTTTTTTTTTTTTTTTTTTTGGAGAGGTTTTTTTGCTATAGGGTGTGTACGCTCGCCAGACAGACAGAGAGAGACAGAGAGATAGAAAGCGAGAAATCACCCCCCAGAGGGGATGGCCACGCCGCAATCCCTTCTCCTCCATTCTCCTCTCGGGATCTTGGGCATGCACGCACACGCGCCCAGCGTGAGTTTAAGCCACCGGGTCCGGGACTCGAACCGCAGTCAACTACGTGGGAGTCCAGCAACATAGCCATTACGCTAACTGCTGGTCCCAATCATTTTTGTTTTTTTAATCTTAGTCATTCTGACTGAGGTTAGGTGGTATTTCATTGTGGTTTTGATCTGCATCTCCTTTACAACGAGGGATGTTGAGCATTTTTTCATATGCTTTTTGGCTATTTGTATGTCCTCCTTAGAGAGTGGTTTTTTCAACTCATTCTCCATCTTCTAATAGGGTTGATCATCTTTTTTTGAGACAGCTGCTTTGAGTTCCTCCTGTATTCTAGTCATCAGTTCCTTATCTGACACATAGTCTACAAAAATATTTTCCCATTCTGAGGGCTGTCAAGTCACACTAATTACTTTGTCTTTTGACATGCAGAAATGTCTTAATCTGCTGTGTAATCCCTCTTGTCTATTTTTGGAATTGTTGACTGTGCTTTCAGGGTCTCTTGTCTATTTTTGGGATTATTGACTGTGCTTTTGGGGTCTTATTTAAGAAGTCTTTGCCTACCACAGTGTCTCCCACAGTTTCCCCAGTGTTTTCTAGCAACAGTTTTATAGATTGATGTCTGAGGTTTAGATCTTTGATCCACTTTGAGTTGATTTTTGTCAATGGTGAGAGGTAGGGGTTCAGATTCATCTTTCTGTGGTAAATACCCAGTTTTTCCAGCACCATTTGCTAAAGAGGTTTTCCTTTTCCCACTGTATTGACTGGTACCCTTTGTCAAAAATCAGTTGGCTGTATGTTTGGGAGTTTATTTCTGGGGACTCTATTCTGTTCCATTGGTCCACCTGTCTGTTTCTGTGCCAATACCATGTTGTTTCGATTACCACAGCTTTGTAGTGTATTTTTGGGTTAGGGAGTGAGATGCCACCCATTCCACTCTTCTTGTGCATAATTGCTTTGTCTACATGAGGTCTTTCATGATTCCAGACAAATTGTATGATTGTCTTTTCTAGGTCTGTGAAGAATTTCTCTGGAAGTTTGATTGAGATTGCGTTAAATATGTAAATCAATTTGGGTAGAATTGCCATTTTGATTATATTAATTCTTCCAATCCAGGAACATGGGATGTCTTTCTACTTTTAATATCATTTTCAATTCCTTTTTTTTTTTTTGAGAGGTTTTCGCTATAGAGCGTGTGTGCTCGCCAGAGAGAGAGAGAGAGACATAGAGACAGAAAGCGAGAAATCACCCCCAGGGGGGATGGTCACGCCGCAATCCCTTCTCCTCCATTCTCCTCTAGGGATCTTGGGCACGCACACACACGCGCCGGGCCTGAGTTTTAAGCCACCGGGTCTGGGATGCGAACCTCGGTCAACTATGTGGGAGTCCAGCGACATAGCCATTACACTAACGGCTGGTTTCCTTCCATTTCTTTTTTTAGCTTCTCTTAGTTTTCCTTGTGGAGGTCTTTAACTTTTTTGGTTAGATTTATTCCTAGGTGTTACACTTTTTGTGGCTATGGTAAATGGAATTACTTTTTTCAGTACTCAGTCTGCCTGCTGTTTGTATACAGAAATATGTTGATTTTGTATCTTACAACTTTACTGTGTTCATGTATTACTTCCAGGAATTTTTTCATGGATACCATTGGGTCTTCTATTCATGTCATCTGCAAATAGAAATGGTTATACCTCTTCTTTTCCTCTTTGAATGCCTTTGTAAATTCTCTTTTCTGATTGTGTTGGCGAGGACTTCCAGTACTGTATTGAAAAGGAGTGGAGACAGTGGGCATCCTTGTCTTATACCAGTTTTTAGTGGAAAAGCTTTCAGCTTTTCTCCATTCAGAGTAATGTTAGCTATAGATTTTTCATAGATAGCTTTTATTGTGTTCAGAAATGACCCTTCCATGCCAATTTGGCTGAGAATCTTGATCATGAAGGGATGTTATATCTTATCAAATGCTTTTTCTGCATCAGTTGATATGATCATACGGTTTTTCTCTTTCTTTGTATTAATATGGTTTATTACATTTATGGGTTTACTTATGTTGAACCAACCTTGCATCCCTGGGATAAAGCCTACCTGGTCATGATGTATAATCTTTACTATATGTTGTTGGATACTGTTTCCTAGTATCCTGTTGAGAATTTTCGCATCTATATTCATCAGAGATATTGGTCTGTAGTTTTCTTTTCTTGTCCTGTCCTTATCTGTTTTAAGGATAAGGGTAATGGAAGCTTTACAGAATGAATTTGGGAGAGTTTCATCTTTTTTGGATCTTTAGAAATAACTTTAGCAGAATGAGGGTTAACTCTTCTTTAAAAGTTTTGTAGAATTCAGAAGTCAAGCCATCAGGACCAGGGCTTTTCTTTGTTGGGGGGTTATTTATTACTGATTCAATCTCCTGGCTTGTTATGGGGCTATTCAGACTTTTGTATCCTCCTGGTTCAATCTTGGTAGATTATATATGTCCAGGAATTTGTCCATCTCATCTAGATTTTCTTGTTTGTTGGTGTTTAGTTGTTCATAGTATGCTCTCATGATGTTTTTTATTTCTATTATGTCTGTTGTTATATTGCCAGCTTCATTGCAGATTTGATTTACCTGGTTCCTTTCTCTTTCTCTTCTTACTCTAAGTCTCATTAGCAGTGTATCAATTTTGTTTATCTTTTCGAAGAACCAGCTTTTACTTTCATTTATTTTCTGTATAGTTCTTTTATTTTCTATTTCATTTTTTCTGCTCGGATCTTTGTTATTTCCTTTCTCCTGGAGTTTTTTGGATTTTTTTTGCTGTTGCTTTTCTAATTCTCTGAGGCATGATTTTGGGTGATCCATTTGTCTTCTTTCAATCATCTTATGTGCACTATTTGCTATTAACTTCACAAAGATTATGGAAACTCATGTGCTCATTGTCATTGGCTTCCATGAATCTTTTGATTTCAGTCTTTATTTCTTCAGTAGTTGTGTAGTCATTCAGGAGTAGGTTATTTAGTTTCCATTATTTTGTGTATTTTTGAAGATTTCTCTTAAAATTAAAATCAAGTTTAATTCCATGATGGTCAGAGAAGAATCTGTCTTTGAATCTGTAGAGGCTTGCTTTATACCCTATCATGTGGTCAGTCTTTGAAAAGGTTCCAAGTCCTTTTGATTTATGGTATCATTTAGATCCTTTATCTCTTAATTTTTTGTCTAAATGATCTGTCCAGAGGAGATAATGGAGTGTTGAGGTACAAACAATTAGTGTGTTGCAGTCTATCTCTCCTTTTAGATCTAACAGTATTTCTCTCACATATTTGGGTGCTTCTGTGTTAGGTGCATAGATATTTATAAGTGTCATATCTTCTTAATGGATTAACCCTTTTACTACAATATAGTGCCCTTTGTCTCTTTGAACAGTTTTTGTTTTAAAGCCTATTTTCTCAGAAATTAGTATCGTGACTCCAGTGTTTTTTTGTTTCCCATTTGCGTGGAATACTTATTTTCAGCCCTTCACTTTTAGTCTGTTTGTCTTTATCCATGAGATACATTTTTTTGTAGGTAACAGAGGGGTTTCTGTTTTTAATCCATTCAGCCAGTATTTCTTGATTGGAGAATTTAATCCACTAACATTCAGTGTTAGTGATATTTCCGGACTTGTCCCTACCCTTAGGTTGGCTCTTGTCTTGGTCGTCTTTTATTCCTTTATTTCTAGTTGTTCATTCTTCAGTTTTCCTGGAGAAGGACTCTCTTCAGAGTTTTTTGAAGAGCTGGTCTGCTGTTGGCAAATTATTTCAGGTTTTCTTTGTCTGAGAAGATTTTAATCTTTATTTATTTATTTATTTATTTGAGAGGTTTTTGCTATTGGGCACATGCGCTCGCCAGACAGAGAGACAGAGAGACAGCGTGAGAAATCACCCCCCAGGGGGGATGGTCACGCCGCAATCCCTTCTCCTCCATTCTCCTCTCGGGATCTTGGGCATGCACTCACACGCGCCCGGCGTGAGTTTAAGCCACTGGGTCTGGGATGCAAACCGCAGTCAACTATGTGGGAGTCCAGCGACATAGCCATTACGCTAACTGCTGGTCCCGATTTTAATATTTTTTTCCCATATAAAGGATAATCTTGCTGGATATAATAATCTTGGTTGAAATTGTTTCTCTCTTAACACTTTTAGTATGTCTTCCCATTCTTTCCTTGCTTGTATTGTTTCTGTTGAAAGGGCTGGTGTTAGCCTGATGGGATGACCTTTGTAAGTCACTTGTCCTTTCTCTCCTGCCAATTTTAGTATCTTGTCTTTATCTGTGGTCTTGGCCAGTCTGGTTAAAATGTGCCTTGGGGAAGATCTTCTTGGGTTGATTCTATTTGGGGTCCTTTGTATTTCTTGGGTCTGGATGTGTGTGTGCTTATCTAGTGTCAGGAATTTTTCTTCCAGGATGTCATAGAATAGATTTTCCATGCCCTTTTAGTTTTTTCACCTTCTGCGATACTGATTATTTAGATGTTTGGACGTTAAATGAATCCAGTATTTCTCACATATTCTCGGGTTTTTTGTTTTTTTCTCTTTTTGGTGTTTCTTTTTTTTTTTTTGTTTTTTTCCCTAGGTCAGAGGTTTTATCTTCTACTTCAGAGATTTGATCTTCAGCATGGTCTAATTGACTTTTAATACTTTCAAGAGAGTTTTTGATTTCTTGTATTGCAGACTTCATCTCTAATAGTTCCATCTGATTCTTTCTTATAGTGTCCATTTCTTCTTTCATATCATAGAAGGACTTCCTAATCTCCTTAGGACTTCCTAATAATTCGTTGTCTCTTTTCTGTTCCAACTCATAGAGTTTTGTCACCATGAATGTTGTAAATTCTTTTTCTGACATTTTGGTAACTTCTTTTTCAAGAGATGGAGGGGAGTTATTGTGCTCTTTTGATGGAGACATAGTTCCTCGTTTATTCAGACCTGAGGCTCTTCTTCTACTTCTAGTCACTGAGAGATGTATTCACTTTTGGATACCTTTTTGGAGAATGTTTCTTTGACTGGGTACAGGCGTGCTTCTCTTTTGCGGTGGATTGATGTGTGCCAAAGTCTCTCTTATGTTGTGTTTAGCACTGTGGTCTCCACAGGAGGAGGAGTCTTTTATTCAGGTGTCTGAAGAGCAGTTTCTCCCTTCTCACAGTGGTTCAGTAAAACGGAGTGTCCCAGAGAGCCTCACAATACTAGGGTATTTGAAAACTGTGATTCTAGACCTGTCTAGTCCCTCTGGGTGAGTGGAGGATGAAGAGGAGATGACAATATTAGAGGGAAGAAAAAAAGAATATCAAAGAGAATAAAGAAAAAGTCACCAGGGGCCTGGAGATGGAACTGGATTCTGCTGGTGAAGTGAGGGCTGTCCTTGGAGTAAGAAGTAGGAAATTAACAAAAGAAAGAAGAAAAAAAAAAGGCAGCCCACCCTTCTGACAGAGGGTGGTTCTAGGGTTGGGAAAGCTGGGCTGGGGCCAGAGCTGATGCTGGGGTGGGGGACTGGAGATGGAATTGGGCTCTGTGGGAGAGGTGGGGGCTTTCTCAAATTACATTTGATCATCCCTTAGTCTGAAATTTTACCAGATATTGCAAATAACTGAAATTAGTAAATACACCAGCTAGCCTTTAGAGTCAACTTCATATTTGATAATCATGGTTTGAGGATAACCTAAGATAACTTTAATGGGTAAAGCAGAAAGATTCTAGATATATCTAGCCAGTTAGAATTATCAGATGTATATGAATCTCACTTGACCTGTTAGGGCCCTTACTTTTGAATATTCTTTATAATCCTTCTATTTCTTTTATACATAATATGGTGAAAACAACATAGGAATAAAAAAGATAAAGCTGAGTAGAGCTAAATCCCAAAACTAAGAGGAGATAACCAAGACAAACAGTTTAAAATCTGAACTACAGGAAGGGATTGCCAATTCAGAGTAAGGGGACATAGGCAGCAATGGGTGCTATTGGTTGGACTTAGAAATAATTTATATAAATTCTGGGGACCAACAGGTGGTGTAATGGTTACATCACTAGACTCCCACATGGTTGACCACGGTTCAATTCCCAAACCCAGCAGTTTGAAACTCACACTGGGCGCATGTGCATGTGTGCCCAAAATGCCAAAAGGAGAATGGAAGAGAAGGGATTGTGACATGGCCATTTTCCCTGGGGGGGGGGGGGGGTGATATCTGTCTCTGTGTCTCTTTCTGTCCCTGTCTCTCTGTCACTGTCTGTAGTGCCCTATAGCAAAAACGAAAACAAAAAATTCTCTCTAAATAAATAAATAAAGTATATTCAGTATAATAGAAGATTTCTGTCTCCATTTCTCTCACCCACTTTTTGGTGATATATATTGAGATTTTGATATCGTGCAACATAGGATAGAGAAAGAGACCTATGCCACATCCTTAGAGACATTTTTCTAGGTTGATGATAGTCAGCTGGTGTATGTTGTTGTGATTATGCAGTGAGGTGGTTATTAACATTTCAATTGGATTGTGATCTAATTCAGTACGTGTGACTATTTGAACATTCAGAACCACCTATGAAGCTTTTAAAAATTAAAATCCTGAGCCAGTAGGTGGCATGGTGTTTAAGGTGCTATCCCAGATGCTCAGCTGTGGTTTGAGTCTCAGACTTGTGAGTCTCAGACTTGTGACAGCTTGCTTTTTCACTTTCCCTCTCCCTCTTCCTGGTGAGTGCAAGTTAAAAAGTAATAATAATAATAAATAAAACTAATTTTTTTAAAAAATTGAGATCTATATACTGAAGGAATTGGAGATCACCAACCCTAGCTTATGGTACTTTGTCCATAATAAGAACAGTGTTTTGAATCCTTTGTAGAAGCAGGTACATAGTCTATTCTACTTACTCTCTTTATCTACCAGTAAGTAATTCTATGCAAACAAAAGGGTAGGGAGGGTTAGTCTAATACATTAAGTTGTTTTTTGAAACTATGGTATCTCCTAAACTTTTTCTTTCAGTAGTCAGTGCTGGAACTTTCCTGACTGTCAATATGTTGCTCAGTAGCCATAAAAGGCTTCTAGTTTAATTTTAAAGGCTCTTTCCTTTAAAAAGTAACTTGCTTAAAGCCATCCATATAATAAGTGAAGCAATTTGAATCATTATGTCACTATGAAGATCTTTTTGTGTAATAATTTTCCCCCACATTTGCAAGAACAAATAGACATAAACTTGTTTTTTTTAAGGTTTTTCTTTTTTTATAAGAGAGATAGACAGTGAGAATTCACTACCTCCCCCACCCCCACACCCCTGCCCCGGGAGATGACCATGCTGCATTCCCTTCTCCTCCATTCTCCTCTTGGGATTTTGGGCACGCACATGCACTCATTGAAAGTTTAAGCCACGAGGTCAGGGACTCGAACCGTGGTCCACTATGTGGAAGTCCATTGATGTAACCATTTTGTTATCTGCTGGCCCCACAGCCTATTTTAAAGTAGCTAGATGTTGTGTGTACTTTGACAACACATATGCTAAAAGTAACTAGAGTTCTTCTTTGCTTTTGTCCTGCGTTTTTAGTTTTCTCTTTTTATATTCTTATTCTGTAACAAATTCATATTTTTTGTCTATTAGAAGATGTTTTGTCTCTATTTCTCTCATTTTTTGAAATGGAAAGAAATAAAACAATTTTTGGAGGTACATTCCTCTTACTTGGTGAATTGCATAACTGTTAACCGTATTCTATCTTTTTTAAGGAGTGGGTGTGTCCTCACCTTGCTGTTTTATTTTGAACTTATTTAAGATTTTTGTTGTTGCTGTTTCACTGAACTTTAGGGAGAACCATGCAAATCATTAGTCTTTTTGTCTGCTGACAATCACTTCTCTCTGCATCTCACCTCTTTTTAGATTATCTATAAGAATTAATATTGGGAAACTTTATGGACCCTCTTGTATTCTCTGCGTTTATTACGGATGCTGAGAGTTTCTTATCAATTGGAAACTACCCCCTGTTCAGAAATGATAGCTCCCTGCTGCTAAAAGAAACTATGGCTTACTTTTAATTCATCAGGTTCTTTGATGAGCTTCATTAAAGAATTAACAGTGACACCAATGATGATGAACTTAGTAATAGCTATTTAGAAAATAAATGTATGTCATACAACAAGGTTTCCATAACTGCATGTTGCTTTTTAAAATAACTTTTCAGGTGATTTCCTAAAAACTTTGGAAGACCCAGATTTGAATGTAAGAAGAGTAGCCTTGGTCACATTCAACTCAGCAGCACATAACAAACCATCATTGATAAGGGATCTTCTGGATACTGTTCTTCCACATCTTTACAATGAAACAAAAGTTAGAAAGGAGCTTATAAGAGAGGTAAGTTAGTTAGATTACACTGTTTATATAAGCTTATCTTGTACTTTTAAGTGTAACCACGTGCTCTTTCTTGTTTTAACAGGTAGAAATGGGTCCTTTTAAACATACAGTTGATGACGGTCTGGATATTAGAAAGGCAGCTTTTGAGTGTATGTACACACTTTTGGACAGTTGTCTTGATAGACTAGATATCTTTGAATTTCTAAATCATGTTGAAGATGGTTTGAAGGACCATTATGATATTAAGGTAAGCTGTTTGACTGTTTATAGACCATTTTAGAAGAAGATTACGCTGTAAAAAGTTACACCCCTGTAATTTACTCACATGTGTAGTTAGAAAAATTAAATTGTAAGAATTATTTTAGTGAGCATGTTAAAAGCTATATATAAATGCAAAAGTAAGTTGATGCAGTATATATAACATCAGTTGATATACAGGAATATTCATCCAGACGCTTTTCACTGAAGGAGGATATTGATGTAAAGTTCTTAAGAAATATTCTGTGCCAGCTGTTTTAGTGAGTAGTGCCTAGATCTGTTTCCTCAAAAGAGTCCAGACAGGTTTTGCTGTCCAAAGATAAAGCCATGACCTTTTCTACCTGTCTTAATTAATATTGAAGTGTAGATGCTACGCATGGAGGTTTTCTTAGCTTTGCAGCATTTTTATGATTAATTCTCTTGGGCTATCTTTGGGACTGGCTGAATGATTATTATTTACCTGAATGGGTGATTTTTGCTTTTCAACATACTGTATTAAATATCAAGAATTTTGCTTGAAGGCAACATTGAAGAACTGTTACATAAAATAATTCATATAGAACAAACGTAAGAAAACTCGTATTGCTCTTAGGTTTAAGAACATAAACTTTGCTTATTACTCTTCTTTGTTTTCCTATGTGCTCATCTCTTTAAAATGTGAACTGTAAATGGATGATTTGAAAAATAAATTAAGTGCATTATGTTTTTATCATTTATTCTTCCATATAGGGTCTTTGACCAAGCAGGGCAAAAGTACAGCTAAGCAGTAATTCAGCTGTACTACCAGGACCTTCGAGTCTTGTGTTCCCATTTGTGGATAGTGGCCTGGTCCTCCCAGAATTCAGTGAAGAACCCTGAAGTAGTAACAGTACTTTTGCACTTAATTCTATTAGTCTGTAGCCTGAGAAGTAAAGGATTTTGGATTTTCTGGTTTTTATATGGATTGATCTAAATAATCATTGAATTATTTTTGTTTTTATTCTTATTTTACTTAGGAAAATCTGCTAAGATAGTGAAAACTTAGTTTAAAACTTTCTTCCAATTCAGTAATTTCCTAGTGGAGTGGGTTTCAATTTTTGTACATGTGAGCTTTCTTAAAAATACAGCATCTGTTGCTGGCAGGTGACGTGGTGGTTAAGGGTGCTGGACTCCTACATGGCCTACTGAGATTCAAATCCCAGACCTGGCGGCTTGCTTTCTCACTTTCTCTCTCTCTGTTCCTCTCTGATAAGAATTTTAAAATAAATAAAGTTAAGTAAAAAAATAATTCTTGGGAACCAGCAGTTAGCGTAATGGCTATGTTGCTGGACTCCCACGTAGTCGACCGCGGTTCGCGTCCCGGATCCGGTGGCTTAAAACTCACGCCGGGCGCATGTGTGTGCGTGCCCAAGATTCCGAGAGGAGAATGGAGGAGAAGGGATTGCGGCGTGACCATCCCCTCTGGGGGGTGATTTCTCGCTTTCTGTCTCTATGTTTCTCTGTCTGTCTGGCGAGCGCACGCGCCCTATAGCGAAAACCTCTCCAAAAAAAAAAAAATAATAAATAAATAATTCTTTAAAAAAAAAATACTACCGTGTCCTTACATATGAAGTTAATAACATGATAGGATATTAAAGGTGAAGTTTAACTCTCTAACAGGTTAAGTAGAACTCTCAGAATGGGACTGAGGAATAGGTGTTTCTAAAGCTTCCCATGTGATTCACTTGTGCAGCCAAGATTGAAACCACTGTTCTAGTTTAGTATTTCTAGGCCCTATTATAGTTGGAGTATTTCCAGTCTTACCACAGATAAGGTTTGAGATAAATCTAATTTCTGAATGGCAGGTTGTATTAAAATGAAGCTTCATTTTGAATGTTGCTAGTCATGTTCTTTTTAAAAGGTTTGTCTGAATTTGGAGTTTTATCTTTTGAAAATAATGTCAAGTCTTTTATTCTTAATAGATGTTGACATTTTTAATGTTGGTGAGACTCTCTACCCTGTGTCCAAGTGCAGTACTGCAGAGGCTGGACCGACTTGTTGAGCCATTACGTGCCACATGTACAACTAAGGTAATGTACAGCTAAGGTCATCGTGGCTAGGCATTGACTTAAACATACTTGATGTATTCAAATTCCTAGCTAATATTACTCAGTAATTTCCCACATTTAATCATGCTACCACATGTAACAGTTGTTAGAAAATTTATCACTGTTAATTGTTATTTTCAAAAGTTTTTGTTGTTGCTGTAAAAATACGATATACATTTTAAAGTATTTATGTGGGCTAAATGTGATAGAGCCACAAAAGAGGAAGCGTTTAACCATGGTTGTGGGTTATGGGAAAGTCATAGAAAGCTTCATATGGGGATGATGACATTTTAAATGAATCTTGAAAAAAAAATCACAATTTCTTAATTTAGACCAGAAAGATGAAACAGGCTTTCATATTAGTTATGTGAATAAAAGCACAGATATGTCAGTAGGTGATGTTTTTGAAGAATAGTGAATATATAAGGTAGCTAGAGGAGTCGTTTCTTGGTGGGGGTCCTAGTAGGGCTTGCTAAGTAGATAATACTCTGAGTCTGACACTCTTTGTTTTCAACCACATGAGTCTGGATTCTCTGTGGGTCTGGATTCTCTGTGGGTCTGGATTGACTTTTTATAACAGGGCTTTATGTAAAATACTCTCTTAAAAGAAAACAAGATGACTACTACTTAAAAATAAAGGTAAAAAAAAATAGTTAATGTTTAGATTAAAATGCACCCTTTAACTCTGGTTTATTTACCAGGATTCCTGTGTTCTTAAATTTTGTTCAGTAAGAGCTGTCTTTTATAGCATGTAATCTAAATTTACTCCATGTTACAGGTAAAGGCAAACTCAGTAAAGCAGGAATTTGAAAAACAAGACGAATTAAAGCGATCTGCCATGAGAGCAGTAGCAGCACTGCTCACCATTCCAGAAGCAGAGAAGAGTCCACTGATGAGTGAATTCCAGTCACAGATCAGTTCTAACCCTGAGCTGGCAGCCATTTTTGAAAGTATCCAAAAAGATTCATCATCCACTAACTTGGAATCAATGGACACTAGTTAGGTGTCTTGTTCAACCTGGGGACCATTACATTTGACCATATGATGAAGATGCACTGAATTGACAAGTTTATCATAAGACATGGAAAGAGAAGTATCTAAAGGCTTCAAAATATTCCACTGTTTTTTTTTTTTCCCTTCATGGAGACAGTTTGTTCAGCTTTCTTCCATTGTTTTTGTAGCATTTATTTCAGAAATATGTATTTCCATAATCCAAAGGTTGTAAAACCACTAATGTGTTAGTGGTTAGGGCAACATTTAAAACGGAAACTAAAAAGTTAGGATTTAATGGATATGGAGATAGGGTCCAATATCGATTTACCCTGTAATGTTTAGGATTAAACTCTTAAAATTTTGTGACCATGAATTTCTTTCTTTTTACATAAGTTTTCTCATTTAAAAATCACAAAATCTGCAAGACAAAAACCATGTTTCTTTTCCTTATATAATGTTTTGTTTTCAGCAACATAAATTAATTATAGCTGGCAGACAGGAATATCCACATAAGATGTGTTACAATTTAGAGGGTTTGGCAATTTAAAAAAGGTAATAAGGTAATCATTTTTTTAAGCATAGGGATTATCAGCATATCCCTGTTGCATACACTAATTTTGCATGAGCAAGTTTACAAATATGTATTGTCTGTAAAGCAGCATGTGCACATTATTCATAATACAAAAGTTAAAATAAGTACTAGCGCAATTTCAGATATTTATTTTTGCACAGAAAACACATCTGGAGAGAAAGGAATAAATTTTTCAACTTGGGTTTTCTTAATGCCATGTGAATTTGCCGATGTTCTTAGCAAATCAAGTCACAACAGTTTGCCTCTTTTTTCTATTTTAAATTTTCTTACACATTTAACATTTGAATATTTAAGTACTCAGTTTTTCTCAGTTACTCATTTGTGTGCGTGTGTTTCCACCTAGAAATACTTAAAAGCCAGATTTTCTTTTCATTTCCTTCAGATGTCTACATTCCTTATCAGAAGATACAAATAATGAGTAAGCTTTTAATTTTATTTTAGGACAGTTCTGGAGCCGGCTATTACATGTTTGTTAGTTCAATAATAATAGTTTTTCTTTTAGTTGAGCAATATTTTTTTCCCCAGATCTTGTAGAGCTAAAACTGTAGTTGGTAAGCTTTTACTACTATTCCTGATTAAGGGATCTGTGATGGGGGAAAAAGCTTTTGCAGTATCTTAAATTGTAGTTAAAAATTTTATTTCAACATATCCTTCAGTGAGCTCATTTCACACTGTAGCCTCTTCAAATTTTGTGGTGCTCCTGTAACAGTAAGAACTAACGTCTGAAATAAAAGACATCTCCGAATGCTGTGCAAACAGAGTTTACATGTACTGAAGGAGGCAGTTGTTAAAATGAGTGACCAGTTGTAAGCAATCATATATTTGAAAACTGCACCCTTTATTTTTGAAACTGTGAATCACAAATCCTTTTCCCGCTGTATTACCTGCTTCAGCATCCGAATATGCAGTGATTTTAATTGATAATATACTGTGGTTATTAGATTAACATCTCAATTCCAAATATTCAGATGATAATGCAGACAATATTGCTACTATTAAGGATTTTTACTAGTACATCAACATGGAACATTACATGAAGTTGGTGCCATTTCAAAATGTGGCAAGTGATAATCTTATAATTTGCATACAACTGTAATAGAAATTTATTTTGAGATGTTAGTGTATTATGTACTATGCATTACTGTGGTATAGATGTTGTGGATATATTTAAGTATTTGGTTACATGGTTTCACAATAAATTACAATACTGCAGGCTCTAGGACTGAACAGGAGACTGACATGCATATGTTATGTGTGAATGTTTCAGTTAATTGCCTAAAGTGAAATCCAAATACTTTCCTTACATCTGAATTTTTCTTAATGTGTTTGTTTTTAACTTACAAGATGCATATGTTATTTGTTTTTTGAGTCTCACAAGCCAGCTCATTTTTCTAATATAGCTGAAATTCTGTTTGTACTAATGAAGTAGATACCACTCTTTTCTGATTTCAGTGTTTATGTATACCTGTATATGCATATACATCACAAAATTGTAATAGGGAGGAATGCTCAATTTAAATACTGGGTCATATTGATTAACTCCTCTTCCTGAGTAGTGATTGTGGTGTAGATACTGGAATGGAATTGGCAAGGTATGGAATCCAGGCAGTCTACCACTGTGCTGCTTATGGGTACTTGTAGAAAATCCTGCCTTGCAATTCTTCACACAGAGGTTCCTCGCATAGGTAATCTAAAACTTACAGTACAAAAACTGTGACTTGTTTTCATGAGGATAGCCAAAATTTGGAATCTATCCGATTTATTTTAAAAGAAACGTTGATAAGGGATTTGAGTTTTAAAATAGATTATTTTATGAAACTAAGGCAGAAAGGAAATTTGGTATGGCAGGAAAAGTTATTTATGAAATCAGTAGTACTGAATGATAATTTTTTAAATGATGGTCATGTATTTTATTAATGATATCAGAAAGCTGCTTAACATTAGGAATTAGAATTCTTAAAACGTTGGACTAGATGACTACATCAGATGTTTGAGTATTTTACATAATTTTTGTTTTAATTGCCAGAGTGTGTGTGTGCTCACCAGAGAGAAAGGGAGAAAGCAGTCCCCAGTGGGGCACAGTCATACTGCAGTCCTTTCTTCTTCATCCCAGTAGGATTTGGGGCATGCACGTGCCCAGAGTGTTTTGCAAGCTGCCGGGGCCAGACTTCTCTCAGCACAGTCAGCTATGTGGGGTCCAGCTTCCTTAACTACTAAGCTTACAGGGCTGGCCCACATAGTTACATAAGTTTTATCTACCCATAATTATACCATCAAGTTATCTTTTTTTGTTTATACTTGGGTAAATAGTGGAGAATTAACATACGAGTATATCTCATTAACCAGTTCTAGGGGATATTCTGATATCTTTATATCTAGCACTGTCTCGGGCATATAAATATGACCGTATAGTCATGATCAAAATTCAAAATGATGAAATATATAAAATCATCAGCTACTGAAAAATTCAATTAACTTGTTACAAACCTTGTGAACTGTATTGAATCAAATGACACAATGAGTGGTCTTCAAAAGTTCATGGAAATGTGTATTATGAAAAAACTATGCATGGATTTATTTCAAAATTATTTTTCACCAAAATAAACTCATACTTTAATTCCACTTTTCCACAACTTTTTTGAAGTCACTGTAATTGTAACGTTTTCCTACTCACATTAAGTTTCACTAAAAATCTAAATTGCTAGAATTGCCAGTCTCTAAATAGTTTGCTTAGTAAATGTTTTTATATAGAAGAGCATAAAAATCTCAGCAAGTAAATTTTGAATTCTGCTCTCTTTGGATCCTACATGTCAGACCACTGCCACCCCATATTCATATCTGTTTTTGAAAATCTGTAATCTTCTATGGAGTGGAAAGTTGACAGTTTAGTACCAGTTCATTTACTAGTTGGAAACTTAACTTTTCCAGTTAGATAAAATTCCTTTGATACTTTTGATTCCAAAAATGGACCATATCACAATAGTAGTAATTGTCTACAAGCTACTAAAAACTCACCAAATGGGCCATTTTCTCATGTAAAAAGCAAAATCAAATTACTCTCCTTTTCCAATACAGTAAGTTGCTTATTGTTAATTAGAAAAGATTTTGTGATATAGTTTAGGGCACGGTCTTTCAGCAGCATGTTTTTGCTCTTTGTAACTTACACTTCCAAATCCAAAATGAGATTTGTTTTTTATAGACATTTTAAAAGCCAAATTTAATTAAAACTATGGATGGGTGTACTGCATATAATGTTTCTTTATTGGAATGTGCAGTGGTCAATGTCAGATTTCAGAATGATTTCTGTCTTTGGAGTCCATGGCTTCTTACCTTTTAATGTGGATCTCAAATGAGTATTGGTGATGATTTTAGCATGCTTAATTGTTTAGCCAAGATCTTATAGGAGAAAAAGCTTATATCATTTGAAATGAGTTCTTTTCCAGATTAGAGACTATCAAAATTAGTGTAATTTAACCATTGTCAAAAACTAATGGCTGATGCACATTGACTAGTTTTACTCTAGAATGAAGTTGCCAAAAACTGTAAAGAATTGTACTTTAAAATGGATTATTGTACAATAAATACCTTGGTAGCCCCATGTTTTAATAGTCTGTAAATGGGGCCAGCAGGTGGTCTGGTGGTTAAGATGCTGGACTCCCACATGGCCAACTGCAGTTTGAGTACTGGACCTGGTGGTTTGCTTTCTCGCTATTGCTCTCTCTCTCTGGGGAGCACATGTGCCCTATAGAAGATTAAATAATAATAAAAAAAAAATTCTTAAAAAAATAGTCTGTACTAAAATAATCTCTTACTCTGTAAAGCCATTTTTACTTGTCTCACAGATATTTCACTTTTCACTTTGATTGTAAACCCAACTGCTTATACTTAGGTAAAGGTGGCTAAATGTGTACTATGCTAGCTTAAGAATTCCTGGTGTAATATTTTCAAAAGAATGTGAATTTGCTTACAGTCATCACCACACACAGAGTAAGTTAGGATTTCCTAAGAGGTCTGGAAATAAACTCCTGGTACCTTATTCCAGAAATAAAACTAATGTTTTCTTACGGAACTTAAATTTTAGTAGAAAATTTATGTTCAATTTTTTAGATCAAGATTTTAGACCTTGGCACTATTGATATTTTGGACTGGATAATTCGTTGTTATTGGGGGACTATTAGATCCACCATAAGATACTAAGACTACCCCTGGCCTCTACCCCACGTCATGCCTGTAGTTGCGGCACTCTATTCCTGGTAGAGATGATCAACATTGTCTCTAGAAGTTGCCAAATATCCCCGGGGCAGGGTGTGAGTGAGGGGAGCAGGAATTGAGAACAACCATTTTTGAGAAAGATTTTTCTCATTTCTAGCAGCTGTATAGGTATTTCTGGAGAAAACAGACATCTCTTAAATAGGTAAGAGGTTTTCAGATAATCAAAAATGTTAGGTTTCTTTTTTTATCTTAACTGTAAGTACTGCTTCTAAATAACCTATTTTCTTCCACCAATTAGAAATGTCATGATCTAATGAAATTAGGTTTCTACTGTATACATTTAAATGGATGATCTTTAGTAAATCTCTTAGCAACCTACTTTTCTCTGGCTATAAAATGTTTTCTGTATACCTAACAGTAATATAGGTACTAAGAAACTACTACTGTGAAGGATAGGTAGTATGAACCAGTTCGAGCATTTTGAAACGGAAACACTACATAGAAGTTTAGAAACAGTAGCCATGGACAACTAGTTCATTTTATCTTGATTCTTTCAGAGGATGGGGTAAATTGACTTTTAAAAGTTACTTGTATTATTTTCATGAGAACAGTTTGTCCATTTATTTATTTTCTCAACCTTGTTTCCCAGTATGGGCAATTACCTGTTTGGCTGTGATATTTAAAGACATGGCCAAATAGGGATATTTGTATAGTTTCAAAGTGTACATTTGATAACAGCCCTTAAAGTTAAACTTACTGTAGCAGGCTTGTTTTGTTTTTGTGTTGTGTTTGTTTTTTTTTTTTTTTTTTTTTTGACTGTTTTCCTAGAACAAGTTTGTGATTAGAGATAATAAAATACGTATGAATCTGATAACCACACGTGAAATTTTAAAGACTCTGATAGTGGTAGGAAAATGGGTAGACAAACTTACAAATTGCCTGTTCTTTGAAATGATTGAATGACTAACTTCTGAACTGTGTCAGTCCCACCTGGGAGAAACAGGTAAACTAATTGCCTTTACCCTAATGTTATTGAAAGATTGATAAGGCTGGTTGGTCAGGTGTTTGAGTAAGTCCAGGATGCTAAATGTGGAAACTAAATACTATATTTAGATACCTTCTTTGGCACTAAATGTCTGTATTCAGTCTTTTAAAATCGACACATATTTATGTTTAGAAATTTGTTCTGATGTTAGTTTCCCTTAAAATACAGTCCAGCAGAGTCAGATGGAGTCAGCCACCAGTGTGGCTGCCCAGATGATAGTGCTTCTGGTATGCGTGCTGCTGTAGCCTTTACAGTGTTCTGCATGTAAAGACATACAAAAAATCTGGCTGAACTGGTGCCAAAAAATTTACCATACTTTCATTCCAGTAAATGGATCATGAAATTAAAGGCAAAGCTAATTACATTTTCCCCGCCTTCTGTTATAGTACCTCCTACACTTGAGTACTATGTGTTTGACATTGGGGACAGTGTGGGGAAAATGCACTATATAAGTAGCCCTGTAATTAAGGGGAAAAGCAGAGTTCTGTGTGACATGGTACACAAGTTCCTGGCTGTGATCAAGACAGGCCTTAAACTATTAGGTTCCATGGAGTAGAAACAGAATTGGCAAAAGTATAGAGGGAAAAGGGATGGTACATTCAGGAGCTGAGTGTCTAGTTTTGATGTAAAAAATCAATGAAAGATTGAGAAGGACAGATGATGGTGGGTCCTTATAGACAGTTTGATTTCAGGTACAATGCAAGCCATAGCAAGACTTAAAAGCCAGGCAGTGATGTGATTGGATTTGTATTTTTGAAAGATGAGCTTCAGTTAGAGAATGAACTGGAAGGAAGGTAAGGTATGATGTTGCTTGAGTTAGGACATTATTAGGATAATTCAGGTGAGAGGGAATGGTAAACTGAACCAGTGTAGTCATGGGGTAAAAGGACGAAATTTGACTAGACTTAACAGATAACTGCATATTGGAAGTATATACAATTACATTCTACAATACAGGCTCCCAAAGTGGTTTAGAACAAGATCAATTAATTCTACATATCCATTGTTGATTATGTGGGAGGTCAGGGTTCTGCTTCCCATTTCACTTGGAACTTAGGACGACTAAGCCGCCGTTTGGAACATTGCAGGTCACCAACAGAAGAAAAGTGAGTAGTGGATCACATCTTGCTTAGTGCTTTCACCTGAAATGGCATTACACCTCAGCTCACGTTTGGTGGGCAAGCAAGTCATGGCCCTAACAGTTCATTCACAGGGTACTGGGGGAAAACTGAGCTCACAGCTGAGTCGGGAGGAGCAGGGAAGAGGAGTTAGGTTACATTGCACACCCTCCCAGAAAAGACTCAACACATGTTACTGTTCTCTTGAGTTCAACCACCCTGCCACTGAATTTCTTTTAAGCTCTGCCTCATCTCCCTTTTTTCCTTCCCTACAGCCATCCTGAACCTATTCCAAAGTAACAGGCAGGTTTCGTTGGCATCTTTTTTAAGTGATAGCACTGAGGACTGGAAAATGGATCATCTACCTTGAGCACTTTTCTCCTCCCCCAAGTGTATTTCTCCAAACAAAAACAGCAGCCTCAAGAGTGCCAGCAATTTATGTTTTCTGACATACACTTAACGAGGTAACTAAGAAATGAGGATTCAGTATTCCAACCCCCTGATTCTTTTCTCACCCTGTGTTTCCACTTTGTTTTTTAGGTTTTTGTCATAGAGTTTGTGTGCTGCTGTAGAGAGAGGAAAAGTGAGAAATTACCCCAAGAGGGAATGACCAAGCTTCAGTCCTTTCTCCATTCTTTTAGGATTCTGGGCATGCAGGCATACACCGTCACCTGTATGGGAGTCCAACGCCTTAATCTTCGTGACAGCTGCTGCCCCTCCCCCCCTTTTAAACAAATTTTTGCTATATGACAGACAACGAGAAATCACCACGCTCCCCAGGGCAGATGGCCACCTGGCAATCCCTGCTCCATTCTCTTCCATTCTCATTTTAGGATCTTGGGCATGCATGCGCACACACCCGGCATGAGTTTAAGCCACCGAGTCTGGGACTTGGACCGTGGTCAACTTCGTGCAAGTCCAGTGACATAACCATTATGCCATCTGCTGCACCAGTCCCACTTTTTAAAAAAATCATTTTTTAAAATTTTGTGATTTGTTACAATAAATTGTATCTGTGGGACACAAAGTGATGTTACGTGTATATGAGGTGCAATGATTAAATCCAGTTAATTAAAATCACCTGAATTTATCTTTTGTGGTGAAAACATTGAAATTTGCTCAGTTTTGAATTATATACTAACTATAGTAACCATGTGCATTAGCTCTCAAGAAACATTCCTCCTGTTTAACTGAAAACTACCTTTGTATCCTTATTGTAAGCCACTACTTTGCACTTTGAAGGCTACAGCTTGGCTATTTTTACCCAGAGTTGTTTGAATTTACAAATCCCTTTTAAACACAACCTGTTCATCAAGGCATGTCTTCACTCTCAAATTGATCCCGTATTTTCTCTTGGCCTCTTCTTAGCTACCTGACTGGTTTTATAAATGGTTTATTTATACAATTGCTTAACCTGCTCACTGCATATAGGCATACTTTCTCTCTCATCCCCAATATCTTCCTTTTCTTTAATGTTACACAACTTTTGCCTCCTTACCCAGCAGACAACCATTAATCTCTTTTTATCTATATACGATTAGAGGTTTTATCGCTAGTCTTCCACCTAAAAACTTCCTCATAATCATGCCCATCCTTAGGTCCTCATCTCAAAGGTCGAGTTGTTACCTCTGCTCTGCTCTCCCAGTCCCCAGTTTCCTCTAGTCTCTTCCAGGGTTTGGTTACATTGGTTTTCCATCTCTCTTCCTGCCTCCACCTTTTTTTTTTTTTTTTTTTTTTTTTTTTTTTTTTTGCCCTATAGGGTGTGTGGATAGGAGAGAGAAAGATGGGGAGAGAGAGGAAAAGAGAAATCAGCCCCCATCCCCCTGGGGTAGGGGGATGGAGCCAGATTACAATCCCTTCTCTCTTCTCAGGATTTGGGACATGCATCTGGCATGATTCTCAAGCCACCAGGTCCAGGACTTCAGCTCCTCAGTCAGCTATATGGAATTCAGCCGCCTTAATCACATCATTGGCTGTCTCTTCCCCTTACCTCCGACAGCACTTCCACAGGTTCCGTCTACCAGACTCTCAAAAATATGCTAAAGTCTCATCTGAAAGGCGATTTAACGCATCTTTCTCAAGATGCCATATATCCAAAGAGACAGATTTGCTTTCTCAATTTCTCGTCTTCCCAATCTTTCTAATCTTTCATCCCTCTATTGGTAGTCACAATTAAACAACTTAAGTCTTAGATTCCAAAACATTACATTCAGTCTGTTTTCTTGAATACATCGATACTAATACTGTTGATCGCTGTTGAAGCAACTTGCTCCCTGGACTTCTGACCCCTCTGACTTAGGGGGGTTTCCTTATGCCTGAGAAGCCATTGCATCTGTTTCCCTTAAATATTCTCTAAGTCTGTCAGCCCACATGACTTCTAATTCTATATATGTAATCTTCTTTGGGTCATCTAATCTGTTTTCATGGTTTGCATATTGTTGATTTTAGTCTGTATATCTGATCCAGTCCATGTCCCTATGTTTCAGACTTGTATCCCACCACTTCTGGAATTCTGAAAGCCTCACTAAGCATGAATTTGGAGGGAGAATAGGATAAAGAACAGGACTGCTACAAATTCATCACACTAATTTTAATCCTGTTTATTAACTGACTTGGGTCAATCACCTAACCTCAGTTTCCTCATTTATAATAGGGATGGAAATAGTAGCTACTTCGTAGAATTAAATAGGAATATTTGTAAAGCAATGAAAACTACCTGGTACTTACTACGTGCTATATAATTATGCTAGCATTCTCCCTGTTTTATTTCCCCCAAATTTCCCATACCCATTCCTACTACTATTGGCCAGACTTCCTTCCCTTATCTATTGATTGAACTGCAAAATCCTCATTATTCACTCATTTCACATGGGACTAGGTGCTGCCAGAGCTCAACAGTGGGGGTGGGGTAACAAGGGTATAGTCCACTCTGTGTGGATAGGGCAGAAACAATTCATAAAGGAAATGTCTTGAGAAATTTATTCTTTAGAAAAAGTGGTTTTCAGATGAGTATATATCATAATCACTTGGCTTATTTAAAAATTCCTGGGCCCTACCTCAAGGGATTGTAGTTCACTTGGTTGTAGTAGAACTGAATCGTTTACATCTCTAGTAAGTTCCCAGGTTCTGATGCTTCTGGCTTTCAAGACCAGTTTTGAAAACCACTACATTTGAGTACCCAGGAAACACTCATTCCCAAGTCTTCTCAAGACAGCAGTGGAGACAATGGTCTTGAGCATTTCATATCTTTACACCACATCCTTCAGTGGTTCCCTTTTGCCTGCAGGATAAGTACAAGCTCTGTATCTGGTTACCATCTGCTCCTTCAGCCACAGCATCTGTCACACCTCGGCCACCATGTTGTTCCTTGCCTTCATACCTTTGCTGAAGTTCAAGGTTTGGCCTTTGCGTAGAATGCCTTGCCTTCTCTTCCTTTTACATGGCTGGCTCAATTCATCTTGTAACCTGAGTCATGAACTCTGAGAGAACTTTCCTGCAGCCAAATGGTGAAATGGTTCATTTGAGGGCTTACTCCCATGTTTGGAGCATTTCTAGACATGTAATACAGTCAAATTTCCTATAAAGTCACATCTGTTAACATTGGCACAAATACTATTCCCCATGCCATTGTAAGTGGTTAATGAGTTGGGGAGAGTTTGAAAAGAGCTGACTTAATGGAATACTGAATACTGCCAACAGCATGGTCCGTTTCTGTACCCAATGACTCACAGCTTGGAGTACTTTCTGGGTGGATCTTGGCTTGATTAAAGGTATCCTGTCTTGTCTAGTTTGTGACTCCCTCTGCTCTGATGTTCCCTTATTTGTGTCTTCTAGAAATTTGTCAGGACTAAAATTTTCTTTTGAGTTTATTCCTTTATTTTTTAACAAATGTTTACTGTTCTTTCAATAGAACTTTGGGATTGAATAAATATAAGGACATTGGATTTGTCTGCCATCTTGAAGCTTCTGTTATTTTTTGATCTTCTCTGATGCTTTACTAAGAAGTATCTTAATATAGTTACAACCTCAGGCTCTGGGGCTAGCATCACAGGAGTAGAATGCCATACTCTGTGAGATAGTCACATTGGAAGGTTCCCAGTTCATGTCCAGAAACTCCTGAGTATGCTCAATCTGTGCTGGTTTTGAAGAAAAAACAACAATGCGAATTAATGATTTATGGAGGAGGCAGTGTGGCAGGAACCTAAGGGTGGCCTCTATTAATTGGGAGTAATTTCCAGCCAACGATCAGCTGGGAAAAATGAGGACTTTAGTCTTACTGTCACAAGGATCTGATTCTACCAAGAACCAGTGAGCTTAGAAGAGGACCTGAGCTTCAGAAGAGATTGCATCCACTACTGACATTTCACTTTCATGAGACCTTGAGGAGAGTACCCAGCTAACCTGTACCTGGGCACCCACTCCATGAGAAATGTGAGATAATAAATGTGTGTTGTTTTAAGCCACTACATTTTGGTAATTCATTATGCAGCAAGAGAGAACTAATACACAGATCTTGTCATGCTTTATATTGTATTACACTGTTTGTTCGATATATATATATATATTTTTCTTTTTTAGACTTATTTATGACAGTGGGTTAGGGGGGGTTGTACATTGTGATGATTAGTACACTTTAGTGTACGTACTGTTTCCCCAAGTAAAACTATAAGATTGCTTTACTTTTCCATACATTTCTAAATTATTATAATAATTTAAAGAACCGTATTAATTAATCTTTATAATTGCCATATTTGCTGAGATGAATGCATTTGGTAATAGTAACAATATTAATCACTACTACTATTTACTGAGTGCATGATATGTAGCAGGTATTATGCAAAGCGCTTTGGCTTTTTAAAAAATTTAATCCTCACCAAAACCCTATCACATAAGTATTATTATTCCCTTCTTAGAGTCCAGGCAGCAAAGTCCTAAGTAAACTACTCAAGGTCATATGCCCTTGAACAGCAAGCCCAGAATTTTATCCTCTAAGTGTGCATTTAACAACTACATAACTATGCCTGCAGCAGTCTACAAAAGGCCAACATTCCTCAAAATGAAACAGTCAATGCTTAGCATTCTTGCATTTTGCATGTACAGTCTTGACTAAGCACAAGCAGCCGTACAGGCTCAGGGGATTTTGCTCCAATGTATTTCATGTCATTTAAATTTGGGAGAGTGGAGTGAACTCACAAGGGATCCCAGCTGATGGCCTGGTGGTTCTCAGCTAACCTGTACCTAGCTATGTGTGTTCTGATTGCTCATTAGGAAACCCTAGCGATCATTCAGAATTTACATGTTTTCCTTTATATGGTGGGTGGAAATTAAATGGCATAGTGAAGTAGAGAGTAGAGTTTTAACAGTACTTGGCAAAAGGCACCCAGTAATGCCCGAGGGAGCTGGACATCATAACCCATAGGAGGTAGGAAACAAAGGTCATTTTATCACTGGGTAGCCCAAGCCAATACTCCAGTGATATAAATGAAAGGGATCTTTGGCTTAGATTTAAAGCCTAAATGGATCTTGCTTTCTTCAAGTCCTCACCCAAAGTTTGAAATCTTTTACCACTTCTTCATGGCCTCCTGGTAGAGGAGTTTCATTAGTGACCAACAGGTTCAGGCATGTGTTCAGAAAGAGTGAGACTGTTGGGCCCCTGTGGCAACCCTGACTCAGAATATTCCTGCTGTTCCTGCTACAGAATGAACAGGAGCTGAGGATCTGCACAGGAGAAATGGCTCCATCATGCACTGTTAATAAACTTGTCTGAAGGATTATGTTGGATTCTGGCCCATTAGATTAGCTCTTCTCCTCCCTTGGGGTTATCTAGAAGAGCAATTACAGATTTGGGAATTTGAGTAGTCTGGAAGCATCGCCCAAGAGGGAAGGTGAATTTATTTTCACTATTTATTGAACTGATGTACAGGTCCAAACAGTGATAAGGAGCTAAAGACACGTTCCTTGAGCTTGTTTTAAAATGAACACATTTTTTCTTTTGCTTATGTTTGACTTTACAAGTCAGCCATGGGCATGGTGATGCAAATCAACAAAGAATAATGATTGTATAGTTAAACCCAAACCAAAACCCCTTATATCCTTGTCTATATGCAGACTCAGAGTATGCACTGACTCCTAATTGAAGGGGAAGATCCCAGAAGGGCATGAGACTGCGAACCAGTTTTGTTTCCAAATGCACTGGCCAACCTGTCTGTCTACTTCGGAATTCCTACTGTGAGGCTGCTGTGCTGTCACCCACAGTCACACCCTATTAGTTAGGTTTTAAAGTGAGAGACAGGAGAACTTTTGAAAACTATGATTAATTTTGAATTCCTTATAAACAACCAAAGCCTGCCCCCTTTAAAAGTTCTAAGTGAGAGTAGATTAAAAATATGTTAATATCTAGTTCCAAATGCAGGCTTAATTGCCTAGCCAGTCTTTTGAGATTAATTATGAGTCCAGAGCTGTCATTATGCTATGACTGGTTTCTCTGGTCAGAAGTCGTCTGCCTCTGAACTAGTGTTTGTTGTGCTCTTGACTCTGCTTTGAAAGGTTTTGAAGTTCTGAGGGAAATCTGCTCTGCTTGGCTTATCTCCTTCCAATTTATTTTGATGAGGGTCACATGGGGTGAGCCCGACAGATTTATGACCTTATAGTTTATTGGTGTAAGTGCGTATATGCTTGAAGACAAAGATACTGAAAATAGTTTAAGTAGAAAGAATTTTAGAGGCTGAATATAGCAATTTTGAATTTTGTTCTAGCCACAGATGTATTATCTCCTTCCTAGGTGCCGGCGGTTTACAGGCAGTAGAGACACAGATGTGGACCAAACAAAAACTGACTCTCAAGGAGCTTACATTCTCATGGGGACAAGGGGAGATGATGATCACAAATGAACAAGTGCTTTTGGTCACAAATGAACAAGTGTTTATCATGTCAAGTGGCAGTGAGTGAAGAAAAATCAAAGGAAGGAGAGAGAGGGTGATACTTTATATAGGATGTTGAGGGAAAGCATCCTGATACAGTGACATGATCAGAGACCTGAAGGAGGTGAGGGAGCCCATGAGCATTTCAGTCAGAGGAAGCAGCAGGTGCAATACTCGGTGGAGATGAGCAAGGTGCTCAAGAGCAGCAGGGAGGCCAGTGGGCTCAAACAGGAAATATGGGGAAGCAGTGAATGAGATTACGTCAGAAAGGTAGTGTTAGGTTGGAAGATGTTACACTCGGTGGGGAGCTTCAGAGAGTGAATTAATTTTCTGTTGCTGCGATAACAAATTACACGAACTCAGGTTGTTATAGTTTGTACGTCCTCCAGAAATTCATGTTGGGACTTGGTGGTCTTGGAAAGATACTAAGTGAAAACTTAATCCCTTCATGGTGTCCCAGGGTGGGGCCTTTAGGTTTGATAAAGTCATTAGTGTTTGTCCCCTATGACTGAGTTCTGGTGGATTTAAAAGAAAAGAGATCAGAACAGATGAACTTGCAAACAGCTATTCTGCACAAGATCTTGCCCTCCACTGGAGCCTAGGCTAGCCTAGGTCTAGAGCCTAGACCTCCAAACTGAGCTGAGTAAACCTCTATTTCTTTACAAATCACGCAGTCTTAGGTATAGCTATGTGGTAACATACTGAGACTGTGGCTTAGGAGAGTACAAATTAAATACTTGACATTTCTTGAAGATTATAAATCCAAAATGAGTCTCATGGGGGTATATTAGTTTGCTAGGTAGGGCTGCCATAACAAAGAATGAACTGAGTGGTTTAAACAATAGAAATTTCTTGTCAGGACCAGCAGTTGGCTTAATGGTTACATAGCTGGTTTCCCACATGGCTGACCATGGTTCTAGTCTCGGACCTGGCAACCTCAAACTCACACAAGGTGCATGTACGTGCGTGCCCAAAATCCCAAGAGGAGAATGGAGAAGGGACTGAGGTGTGGCCATCCCCTCTGGGGGATGATTTCTCACTTTCTGTCTCTCTTGTCTCTCTCTCCAGTGAGTGCACACATCTTATAGCAAAAATGTCTCTTAGAAAAATAAATAGAAATTTCTTGTCTTACTTTTGGAAGCTAAAGCTTGAGGTTAAGATGTCAGCAGGGTTGATGTAAACAATAATCTGTGCTAATCCTTTCCCCGAGCTTTTGGTGGTTTACCGTCAGTCTTTGGCATTCTGTGGTTTGCAGAAGTATCATTCTGAGTTCTGCTTTTATCTTTACATGATGTTTTCCCTTGCATGTTTGTGTCCAAATTTCCCCCTTTTAGAGACACTAATCATATTAAATTAGAGCATCCCAATGACCAGTTTTTACCTTGATCATCTCTGTAACAACTCTGTCTCCAAGTACGAGGACGTTCTGAGACACTGGGAGTTAGGTTTCCAGCATATCTTTCCATCCCTAACGCACAGGCTTATAAAGCAGTGGCAGGGCTGCATTCCTTCTGAAGGGTCTAGGGAAGAATCTACTCCTTGACTCTTCCACCTTCTAGAGTCACCCACATTCCATGGCACATTCCATAGCTCATGGCCTTATCCCCACAACAGCACTGCCCTTTCTATGAGCAGTCTCTTCCCTGGCTCTGACTCTCCTACCTCCCTCTTCTGAGAACCCCTGTGATCACACTGCTGTGGAAGGCACTACATACGGAAGCCATCTTGAGCTATCCACCATCTTGGAAACCATTAAGTTTCACTTCCTCACTGAGCAAACCGTTTCTCAGAAATCATGTGACCAACCATTCTCCCTGGAAGTGGTTGGGTTTCTAGGCAATGGGAGAGATCCACCCACATCAATGATTGGTTCATGCTCTTCTATCTCATTTGCATTTCGGGCAACCAATTGGTGCCTACCAGCTGTATATCTCACCATTTTTCCTCAATAAACAGAAGAAGAGGAAGAAAAAGACTTGATCAGCACCTCCTATTGTGTGTGCGTGTGTTTGTCCCATCTCTCACTCCCTCCCCCAGGGAACCTGTTCGACTGTCCCCCGGGTCGGGACACACTGCAAAATCAGAAGGAGTCTCTCCATCTCACGATTCTTAACCCAATCACATCTGCAAAGTTCTTTCACCATTAAGGTAACATACTTACAGGCTTTGGAGATTAGGGGTCAGGGTTTAGGACATCTTTGAGGGGTTACTATTCTGCCTCCCTCAGAGGATTTTGAGCAGAGGACCGATATGATCTGCACTGATTTTTAAAAGAACCACTCCACTTGCTGTGTAGGAAGAGTTTGAAGCAGCAAACCAAGGAGGAGGCTGCAGCGATGGTCTTGGTGCGACACGATGGTCCACCAGGGTGGATGAGGTGGAAGTGTTGAAAAGTGGCCAAATTCTGCACATATGATGAAGATTGACTTGCCCATGGACTGCAGGACAGGTGTGAGATAATAATAAAGAAGTCTTTGTTGTCTCTTTTTCAGAATAATACTAAATTACATTTGTTTACCAACTTAACATTTTCTTTAAAGTAATCCTTTTTTACTGACTTGTAATAATTGTACATATTTGTGGGATTCAATGTGGTTTTATAAGAATGTAACATGTAATGATTTATTCAGGATAATTAGCAAATCATCATCTCAACCATTTGTCATTACTTATGTTAGGAACATTTGACATCTTTCCTTTTAGCTACTTTGAGATACACAGCAAATGATTGCCATCTATATTCTCCCCACTGTATTTTATAGCAGTAGAAATTGTTCCTCCTTATTTATATGCAATTTCTTTCTTTTACGAATTATTTAATTTTATTTATTCATTCATTTCTTTTCTTTTCTTTTTTTTTTTGGAGAGGTTTACTATAGGGCGCATGCACTCGCCAGAAAGACAGAGAGAAACAGAGAGACAGAAAACGAGAAATCACCCCCAGGGGGGATGGCCACGCTGCAATCCCTTCTTCTCCATTCTCCTCTCAGGATCTTGGACATGCACGCACATGCGCCCGGCGTGAATTTAAGCCACTGGGTCCGGAGCTCAAACTGCAGTCGACTACATGGGAGTCCAGCGACATAGCCATTACGTTAACTGCTGATCCCTCATTCATTTATTTTAATTTGACAGACACACACACACACACACACACACACACACATGCACACACACACAGGGGGGGCAGGGGGAGTGAGAAAGCAAGCCACAGGTCCAGGACTTGAACTGTGATTGGCCATGTAGAATGTCCAGCGCCTTAACCACCAAACCACTGCTGGTCCCCCATCTATATGTAATTTCATTTCTGTTAATCAATATCCTTCTGTTACCATCCGTGTTCTCTATTCTTCTCAGTATCTAGGAGTCATTCTTCAACATTCTACCTTTATTGGGGCATTTTCCCCTCAACTTCCATACATATAAGAAAGAACATGTGATTTTATTGTTTATGAAATAAGTCTGACTTATTTCACTTAACGTAATATACTCTGAGTTCACCCATTTAATGTAAAATGACTGGACTTGGTTAATTTTAATGGTTAAATAGTAGTTCATTTTGTGCATGTGTATGTGTGTGTATCACATTTTCTTCATCCATTCTTCAATTGATGGACACAGGGTGCTCACATATCTTGGCTATTATGAATAAATATTGGGATACAGATAGCTTTTCAACATACTGATTTACTTCCCTTTTGATATATATCTAGTAGTGGGATTGCTAGAACATAAGAAAGCTCTATTTTTAGTTTTTAAAGGAAATTTCATACTATTTTTAATAATGACCAAACTAATTTTTATTATAATTATATCCCCACCATCAGTGTAAAAGAATGCCCCTTTTTCTGCAACCTCACAAAGATTTGTTATTTTTTTGTCTTTTTGATGATAGCCATTCTAACTTGAATGAAGTGTCTCATTGTGATTTTGATCTGCATTTCCCTTATGATTAGTTACATTGAATATCATTTCATATGTTTGTGTGCGCTTTGTGTGTCTTATTTATTTATTTATTTATTTATATTGCCAGGTGGTGTATCACTTACCAGAGAGAGAGAGAGAATGCACCCTTGATTTGGGTGTAGTTATGTTACAATCCCTTTCCTCCATTTTCCTATCCTATTCCATGGTATTATGAGTACCTAGAATAAATTAGTAGCTATGGTAAAACACTTAATTTAGTTCTGAGCACGCAGGCAGTTAGGGCAGTCATGATACGGGGCATGTACACATATATACCTGGCAGGCCAGGATTCAAACTGTGCTTGACCATGAAGGTTTCAGCTCCCTATGCACAAGGCTTAACTGCTGCACTATGAGGTCAGCCCTGCATGTATTTTTTTTGAAAACTATTTATTGAGGTCATTTGCCCACTTTTAAATTGGATTATTTTTGTTTTAGCTCTTGGGCTGTTTGAGGTCCTTATATATTCTGGTTATTAATTGCTTGCCAGATGAATAGTAAGGAAATAGCTTCTCCCATTCCTTGGGTTGTCTATTTGTTGTGCAGAAGTTTTTAGCTTCATAACATTCCATTTGTCTCCATTTTCCTTTATTGTTTTGTGCTTTCAAGGTTTATTCAAGAACTCTTTGTCAGTACTAATGTCCTAAAGTGTTTCTCTTATTTTTTTTTTTTCTGGTAGCCTCATAGTTTTGGGTTTTATGTTTGATTCTTTAATCTACTTAGAGTTGATTTTTGTATATGATACCATCTTAAAATTTTCGACATGACTATATATTCATTTTCTCATTAGAACCCCCCTAAAATCTTGTTATATGTTATATTTTTTTATTATTACATTGAAGACTTTTAAAAAATCAGCTATGTCAATGCTTTATGAATTTTAAGCACAGAAATTGTTAGTTAATGCTTTAATAGGTGATAAAAGGAAACAGATGTCCTCTGATGTCACCTATGTTTTATAAATAAATTCACTAATCTCAAAGCCAGAGATAGTTCCACATTTACATTATTAACTAAAGAAAAATGGTGTCCTTTAAAATTTTTAAGATTAGAAAACAAAAAGAAGTCCAGGGAGCCAAATCAGGACTGTAACATGGATACCTAATGATTTCTTGCCAAAAGCTCACAAAATTGCCCTTATTTGATGACAGGAAAGAGCAAGAGCTTTGTCATGGTGAAGAAGGACCTTCTGGCGAAGTACAGAACCAGGGGGTTGCAGAATGCCTGGAGAAGACAAAGGAAGGCATTGTGTGACCAGACCTCCTGAGCTGGTGTTTAAGAACAAGTGGGCCTGAGTCAGACTGTCCATGGGAAGACGTTTGGTGTCAAGCAAGAAAACTGAGGGAGCCTGGCAGTTTAGCAAAGTTTCCAGTTGTTCTGTGTGCTAGAAGTTGTGTACTTGGAGTATGGCAGATAAGAATTTGTCTAACACCCACTTATTAGAGACTGGTAAATGCTACAGGGAGACGATTAGTGGCAATTTAGATACATTTTTGAAACTCTGAAATGAATTTCATGAAAGACGGCCTTTCAGTGAAAATCTATGACTAATCTAGCTAACTTTTTAGAATCTTGCTGACAGATAAGAACACGACTATCTCATTTTGCGAGACTACAGGGGTTTTAAGACAATTGTTCAATGGGTAATATCAAAATCTTGTTTATCTTGGTCTTTGCTACATCGTTTTATCATTTAACATAATAAACAATACAGATATTCTGCTGGAAAATAACTGAAAGGTCAGCAGGAAAACGTCACGAGTGTCAAAGCAAGCAAGATTTCATGGTGAGCGATGGAGTGGAATGGAAGGGAGGACAGACAGGAAAGGTTCCGAGCTTGATTCTGAGTCAGTGAAGCACTTCGATTCTCTGGATATTGATGAAAACGGAACTCCTGACCCCACATGTGCATTCGATGCAGTTGTGATGCTGAAATACTGTTTTTACTACTGTGTGGGCAGAGTTCCTGCCTCAAGAACAGTTTGTCAGGATGGAAGTTTAGCTCCCCTCCTGGCCATCAGCTTTGGAAAACATTCCCATGCAGTGACTGATGTATCAAATAAGCTCTACCAAATATTATTCTAATCCATGATACTCATTGTAAAGTGAATCCCAGAGAAAAGAAAGGCTTCTGTGTAGACAGCAATTTTACTCTTGAACCACCATGCTTTTTCTTTCAGTTTGTGAGTATGTTTGGAAGCCAAATTCAGACAATAAAGTCAGTTTTTTGGGGATAGGAATTGTGTCTTTCGGGTGTCCCTCACTGTTTCTTAATAGGGTGGGCACTCAAGAGAAGTTGAATACATTGGAAAAAATTCAAAAGTGAGAGAGAGAAAGAAAAACATCTCCAATAGTTTTCAATACTGTGTACAAACCTATCTTCTAAAAGAGGACATCAGGTATTACCAGCAAATCACTTTTTTCGGTTATAAAAGAAAGATTCCAGGGCTGGCTCTGTGGCATAGCAACAGTGTTGTGCTCAGGGGAGGCCAGCGCCCTCATGGCACACTCAGCCTGTGAATGCTCAGAATCTGATGGACGAGAAGACAGGAGGAAGGGATTGGGCTGTGACCAGACCTCCTGGTGTGACCAGACTCTGTCTCCCTCCGTCTGTCTCATAACTGCTCTAACATGAACAAAGAGAAGAAGTAAAAATAAAAGACTCCTGCCAGTTCTAAAATCCCAAATTCTGTGTTATGTATTCTATGTTTTATGAATAAGCATCATTAGTATTCAGGAAAAGAAATCTGCAGTTCCAACCCACTTTAGGATCTTGTTGAGTTGATAGGCCATAAAGCTCCCTGAAAGTCAAGATGGTGTGGCAGAGGAGGCGCATGTTTAGAGAGAAGAGTTGGATCAAAGCATCCCTGGTAATGATTCATGTGAGTTGACCTTAGGGGTTTCTCCTCTTGTGAATAGCTTGTGATTTGGGAGTGTGCAGAGGTTAGACTGAAATGACTCCTACTCTAAGGTTTAATCATTTCTTTTTTCACTCCTTGCAAAAGATGCTTATGGAAAAGAAATAATGATCAAAATAAAAGTGTGTTTTAAAGTAATATTTTTTTTGAGAGGTTTTCGCTATAGGGTGCATGCACTCACCAGACAGAGAGAGACATAGAGAGAGAAAGCGAGAAATCACCCCCCAGGGGAGATGGCCACGCCACAATCCCTTCTCCTCCATTCTCCTCTCGGGATCTTGGGCATGCACGCACACGTGCCCGGCGTGAGTTTTAAGCCACCGGGTCCAGGACACGAACCACGGTCGACTACGTGGGAGTCCAGCGTTAAAGTAATAATTTTAAAGTGCTGCATTATGCTCTGTTGTTACATAAACGATGCCTTGAGAAAGAAAGACTGATGGGATCCTGTTTAGAGAATGTCAGGCAATCCAATTCATTTGGTTGTGTTTGTACCATATTTTTTTTATAGACTACAGATTAGTTTATTTTTAACACCCATCATGCCATGAATTCATAGAGAATAGGTTCCAGTAGCTCAGGCTCCTTTCCATTGGTTCTCACAAAGTGTGTTTCTCTGGGTGGAGCAGGCTGGCGCTTTAGTTGAACCCAGGTACCTTTCTCTTTGGCTTCCTTCTTTTTCTGGTCATTTTCCTTCACACGTTTTAGGAAGCTATCTCTGCTCTTAGAATGTTTAATATGTTCAATACGCACATTGATTCTCTTGGCAAGAATCTTGCCCTGAACTCGTTTGTTCACAACAATGCCAACAGCATGCTGGGTAACACTGTGGACCTTCCAGTTTTGCCATGGTAACATTTTTGGGGCATTCCTTTTTGAACAATACCCGTTCCCTTGATGTCTACAATATCATCTTTCTTGTAGATTCACATATATGTTGCCAAAGGAACCACTCCATGTTTTCTAAAAGGCCTAGAGAACATATATCGGGTGCCTCTTCTCTTTCCCTTTGTGTTCGTCATTTTGGTGAATTACTAAAAGTTGGAGGTACTGGCCAAAAAGCTAGTTACTAATGTTTTAAAATCCTTAGAACTCTTTTGCCAAATTCTGAGATGTAAGTGTAAAAATAAGAATGATTATGTAGAAATTATTCTTTTAGTGTTTCTCTGTATTCCTGCAGTGCTATTGACTCTTGCAAAATGGGATCTCATATCTCCTTAGTAATGAGAACTCAGAACTTCTCTGGGGATTGGCAACTCTAAAGGCTCATTACTGGTAGGTTTGATGTTATCTTTTGCTCTCAAATAACTGACTCTGGAGTCCTGAACCTTTGCTCTTTTGCTTCTCTGTTTGCCCAACATTATGGTAATTAATCTGGTATGTGATGCAAGAATGTCTCTTCAGTGGCTGCAAAATATCTTTACTTTTCTTGACAATTCAATGTTATCTTCATCTGAAGCCTGAAATCCTAGCACCCCTTTTTGCATTCTTGGTCTTTTCTTCCAGGAGATGGCGATAGAACATCAAAAATATCAAAGTGCAAGATGCAAGCTCTGAGCCCTCTGGGACCTCCCACTGTAGAGTCCATGACCAGCGTGGGTTAGTATTCAGAATTTGTGCCCCTATGAGCTAGTTCATGGTGACATCTGACTTCCATGTTCTGTGTGAAGAAAGAACAGAAGTACTTTCAGCTTAGCTGTTCACTTCTTTTTTCACTTGGCTTCTCATTTTCTGAGTTTGTGTGGTTGAGTGGAGGGAACGTGAAATAAATTCCAACTGAAAGATGGAATTTATTAACTTTGCTGTAGGCGGGGCTTTGAACCTAGATTGCTTGTGTTGTAAACCAATATGGTGGCACTGTTCTTTTCTAGAAATAGGAAGACACTACAGGCTCTGTTGAGACTGACTCTTAAAATACTCTGACACTCCTTACTCTCTGTAGTTAGCATTTTGCATAGCGTTTTTCAAATTGGTATCTTCCAAATCTCCCCACTCTTAGGATAAAGTTAAGTAAAAGAAACAAAAGGGCATTTGCCAAGGAACAATTTCACAGGACCTGATTTGAGAAGTGGAGATTTGGTACCCTGCTTGTCTGCCGACCAGCTGGTTTCTAATATCCTTATCAGGAGAGAGGACATTATCCCGAGGTTTATCCATATCTGTTGTTTGATTACCTTGAAGATTTTATTAAAATGAAAAAGTTCTGATTTAGCTAAAACAACTCCAAGCAAAATTGGAATAGAATATGCAAAAGAGAATTTAATGGAGCGTTGAGTATCAGAAACTATTGTAGAAGACAGAGAATGGAGATTTTTAGATAAGGGAAGCTTGACAAGTAGGGATAGGAACTTTCCATAGGGTGGCATTGAATGCTTTTTGATTAACAACAACAACAAAAAAAATTACAGTACTCCAAAGATGAAAAGTGGAAGAGAGGAATGCTGAATGTCAGGTTGGTACTTTTATAAGTGTTCTTTCTCTCTCTCTCTCTTTTTTAATAGACCACAGATTAGTTTATTTTTAACAGCCATCATGCCATGAATTCATAGGGAATAGGTTCCAGTAGCTCAGGCTCCTTTCCATTGGTTCTCACAAAGTGTGCTTCTCTGGGTGGAGCAGGCTGGCGCTTTAGTTGAACCCAGGTACCTTTCTCTTTGGCTTTCTTTCTTTTTCTGGTCATTTTCCTTCACACGTTTTAGGAAGCTATCTCTGCTCTTAGAATGTTTAATATGCTCAATACGCGCATTAATTCTCTTGGCAAGAATCTTGCCCTTAACTTGTTTGTTCACAACAATGCCAACAGCATGCTGGGTAACATTGTAGACTCTTCCAGTTTTGCCATGGTAACATTTGTGGGGCGTTCCTTTTTGAACAGTACCAATTCCCTTAATGTCTACAATATCACCTTTCTTGTAGATTCAAATATATGTTGCCAAAGGAACCACTCCATGTTTTCTAAAAGGCCTAGAAAACATATATCGGGTGCCTCTCCTCTTTCCTTTGTGTTCGGCATTTTGGTTAATTACTGGAAGATGGCGGTTCTGACCAACAGCTTCTTTCTCTGATGTGAGGATTTTAACAGTTATTTCTTTTAAAGCACATGTAAGTAGTCAGCAAGTACTTATTTAATTAATTCATAGTATAAACATTTTTGAGCTCCTACCATGTTTTGGTTCCTGTGTTAGGTAGTAGGAATGCAGAACATAGTAAGATTGGCTATGCAAATGCAGAGACACAGGTCTGCTGTTTCTAGACATTTGCCATCCGGTAGGTGGAGGGAGGAAAACACTCATCGTAAACAATGTTTCCTAAAAAAAAAAAAAAAAACACGGGTTTCTCAGCTTTTGGTAATCAAAAGAAAGACTGGAAGACAGTCCTCAAGGCCAGCTGTACACAAGACTGAAAAGTTGGGCAACTCCCTGATTTTAAGTTCTGGCTTATCACTCATTAAGTGTGTGACCTGGACCACTTGGTTAAGCTCTCTCCATTCGGTGTCATTGTGTAGGATGGGAGTAGTAATACTGACTGGGGAGTTGGCTGAGGGGATTTAAAGCAAGACTCTAAAGTATTGAGCATAGCTCTTCGTCCAGACTCAACCAGTGCCGGCTACGGTGGTCATTTTGGCTTCCCTCCCATGCCTTGGGCTTGGCACCCCTTTGCTTAGTTATTGCTGTGGAAGTAAAAGAGCTCCTCTCTTCCACTTCTGCAAAAATGTGTGCCCATCGTGATGCTTCTAGACTTACCGTCTCCAGGGTTTGGAGCTGCTCTAGTTCTAGGACTTATCTTAGGCTCCAATCTTTGCCTGATACTAGTTAGCTTACCCGGTAAACCAGCTTGTGCCAAAGAGGGCGTGGGTAGCTGTCACTTTGACCTTGAAGGAGCCTGTTAGTGTATGCCCTCAGGCATTCTGACTTTTCTTCCTGAGGAGTGATGTCCATGGCTCTGTAACAGTTGCATTTCTGATTCCAGTGGCAGGACAGCCCACAAAGTCATTAAAGTGCTGATGGGATGACTATTCATTTCTCGATGTTGAGTGTACAGTGGTGGACACAACAGATATCGGCATCTCACTGAACTTGGAGAACAATGTGGGTACAAATATTATAAAGCAGATGCACAGGGAAGAAATATTTACAAATTTAATCAGTACCACAAAGGAAGAGGCTTGAGAAAGAACTGGAAATCTACTTTAGACTGAAGAAGTATATTGATTTACTAGAACTGTTGTAACCACATATTCCAAGCTGGGTGCCTTCAGCAACAGAAATGTATTGTCTCACACTTCTGGAGACTAGACGGTTGAGACCAAGGCGTTGGCAGAGTTGATTTGTTCTGAGGGATCTGAGGAAAAATCTGTCCATTCCTCTCCCCCAGGTTGGTGATCTGCAGTCTATGGGGTCCTTTGACTTCTGCCACATCACCTTGACCTCTTCTTTTGTCTTCACCTGGCAATCTTCCTGTGTGCATGTCCAAATTCCTCTTTTATGTACGAACACCACTCCTAGTGGATTAGGGGCCCATCTTACCCCAATAAGACCTCATTGTCACTAATTATTTCTACAACCACAAGTAAGTTCATAATCGGCAGTACTGGGGATTAGGACTTTAACATAGGAGTGGAGAGGGGGCACAATTCAACTCCGAATCCAGGAGTAAACATGGAGCTCTCTAAAAGAGGCAAACACAGGGAGACATGATAGGGATAGAAGTTTCTCCTGAGGCTTTTCAATCATACTATGTAAAGAGCTGTCGCTCAATTCTCTGTAGAGTTAACCCTGTCACTGTAGCTTAGGCTGGGAATGGAAAATGGGAAACTCACATGGATTATGCTTGTATATCGACTTACTCATCTAATATTGTGTTTGAAGGGAGAAATTAAATCTCCCACACAAGACTTAAGGCAGGAGACATTTTTTATTTCTTTGACATCACTGTGACAATCACTCTAGATTAGCCTTTTAGACCATAGGGTGGAGGGTAAAAATTTTGTTAGAGTGACAGATTTATGTAATCATCCATTATATCAGAGTTGCATGAACAATATAGATACTGAGGAAGTACCATCTGTGTTATAAATTTATCCTTCTATTGATCCATCCCTCCCTACATCCATTTATCCATCCATTTAACCATTCATAAAACTATAATTTTACTTATTCACAGTCCTAGGAGACCAAACTCTCAAGGAGGCTATTCTTGTACTTCATGGCACTTAGGGGGTCTGGACTTAGAATTCCTGGTGGCACTGTTGGTGCTGGCAATTTTCATTCCTCCAAAACACTTTCCCCTCCCCAGAGAACATCATGAGGGAGTAATTGAACTAGGGTGTGAAGAAACTTTGTGGAAACATTCTCAAGGAGTTAATGCTTATTTTCTGAGACTGATATTTCAAGAAGAAATGCTGGAGTATAAGACAGGTTCTAATTTCCCCTGATTGCCTCACCTAACTTCATCCAAAGGAGCAATGAATCTGGGCAAAGGTCTTCTGGTACATTCTGGGGAATCTTTTACATTATTTTATTTCCTGCTTTGAGCAGTAAGAAATAAAAAAAAAATCCACTAGAGACAAGAGAAACAAATGGAAATGATAGCTTTTCAAGTGTTAATAGATACTCCCATAGCATTGATGTAAAAATACTGTTTTCTACACTGTAAAGCCAAGAAAAAGAATACTATTTTAGGAAAGGATTAAGATGGCCATCAGGAAGTACCCAGTGCTCTTCTTGTCCACAGTGAAGGAACAAAACAATAATTACATGAACACGTTTTGAGTGTAATATCTAAGAAGGAATATTCTAACCTAACAACAAAAGGTCTAAAGCTTTCTAAACTGTGGAGACTCAAGAGGAACAGTGCGTGCCTGTAATCCCAGCTACCCGGGAGGCTGAGGCAGGAGGATCGCTTGACTCCAGGAGTTCTGGGCTGTAGTGCGCTATGCCCATCGGGTGTCTGCACTAAGTTCGGCATCAATATGGTGACCTCCCGGGAGCGGGGAACCACCAGGTTGCCTAAGGAGGGGTGAATCGGCCCAGGTCGAAAACAGAGCAGGTCAAAACTCTCGTACTGATCAGGAACAGCGCAGAAATATAAGTGAAGCACCGAGCTGGTTGAGATTGGCATAGGTTGGATTCAGGAGAACTTCTTGATGCTGGGGAAGGGAGAGGGAAAGATTCCCAACAGCTTCAACAACTGTCATGAATGACTACACTTTCACCACCTGGGTGTCCGTCCACATGGCCTCGAGTTCAGTGGAGGGAAGTCCCTTAGATCCGCATGCTGCACCATAACAGGAAAGGATCTTGCCTAGGATAACCCTAACTACCAAGACCCAACCTGCTGCACAGCTGTGCCATTTTGAAAACAGCTGCTGCTAGAGTTGGACCTACATTGAAGACCAATGGCTCGCATGTTCTTCACATCACTGAGAAGCCACTGAAATCCCACCAAGTCTGCATGAATGGCTATAGCTCCACACCAGCTAGTCTGAGAGGTGGCTGTGTCTCTAGCACTCAAGCCCACACAATGTTATACACTTTGGAATACAGATGGACCAGTACAGGAACAAGGGAGCAGACATAAGAGCCCCCATCTGAGCCTAGCTAACACTGTAGCTCAAGTGCATGACTTCTCCCACTATGGGAGTCATTCCAGACTCTGCCAACTAGCACCATAGACCCATACTGGGCCCCAGCCCAGGACTGACTACATAGATCCTTCCCATCTACAAGAGCCCTACAGGTTCTGCAAGCCTCTGCTGCCAAAAGAGGCTGAGGTTAGTATACATCCCAGCTTAAAGGCATGATCTCCTTCCCACTGTGGGAGCCCTCCATGAATGGCTGGTCCTTGCTCCTAACCAGCACTGAGCCAAGCACCTGCTCTAGATATGGCACACAGGCTCCTGCCTCTCATAAAAGACCCCCACACACCACAGGCCTATACTTCCAGCTCTGCTGCCCCAGGTAACTGGTCCCTCTCTGCTATTGTAGCTGACAGAAACTGCTGGCCAGAACCCTTGGTTCCTATCACTGCTTATAGCTAAGCCACCCATTGGTAATCCCTATCTTTAACAAAACTGTACCACTACTACCACAAACATCTAACAGAACACAAAGGAACTCACAAGTACCATTGACAGTGAATGCAACAGAGTGAATTTCACAGAAACTATACCATGATGCCTACTTAGAACCAAAACCAAATTAACCCACCTAATCAACACTACAGGATGCATTCTCAAGGGAAAATATCTCCCACTAAGAGAGTTGCTCCATAAAATCAGAAGTGATAACTGTCTCACCAGATGCATGAATAATGTAAAGATGCAAGAAACATGAAAAAGCAAGTGAACTTGAGACTGCTAAAGAAACATAGCAATAATAAAGTAACAGATCTCAAAGAAGGAAATCTTAAAATGACTGAAAAACAAGCCAAAATAATAATTCTAAAGAAACTCAGTGAGCTACAGGAAAATGTATATAGGTAATTCAACAAAATCAGGTAAACAATTGAAGACCAGATGAGAACTTCAATAACGAAAGAAATTACAAAAAGTACTAAATAAGTTTTGAACTGAAACATTCAATAAATGGAAAAAAAAAGGAGAACTTTAAGAACAAAATTGGTCAAGCAGAAGAATCTAAGACTTGGAAAATAAATCTTTTAAAATCATTCAGTTAGCAGAAAAGAGAATGAAGGGGACCAGATGGTGGTGGCACAGTGGTAAAATATAATGCTCTTTGAGATAGACCCACATGGGAATTCTACCAACGTGTGTTTGGAGACCTCTCTGAGCATGCTGGACATGAGTATGTCCATGATCGGGGCTGACTGAGTCTTAGGTAGATTGCACCATCAGGAATCTGTTGGGGGTGTTGTATCTCTGTATCTCTGTCTCTCCCTCTGTCTCTCTCATTCATCAAAGAAATAAACTTGAAAAGCAAAAGAAGGAAAATAGCCTGTGGGACTTAAAGGATGCCATCAGATGAACAAACACATCATGGGAGTTCCAACAGGAGAACATTCAAAGAAAGGGACAGAAAGCTTAATTTTTTTTTTTTTTTTTGAGAGGTTTTCGCTATAGGGCGCGTGCGCTCGCCAGACAGGCAGAGAGAGACATAGAGACAGAAAGCGAGAAATCACCCCCCAGGGGGGATGGTCACGCCACAATCCCTTCTCCTCCATTCTCCTCTTGGGATCTTGGGCACGCATGTACACGCGCCCGGCGTGAGTTTTAAGCCACCGGGTCTGGGACGTGAACCGCGGTCGACTATGTGGGGGTCCAGCGACATAGCCATTACACTAACTGCTGGTTCCCCAGAAAGCTTATTTAATAAAATAATAGTTGAAAATTTCCCAAGTATCGGAAGAGATATGGACAAGCAAAGATGATCTCCAAGTAGATTCAACCCAAAGAAGTCCTCACTAAAATATATTATGATTAAAATGTCAAAAAACAAAAAATTTTAAAAGAAGTGAGAGAAAAGAGACAAGTTATATAAAGTGGAATTTTTATCAGACTAACAATAAATCTCTCAGCAGAAACTACACAGGCCTGGAGAGAATGGGATAATATATTCAAAATTAAGGAGCTGGCAGGTGGTGTGATGGCTAAGGGCATTGGACTCCCACATGGCTGACCATGGTTCAGGTTCTGGACCTGGCGGCTTGCTTTCTTACTTTCTTTTTCTGTCTTCCTCTCTCTCTCTCCTTCTCTGGTCGAATTAAAATAAATAAATAAATAGATTAAAAAAATAAAATGAAAATGGCTAAGTTTGTGCTCTATCTCCCTTCATTTAAAAAAAAGAAAAAAAAATCATTAAAAGAAAAAAATCTGTTCTATTATTCAGAATAGGAGAAATATTATTTTCCAGATAAGCAAAAATGGAGAGAATTTATCTACATTCAACTGGCCTTATAAGAAGCTCTTAAGAATGTCCTAAATTTGGAAGCTAAAAAACGTGAAGCTACAAAATGAACCAGCAGATTAGATACCCAAATGAGAAATAGAAAGGAAAAAAAGTATCACTACAAAAAAAGAAAAAAATGACCAAATCACAGAGCTAGGCAATACTAAAGGAGAAACAAATACCCTACACCAGTCAAAATGACCTAAAACACCCAACAAAGGAACCAGAGTAAATTCTAACCTACCTATAATAACCCTAAGTATACATGGATGAAATTCGCCATTTCAAAAATATGAAGGGCTAGAGCTGGCTCTAAACTAATTCAAAATTAGCAGAAGAAAAGCAATAGTAAAGATCAAAGAAGTAATGAACTTGAAATCAAAAATAAAAAGATCAATAAAGCAAAATTTTTTTTGTTTGTTAAAGACAGACAAAATAACAAACCATGAGTTAGACTGAGAATAAAGGAGTAAAGACCCAAATAAATAAAATCAGAAACAAGAAAAGGGGATATTACAACTGATGCCCTGGAAATGCAAATGATTTCAACCATTAAAAAGAATCAAATACTGTCCGTTGAAATAATATGGGGGAGCCTAGAGGACATTATTAAGTGAAATAAACCAGGCTTGGAAAGGAAGTGGCACATGTTCTCACACATATGTGGAAATGGAAAAGGATGACCTCAGAAATAGCTGAAGAATGGCTGCTAGGGCTGGCAAGGTTGGGGCATGGGAGTGAGAGTTATTTATGTTGGTTAAGAGAAATAAAAATATAGATAGAGAAGAACAGTTCGCAGTTTCAAGTGTTCTAAAATAGAGTAGAGAGAATTTAACACTAGTTTACCATGTATCTCAGAGTAACTAAGAAAGAGAATTTGAATGTTCCCAATGAAAAGTAAAGTCAAATGGTTGAGATGATAGATATTCTAAATACACATTATACACCCAACAAATATGTATAATTATTGGAGACCAATCTTTGAAAAAAGAGAGAGAATTTTATTTCAGGCCCAGTGTGGTGGTACAGACTATAGAGTGCACTCTGCAATGCTGGAGTCACCTGGAGGACAGTGGTTTGGATCCTGGGCTGCCCTGGAGCTGGCTCGGTACATGCACAAGCTTGCCTGTGATCCGGGCTGGATGAAAACTGATGAGATGAAACTCTATCCAGAATGCCTGTTTATCTCTCTGTCATTAAAAAAAAAAAAAAAAAAAAAAAAAAAAAAGGGAACCAGCAGTTAGTGTAATGGCTATGTCGCTGGACTCCCACGTAGTTGACTGCGGTTCGTGTCCCGGACCCAGTGGCTTAAAACTCACGCCGGGCATGTGTGAGTGCGTGCCCAAGATCCCGAGAGGAGAATGGAGGAGAAGGGATTGCGGTGTGGCCATCCCCCCTGGGGGGTGATCTCTCGCTTTCTGTCTCTATGTCTCTCTCTGTCTGTCTGGTGAGCGCACGCGCCCTATAGCGAAAACCTCTCCAAAAAAAAAAAAAATATCAGAATTAAATTTAAAAAAATTAGTGAAAAACTATAAACTATTAGTTATTTAGAAACCATTCAGTTAGTAGATTATTTAGGTCTTTTGATGGTTTCCCTTTCTTTACACTTTTCCTTTCCTCATTGATTTCTCTACCAGTATCGGTGTTAGGATAATGACCTTGGGGTTGGTATTACGAGTCAGTGTCTGTAAGACTGGTTGACTTTCTCGCTTATTAACATCTTCAATAAAATGCTTGAGGTAAGACAGGTTGGAAAGATGACAAAAGGTAAAATCCAGGGATTATCTGTGAGTCTTACCATTCTGACCTCTTCTATTCTCTGGCATCTCTGAGCACTTCTGATCCCAACGCGAACAAATCCCAGTTTGTGGAAGTGAAATTATCTCTATAATCCAATAAAATTATACCTGAAAAAAAACTTTCTTTTATCATAAATTTTAACTTAAAAAGCTATTGATATTAAGTTTTCTCCTGTGACATGAAACTTCAGTTTGGTACTTTTGACTGGCATTTCTTTGATTCAGAGCCATAGTGCTGGCAGAGTGGAAAGTAAAGACAAAGACTGTCCAGAAGAAAGGGTCCCTGAAGTGTAAAAAAAAAAAAAAAAACTCTTCTTTTTCTTAGTGAGGACGCTACATTAAGGAATGAATACTTTTCCCATTGGACCCATAAGGGCTCCAAAAAGAGCCTAAATGTAGTAATTTAAGGAGTCCTGGTCCTAGATGCCTCTCCCAGATAGAATTTCTTCTATTTAAATTGCTGCCTCCAGCAGATGGCATAATGGTTACGTTGCTGGACTCTAATGTAGTTGACTATAGTTTGAGTCCTGGACCTGGCCGCCTAAAACTCATGCCAGGTGTATGTGCGTGCATGCCCAAACTCCTGAGAAGAGAATGGAGGAGAAGGGATTGTCACGTGGCCATCCCTCTGAGGGATGATTTCTTACTTTCTGTCTCTCTGTCTTTCAGGTGAGCACACATGCCCTATACCAAAAATCTCTAAAAACTAAATAAATAAACAAATAAATTGCTGCCTCAGCAGGGCCAGCAGGTGGCATAGGGGTTAAAGCACTGGATCTCCACATGGTTTTAACACAGTTCAAGTCCTGAACCTGATGGCTTACTTTCTTGCTTTCCTTCTCTCTCTCTCTGATCAAATTAAAAAATAATAACAATCAATAAAATTAAACAAATAGTTCCTTTAAAAAATAAAATAAATTGCTGCCTCAGATTCTGCATGTGTTCTTTTGAACGGCCACCCCGGGCTTCCTTTTAAAATGCAAGTATCTCTGGTTGGATTAGACAGTCATTGCCAAATAGGAATCAATTTAATCTGATTGCTTTCTAGGGACTCTAAGTCTTCATGGAGATTAAAATGCATGACAACAAAGAGCAATATTTCTGGAACTTCTGTGGAGTGGGGGAAAGTGCAAAGATACATGTAAGCAGTATGGAATAGCAATTAAGGCCCTAGGGCCAACTTGGCTGATGGGACATTTTGCCCAGAATATATCCAGATGCCCATCGAACCTTAACTACTTGAAAGAATGTCCCTGATTTGCTGAACTAGTAAAAATATTTTTGGATCTCCATTTCCAATGAATCAAATGAGTATTTAAGCCACTATAACAGGCTAGATTTTGAGTAGGGTGGTGTTGGTATTAACTGGGGACCTAGGATGTTATGTAAGTTTTGCATACATTATTTACTTGATCTCCTCATCAACCTATTTTTTTGCAGGTAATAAAACCTAAACCCAGAGAAGTTACTAGATAAGGTGTAGCAGGACTGGGATTCAAATCTAGTTCTATACGTCTTCTGCAAGCTCTGAACTTTTAGATTCTGTTTCTTAGTTTTTGTTTGGTCTGCAATTAGTCTAGAAAAGAGCTAATATTGTGGTAGAATATATTAGCATTATCTTTCTATGGCATACTTTGCATTTTAAAAGAAATGAGTGATTACATGATGGGAAAATATCAAAGAAAATATGATGTCAAATCTCATGTGTTTCCTTTGGGTAAAATGATCTTCTGTAACAAGGTCAGGAGAATTTTTTAGATGTAAACACACATGGGATATGAAAGGTTGAGAACTCACAGATGATGTACATACATGCTGCTGCTTTAAAACCCTAAAGGATATTTTGTTAAAGTATCAAAGAATTTTTAAAATATGAATGTATTAAATAAAGCTGTAATTCCATTAAAAGGAATGTGAAGAGTTCATATTACAGAAGACTAATACTTTCATGGAACTAAAATAATTTTTTACTTTTCCCATGATTTTAGCATGCCAGTGTACAATAGAAATAGGTTCATTCCTTGCTAGTTGAAATGTGTAATTTTGAAAGAGGCATAGATCATCTTAATTAGAAATAAGGTTTATGATGTTGATATAATAGCTTTTGGTTTAGTAATTTGGAGCAAATTAATTTAGAATGGGAAAGAGAAACCTGACCGAAGACCGTTTCTCTTGCTTCTGGTTCAGGTCTGTTAGCCTACATGGTTTATTTACCTTTCAAGCACAGATGCTCTTTGACTTACAGTGGGGTTATGTCCTGAAAAAAAAAAATCTTAAATAAAAAATATCTCAAGCTGAAAATGTTTTCAGTACCCCTAACCAATAGAACATCATAGTTTCACCTGGCTTATCTTGAGCAGTGCTCAGAAATTTACATTAGCCTACAGTTGTTCAAAATCATCTAACATGAAGACTATTTAATAATAAAGTATTGGGGCCAGCAGGTGTCGTGGTGGTTGGGGTGCTGAATTCCCCCAGACCAGGTGGCTTGCTTCCTCATTTTCCCTCTCTCTCTTGCTCTCTCTTTCTCTGCCTCTCTCTGGTAAGTGCACGTGCCCTGTAGCAAATAAAAAATAGTAATAATGATAAATGAGATTAAAATAAATAATTCTTAAAAAATAAAGTGTTGATTCTTTTATGTAATTTGTTGAACATTGAATGAAAGTGAAAGACATATTGAGTATTCAAAGTATGATTTCTAGTGAATGCATATAGCTTTCATGACATCAGAAAGCTTAGAAATTGTTAAGGACCATCAGTATAAAGTAACTGTGCATGGAAGAAAGTAGGAGCTTGGGCCAGTGGAAAGCAAGACCAAACAAAGGAGGTGTGGTCACATTGCAGAGTAGAGGTGTGGCCACACCACCTTTTCCCTCCATCTCCATCTTATCGGGATTTGGGCATGCACACACATGTTCTTGCTGTGTTTTTCATCACCAGGGCTGGAATTTGAGCCACAGCCAGCCATGAGGGATCTGGCTCTCTTAACCAGCAGGCCATGGAGCTCACCCTCATTCCCTTTCTTTATAAATCCATCAGTGCTAAATCACTGATGACTAATCACATCCTAAAGGCCCCACATTTTAACACCATAATCAGATTAAGTCCCTTTTAATACCGTCACAATATAACCAATTTCCAACCATGATTTTTTGGAGGACACATGCAAGTCATAGAGTATTCTCACCTTTTGCAATTACTCTCTTCTGGACCTTCCACTGCAGCTAGTTACTTAGTTTCTTTCCTCTTCTTCAGAAGTTGCTGATTCCTGACTCAAGTACTTAAACGTTCGGCCATTACTGCGTCTGAAATATATCCTCTCAGTTTTACTCAAGCCTCAAAGACTTCCCTGACTAAGTCCTCTGGTCTCTTTTCCTTATTCTTACCTGGAGCCCTCCAAATACTTGCAAATTCAGAGAAACTGTTTTAAAGTGGCCATGTTGCTATGTGGCTCTACAAATCTGTTCTCCACTCAATTCACATTTCTCTGCTGATGGCCCTCCTTGGAGCCAGAGTCTTCTTTTTCTTTGAGATCCCTCAGAGGTATCTTATTTTGTTTAATAAGTGCTATTAATAGACACCATTTGCAGAACAGGAATGTATTTCATTTTCTAAAACCTAGACTTTTCAACCTCTGTGGGCTTCATTCTGGGCTAAAGAGTTCTGAGCATATACCCGCAGCATGCATGGTGCCATTAACTCACTCAACCTTTCAACATAATTTCATACCTGAATAGTATGAGATTGTCGTTTATAAACCTATTGACCCATAGCAGTGGCAGCATCTGTCTATTAGTGTGTTCAACACTAAATTGGAATTTTTATGCTAATAATTAGCTAGAATAATATCTCTTTTGGACACAAGCCATTTTATTCTCTCCTGTGAGCTACGATGTTATTTGAGTAACTGTCAAGGCCATTGAAGTAAAAGGAAAATTTTATTATTATAGTGTTTTAGGAAAAGAGGAAATTCAGGTTTCATTAAAAAAAAAAGTCTTAAAAATAATGATCATTCTGAAATGGCATTAATTAACTTGGAATTATCCTGCTACTAAAATGCCATCCTAACTTTCTTCTTTTTCAAACTAAGTGAGTCCTGAAAGGATATTAGTCCTTATATCTATATTGCTAATATAAACTAGGTTGAGTTTTTAATAGGATTCAAGGAAATCCAGAGAAATTAAATTTATGAATTTTATTTAACCCCAGTAACAATAATTTCTTTCCAATTATTCTGTAAGAATGTTTGAAAATTTCCCTCTTTGTTTTGTTTCTTTTTTTTTTTCCTTCTGGTTAAGAGTAATCTTTTTTTTGTTTTTTTCTTTTTAGAGAGATTTTGCTATAGGGCATGTGTGCTTGCCAGAGAGACAGACAGAAAGTGAGAAATCACCCCCACCTCGGAGGGGATGGCCATACCACAATCCCTTCTCCTCCATTCTCTTCTTGGGATTTTGGGCATGCATGCACGTGCTCCTGGTGTGAGTTTTAAGCTGCCGGGTCTGGGATTCAAACCATAGTCGTCTATGTGGCAGTCCAGTAATGTAGCCATTACATCATCTGCTGGTCCCATGGTCAGGAGTAATCTTAAGTGAAGAGCTTAGTAACTATGGTCATGAAGAAAAGAAAGAAGGAAAGAGAAAAAAGAAAATGCCCATCCTTGGTCCATATCACTAACTGATGAATAAGCAAGAGTTTGTAGAGACGAGAGTGGGACATGAAACAAGATGTGAAGATTTATTAAGGACATAACCGTATCCAGGGGCTTTCCCATATGATAGCTCACTTAGTTCTTTCATTCTTCATTTTTTAATTCATTTTCACAGACTGCATGTGCTCACCAGCAGTGTGGGGAAGTGAGAGGGAGAAAGCACCCCGTCAATGGGCATGGCTATGCCACAATCCTTTTTCCTCCACTTCTCCTCTTGCCAGTTGGAATTTGGAACACACGTGCACACGTACCCACCATGTTTTTCAAGCTGCCTAGACTGGGAATCAAGTGAGGTTAGCCATGTGAAATCCAGCTCCCTTAGCCACTAGGCCATGTGGCCAGTCCCTCATTTAATTCTTTATCATTCTCCAGTTTTATATATGAAGGGACTTGAAAAAGGTTGTAGAAAAATGGAATTAAAGTAGGAGTTTCTTTTGTTGCAAACATTTTTGAAGTCCATGTATTTTTTTTCATAAAACATTTTTATTTTCTATAAACTGTTTGAAAACTGTGTGTGTGTGTGTGTGTGTGTCTATGTGTGTGAGTGTGTGTATGTTTGTGTACAATCATTATTGTAGAGATAAGAAAACTAGGTTCAAGGCAGTTTAATTGACTGGACCAAGTTCACAAGGAATTGGAGTCTAAACCCACATATTTTGACCCCGAATTTCATGTAATTATAGTCGATGCTTATGTCTAGCTCCTCTGGTCATAGAACGGGGACAAACAAGGACACCTTGCCTCTGATTTCATGCTTTGCTCTTTGCCAGCATATGGGCAAGACCACACCTCCCAGTGACAGAACCAGACAGAGTAATCCTTCTTTTTAGTTGTATCCACTTGTTTGACAAGCTCAGTAATCTGAAAAGCACCTCAACTGATTAATCAGAACGCCTTGGTTCCCTGAGATACCACTCCTTCTTTCTCCAGGCACTAGGGGACACCTTGCAGTGACATCCACAGCCTTCCCAGTTGTGACTGCGGTAGATTTTAGGAAGCTGCCTCCTCGGGTAAGTGTCAGGACTATAGGACTTAACCCTGGCTCCAGATTTACAGTGGTAGACTTCGTAGGTGACAGAAACCCAGTCAGTAAACTGAACATACAGAAATGGTCCAAAAGCTGTGGCAATGGGGCCAGGTGGAATGACCCAGTGATGTAGCTGGTTTGTCCTCAGTGGGTCAGCCTGGCCCCGTACTAATAGCTCCTTTTTCATATTGTCACTGTCTTGCTCTCTCTCTCTTCTTTTCCTTTTAAAGCAGTGATATTTGAATTCATACAGTAAGCAGTAGTGTTACAGACCAGGGTATGTCAGGAATACAAAGTTGTGGGGATAGAATGTGTGTGGTCAATGACATTTTATGTTTTTATTATTTTTTTTAATCTAAAGCAATTTATCTGGTAATCATTGAGAAACCTGTGTGAAATTAGAATGCTTGAGAAAGGTAATGTTGCATATGTTATGTGAAAGTTTGTTCAGTACTATTTTAAAGTTTTAAGAATAATGGTTAAAATGTGTGTTTATTATGTGCAAGGCACTATAATGTGTTTTTTTAAAGGATATTTTATCTTTCTTTCTTTTTTTCTTTTTTTCTTTCTTTCTCTTTCTTTTTCTTTCTTTCTTTTAATTTCCTCAGAGAGGGACAGAGAGAGAGAGAGAGAGAAAGCCACCAGATCTGGGACTCAAACAGTGATTGGCCATATGGGAGTCCAGCACCCTTAACCACTGTGCTACCTGCCAGCTCCTGCTAAACTGTTTAATTTTCACCCGTCTTTATGAGATAGGTATAATCTTGCCCATTCTAAAGGTAAAGGAGCTGCGATTTGCAGAGGGGATGCAATGTAAAGGCACACAGCACTAAGCGGCAGAGCCGGGACTGGACACATCGCCTGGCTTAGCCGTCTGTGTCCTCAGGGCCTCAGCATTTATCTGCCATTTTATGGTAGAAGGAGGGTGTAAGCCAAGGCTCCCTAAACCTGCAAGCTTTTCATTTTCTTCTTCCAGGTTTGTTAACAAAACCAAGCATAGGATCCAGATTTTAGTCTTGGTCCCTGGAAATCTCATTGGCTAATTTTGCTTCTTCAGAATCAATTTCCTTTTTTACTGTTTCAAAAAATAAGCTTTCAACTACCACATATGTGAATCATAATTATTTTTTAAAAATAGATCTGGTTGCATGATAGCCCACTCAGGCGAACAGAAAGACTGCATGCTCAAACCAGGGTCACTGTGCTCTGCTGGCCCGTCTTGGAGTGATGCTAACACCAAGTCAAGGCAGGGGACAGCTCAGAGCCCAAGGAGCTTCCTACCTGTGGGTACTGATTGGATCACACAGAGGGATGTCAGTGGGAATGCAGGCTGTGCCGTTCTGGTGCACACCCACTTCTGTCCCTCATCTTTGCCTGGTTGATGAGGTTAGTAGGGCTGCTGCCCACGGCGGTGTGGGCTTCCACGTTGACTGCTGCAGGCAAAAGCAGCCCATATCAGCATACATTTCAATAAACTGGATTTTGTTAAATTGTGCCACGTGAATCCATTCTTGTGAGTTACACGTAGTAACTATGGTTCAGATGCATGAAACAACACATGGCTATTTTTTGTCATCACTTTTGTTAAAATGATTCCCCATGACTGAAGAAAACTTTAGCTATCTCATAACGTGGGTTGGCATTTCTGACTGAACTACTGCTTGCAGTTTCCACTACAAAGTTTTACCAAAAATGATGCCTCCATTCCTGAGATTTTTACAAAGCTACCAGACTCCCTAATATTTGACTGAGGTAACGAAAGGTCACTTCTAAAATGGAATTTCTTTACTAGAAAAGCTAGGCCTAAGCTGGGAGTTAAATTCATTTGATAGGATTTTTTAGAGAGATTTTTGCTATAGGGCTCATGCACTTGCTGGAGAAACAGAGAGACAGGAAGCGAGAAATCACTCCCTGTCGCCCACCCGCTACCCCTTCCCGGGAAGATAGCCACACCACAGTCCCTTCTCCTCCATTCTCCTCTTAGGATTTTGGGAACACATGCACATGTGTCTAGTGTGATTTGTAGCTGCTGGATTTGGGACTTGAACTGCAGTTCTACATGGGAGTTCATTGATGTAACCTCATGCCACCTCCTGGTCCCCATTTGATAGGATTTTAAAACTTGTCTAGCCTCACAAAACTGACTGGCCTTATGTTAAATGAATAGGCATTTTTGTTACACAATGACTTTCCTGTACTCTAACAGTGTGTAAATGACAGGAAAATTTCATACGATTAGAAGCACGATGTACCCCTTAGCCTGTAACAGCTATGGATTTCTGCCATTTTTGATCCATCATTACAACCTACTGAAAAAGGAGTGAAAAGGTAAGAAATTGAATCAAAGTTCATTTTGATTTGGAGAAAACGAAGTCCTCATTGGAGATTAGAACATTTTTATTTAGAAAACTAAGAGTTTCTTATTGCTACTTGCCATGGCGTGAATGCAGGTGTCCCCTCCAAAACTGATGTCAAAATTTAGCTGCCAATGTAAAATTATTGGGAGGTGGTGAGTCCTTTAAAAGGCGCTGAGTTATGGGGATTTACCCTTGCAAATTAATGTCCTCTTACCGGAGTGAGTTCTAACTCTCATAGGACAGGATTAGTTAGCAGGAGAAGTTGTTGTTATGCAGGGAGGTTGTTCCTTGCTTTTTGTCCGTACCTGTTCACTGCTCTTGCACGCACGGTGCCATATGATGCCACAGTGTGACACAGCATGACACCCTCATCAGCTCAGTCAGATGGGGTCACCTTGAGCTTCCTGGCTTCCAGAGCTGTGAACTAAAAATCCTCTTTTCTTTAAAAATTACCCAGACTCAGGTATTTTGTTATAGCAATAGAAAATGGACTAAGACACTGCTGTTACAAATGACTACTATCACAGCAACTTAAAACAACATCCATTTATTTTCTCCCAGTTTTATGGATTAGAAGTCTGGGAGGCTCAGCTGAGGGTCCCACAAGGCTGAAATCAAGGTGTGGGTAGGGTTGCGTTCTTTACTGGAGGCTCCTGAGAGAGAATCTCTTCCAGGCCTATTCCATTGGTTGATTAAATTTAGCTTCTTTTCGTTGTTTTAGAACTAGGGCCTCATTTTCTTTCTTTCTTTCCTTCTTTATTTTATTTTATTTTATTTTATTTTATTATTTTTTATTTTTGCTACAGGGTGCATGCGCTTGCCAGAGAGACAGAGAGAGACAGAGAGACAGAAAGTGAGAAATCACCCCTCAGGGGGATGGCCACACCGCAATCCTTTCTCCTCCATTCTCCTCCCAGGATCTTGGGCACACACGCACATGCGCCTGGCATGAGTTTAAGCCACCAGGTCCAGGACTCGAACCACAGTTGACTACATGGGAGTCCAGTGACATAGCCATTATGCTAACTGCTGGTCCCTCATTTTATTTTTTTAAAGAGATTTTTGCTATAGGGCGCATGTACTCACTAGAGAGACAGAGAGACAGAAAGCAAGAAATCACTCCACTAGGGAGAATGGTCACACTGAAATCCCTTCTCCTTCATTCTCATTCCAGAATCTTAGGCACACCACACACACGCTCATTGTGTGTTTCAAGCCTCCAGGTCCAGGACTCAAACTGCGATTGGCCATGTGGGAGTCCAGTGACGTAACCATTATGCCATCCACGGGTCCCATGGACCTCATTTTCTTGCAGACAGTCAACAGGATGTTGTCCTCAGCTTCTAGAGGTCACCCACATTCCCTGGCCCATGGCTCCCTCCCTTCAGGTGTAAGGCCAACAAAGCCTGCTCGGATGCAGCCTTTACAGTGCATAAATAAAACTTTATAGCTTTATATGTCACTTCATAGCTCTCTGATTCACTTTCCTTCCATCCTCATCTTTCTCCACCTTCTTCTTTTGCTAGATTTCTCTGTCTGCAGCTAGAGAAGTGTCTCTGCTTTGAGGGATTTAATGATTAGATTGAGTATATCCAGATAATACAGGATAATCTCCCAATTTTAAGATCTGTAGCTTTACTTTTGTAAAATTCCTTTACAGTAATACCTAGATTCCTATTTGGTTGAATAGTCTTGAAGGGACATCTTCAGAAATCTGTTTAACTCACTAAATGAATACAAAAATGGCCACCCATAAGGGACTCTTTGACCAGTGGTGAGTGGATGGCAAAGCTTGAGAATTCACAGTATTGCTGACTCTAATATTTTTTAATTTGTGAGAAAATGTCCATCATATGATATGAGGTATGTTGACTAGCATATAGGAACAGATTTTAATATCACAACAAAATACTTACACATTTACTGGTGTGAAGAATAACTTTTATGCTTGCACACTCAGTAGATATGCAAGTTATAAAAAAGCCCAAAGGTCATCTTGCCCCATTTAGCAGTGCTGCCCTACACACCAGTACCCTACAGGTGTCGGTAGAGATCGATCTTTCCTTGGCTCTCGAAACACTGACTCCCTCATCTGGCACAGTCCACAGGCAGTGCTAGAGATGACTTTATCAAAGGCCTCACCTGGGGCAGTGGAATTGAGAAAGTGCTGACCCAGAGCTAAGTTTTCCTTGAAAGATGAAGTTCGACCTCAAGGAAGGTGAATGAATAGGGCCATGGAGAAAAGCTCCAAAGGCAGGGAGTGGGGGAGTTAATGTGGGGTTCACATAGGGTAAAGCAAAGGGGGGGTCCTGTCAGATAAGAAGTTTCTCTGATGCTGCCTTGAACTCTTGAGCCCAATATGGGGACAGAGTTCAGTGACTTTTGCATTTGCTCATCTCTGTGTTCCAAGTGCCTTGAATCCACAGTATAAATCCACCCCTGTTCTGTGGGACTCGACAAACCCCAAACTGTAGGAAGGTTGCTCGGGCTAACATAACAGAAAATAGCACATTGGCAAATGAACTTGGCCCAGACCACTCAGAGCAAATAAGTATGCACCTGGCTTTCCCTTACGTAAGTGCTCTCTTGGGTTCTGGTTTACGTAGAATGAAATAGGGAAATAAAAACTTAGGTCACTCTTTTAGTTCATAGACAAATACAAAATATTCCCTGTAATCCAATAAATCTCATTTAAATTGTGCTTTTCTGCTTCACTGGTAGTTTATAACGTGCTGATTGATGTTCCTGATAATGACTTAGAGACACAGCCTATGACTTCTGAATTGTCAAAGAAAGGTGTCCAGTTAAGACGTTAGGAATTACATGCAGATTATTTGAATGCTTGTATTTAGTGTCCCATACATACATGGGCACCTCTGATTGTAATCTTTGTCAGACAGAATGTCCCATTCCCTAAACAGTGTGTAAACTCCTGTTTCCTTTTTTTTTTTAATCCCCTCTTCATTTCCTTTGAAAATCTTATGAAAAATAATTTTGACATGTCCAGCTCAGAGATTCAGAACAGTTGAATGGAAAAGTAAGGGAATGGAAAAGTAAGGGACTACCTGAACTGTGTCCCCAGGGGTCTGTCAGTGACCACAAAGCATTGGCAGGCCACCAGCGACAGCGCTAGCCAGAGGCTTACCTGTAAAATGAGAATAGTATCTTGCAGAGTTAATATGAAAATTACATGACTTAAGTATCACAAATGAAAAAAAAAAAAAAGCTTAATAGGAGGGAAACCTTTCTGTGAGAAAGAGTATAAAAACATACTTCCTATGCCACAGCAGGCTGAGAGCTACTCAGGCTCTAAGCCACTTAGCAAGTGATCATAGCCTGAGGCCACTTTTCCACAAAACGAGTGGCTGGAGAAAAAGGTTCAAAGCAGTAGGGGAAATTCCAAGAGGGAAAGAATGAGGAGTCAAGAAAGAAATCACAATTCTTGTGAAAGATATGACCCATGTGGCCCCCTCTATTCAACTAGTTGGCCAACTTTCTTTATACTACTGTAGCTATTTCCAACCAAGATCTCTTTCCTACTTGTCATATAATATCTCCTCTACCCTGCTTTCTTTTTCACCATAGCACACGTCAACAGCTACCATTGCATGTATTTTACTTACTTTGTGTGTTTTTTTTTGATTCTTATATCTCCAGCAACAGAACTATTTCTGGCACAAAGTCATGCTCAATTCATACTGGTTAAAATGGTTAAGTGAATTATTGATTAAACATTACACACTAACCTAAGGAACTTATAATTTATATGGATGCTGTATAATATTGCTTCTCTGGGAAAATACTTTTAGGGTGCCGAATAACACACTTAAGCCAACTTGAAAAACATATGCCATTTATAGGTGATTATTTACTTACTCCAACGAAAGAATAGATAACAATACACTTTTTTAGATAAAAAAAGAAAATTAAATGACAGAATGTAGGACAAGCTAGTGACATAGTAAGCTTATGATGTCTTTGTTATTATTATTAACATACATCTATCTGAATTACAAAGGCTTGTGTGCAAACATCAGTAAGAATGATGGTCTCACTGGATAATTAGGCAGAGGAGAATTCTAATTTAAGCAGACTCAATATAGGAATATTGTAATATTTAAAACAGAAAAAAGGTTTGGTGGGGTTGTCCTAACCTGAAGGGCACAATTGCCAAGAATGAAAGAAAAGCAGATTCAGATACCTTTTGATTCATGTGACCTTCCTGTGGACTAGAGAGAACAAGCTATGTATTGAGAGAGCACAGAATCCACTCTGTGCTTCACTACAGTCTCATTCAATCTTTGCAATAACTCTAGGAAGTGTATACTATTAAATCCATCTCCAGTTTATAGATGAGGAAACTGAGGTTGAATAATTTTCATCACTACAGTCACATGCCTACTGAGTGTCAGAGCTGACATTCAAATTCCAGTCTCAATTCATGGGGGCAGGCTTCAACAAGGTCTACCCGTGACCAGGTCTGTACCCAGAAGTATGCCCTGGGAGTCATTTCCTCGGGGAAGAGACATCCCTCAGGGATAAAACTGACCATTCCAGCCTTTAGAGCAAGTACGGTTGAGGCCTATGTAGCAGGGTCTCTAACCATTTGTTGCCATAGCACCTCCCTTGTTTAGTTATGTAGAGTAGTCAGACAAGTTTAGGGCAAGTAAGTGTAAGTATCATATATTGACTTACGTACTAAGCAGTACAATAAGGACTTTATGTATGTCTTTATGTATCTCCACAATGGCCTATCTAGTAGGTTTTGTTATTCTCTTATTGCAGATGAGCAAAGAGGCTCAGAAAGGTTAAATAATTTGTCCTAGGCACAGAGTACCTTGCAGGAATGAGAAATACTTGAATTTCTGAAATGTTAATATCAGACAATGGAAATCAGATGAACATCAAAGAGCTATTCAGGAAATTGCAGTTGCTAGTGATCCAGAGATGCAGTTGCACCTTCAAACCCTGTGTATTCAGCCCTGGGGACTTAGGGAAACCAAAACGTTTTCCTATGGGTGGATTTGGGTACAGAGACCTTAAGAAAACCAAAGTCACAAGGATCTAAGTAAAATGTAAACCAAAGTCACAAAAAACTCCTCCATGAGACGACTTCAATAACAGTTGCATAACAAGATGTTTACAATAAAAATATGTTCATATTCATGGAATTCTCTCACATTTGATGAAATTTTTAAGATATTTACTCAGAAAGGCATGAGAGAGAAACACCTAGACAGCGAAGAAAAACATGACATTTTTAGGTTAGATTGCAACTTGTCATCAGAGGTAATTAAAAAACCCCAACTTTAAAGCTTGCCAATTGACAGAGAAAATTAGGATGAAAAAGAAGAGTGAGGTTGAAAAGGACAGAATATGAAAGCTGCTAACTAAAACTATTCAACTTGCCACCCACACATTTTCTCTGGGTAGTTCAATAAACAGGATTTGAATTTGTTTTTTAAACTGCTATAAAAAACAAATCCCATGAAACAGATTATATCAATGCTTAATTTTAATTTTCAATACAGAAATTATGTTAATAATCAAAGCTTCAGGGAACCAGCAGTTAGCGTAATGGCTATGTCGCTGGACTCCCACGTAGTCGACCGCGGTTCGCATCCCGGACCCGGTGGCTTAAAACTCACGCCGGGCGAATGTGCGTGCGTGCCCAAGACCCCGGGAGGAGAATGGAGGAAAAGGGATTGTGGAGTGACCATCCCCCCGGGGGGTGATTTCTCGCTTTCTGTCTCTATGTCTCTCTCTGTCTGTCTGGCAAGCGCACGCGCCCTATAGCAAAAACCTCTCCAAAAAAAAAAAAAAAAAAATCAAAGCTTCAATCAACTTTAAAAATATTCTCCAAAAGGGTGATTGGTGAGAAAAGGATGTCTGTTACAGACCAGCCTTTGACGTATGGCTCCCTTTTGAGATCTGAAGTAACCCAGGAAAACACCGGGAGTAGGTGTGAGTATGAGTAGATATTCTGGAGAGTAGAACTTTGCGGGTCTTCTTTCGGTTGTAGGATGGCAGGACCTCTGTTGTATGAACCCAGATGGACAGAGGGTCTCCTGCATTTCAGTGTTGCCGTTCTCATGCCTGCAGTGGGCTTTAATGGGCTCTAATGGTCTCTAGTTTTTTCCAAAATGATGCACTTTATCTTTGTCTGGGAAGAAAAACAGAAACATGGCAAGTGGGAGGCAAATTCAAGGCTTTTGAGTCTTCTGAATTAGAAATTTGTGGTCAAATCAGAAAAGGAAGTCTGGATTGCCATTTTTCTGTAACTGCATAATAATAGTAAGAATAAGAACAGTAAAGGCAACTGCAACTCACTGAGCACTTAGTATTTGCCAGGCCACGTGCTAAGCCCTCTAATATATTCTCACCTGGTGGATGAGCAGCGTCAAGTTTAGAGGGTGAACTGAAACGCCCAGGGTGGTGGTGCAGGTGGAGGCTGAGCCTTCAAGGTGGACCCGACAGTAGGTTGTAAGAGCTAAGAACTGAAGCCACTTCAGTTCATCTCTTATGATGGTGTCATTTGCGGCAAGCGACTTCTCCATGTATCTGTTTCCTCGTTTGTAAAAAGGTGTGAAAATAACACTTATATCCTAGGAGGTGATAGAGGAATCGTCACCAGCTATGAGCAGCATCCCAAAGTCCATGGTCTTGGCCATTTCACCATGTGCCACACTGAAGTGAGAGTCTGTGTTGAGAGTGCAAAGAACAGTCTAACATTCAGACTCCTCCACTCTTGTAAGTTGTTACTCAGCATCCAAACTTAAGTGTCTTTTTGTTTTAATGTATCTATTTACACCTGAGCGAACACTTCTTTTTAAAATATGCAATGTAATGGGGACCAGCAGTTAGCGTAATGGCTATGTCGCTGGACTCCCATGTAGTCGACCGCGGTTCGAGTCCCGGACCCAGCGGCTTGAACTCACGCCGGGCACGTGTGCGTGCGTGCCCAAGATCCTGAGAGGAGAATGGAGGAGAAGGGATTGCGGCGTGGCCATCCCCCCTGGGGGGTGATTTCTCGCTTTCTGTCTCTCTGTCTCTCTCTGTCTGTCTGGCGAGCGCACGCGCCCTACAGCAAAAACCTCTCCAAAAAAAGAAAAAAAAAAAAAAATATGCAATGTAATGGATGAGGTTCTAAGCAGTAAAGACTATACTGGACAGGTTAACTTTGGATTTTACTTTTTTCTTTTAGGTTAAAAAGTAGTAATTACATTTTGGGTCCAAAACTTGCACCAACTATCCTAAAATTTTCTCCTAAAAATTATTTTTTGTACACAAGTGACAGCTGTTGTAAAAAAAAAAAATCGAGTACGGAAGTGTGTACAATAAAAAGCTGAAGTTCCTTTTTAATCCTTTTCAACTCTACCTCCTGTCCATTCCAGAGGCAACCACTCATAATAATTTATTGTGTATCATTTCAGATTGTTTTCTGGGCATTTAAATATGTAGGTAAATATGCACCTGTGTCTAGTTTTCAACCATAAATAGAATAATAATGGACATCATTTAATATTTTTATTTTAATGGCTGCCATGTCAAATGAAATTCAAATTTATCATTATGACGATAAGCACCTTTTATTATATTTAATCATTATTAATATTATTGCTCTCCTCGCCTGCATTATTTCGATGCCCTGACAACTACTACCTTTATAGAAAGATTCCCCTGTTGTCTATGAATGAGACCTGGTTACCACCTTTATAGATTTGATGTTATGGTTTCCTTGCTTGGAATACCTTTCCTTATTTTCTCTACCTTTCCAACATCAACCTATTTTTTAGGGCCAGCCAAGCCCTCTTTTCTCAGGGGACCTTTTTTAGAGCTTTTCCATCCTTCTGAGGTTATCTAGCACTGAGCTATGTTCCTTGTATTCTATTTAACACTTCAGGGCCTGCTGAAATACGTTGTTGCTTGTGCATGTCTTGTCTCAACACAATTCTGTGCCTTTCATTCAGACTTGGTCTTATTCCACCTGTTCTTTCTATGATGTTTAGCATGGATAATGGCCATTAAGGCACACTTGAAGATGTGAACTAAATTGCTTTAAAGGAGGGAAGACAAAACAGGACCTTTGGGGACCAGCAGTTGGCATAATGGCTAGGTTGCTGAACTCCCATGTAGTTGACTGCAGTTCGAGTCCCGGACCCGGTAGCTTAAACTCATGCCAGGTATGTGTGCATGTGTTGTCAAGATCCTGAGAGGAGAATGGAGGAGAAGGGATTGCAGTGTGGCCATGTCCCTTAGTGGGGGTGGTGATTTTTCGCTTTCTGTCTCTCTGTCTCTTTCGGGAGAGTGCATGCACCCTATAGCAAAGATCTCTCCAAAAAAAAAAAAAAAAAAAAAAAAAGAGGGCCTTTGAATATCTTAGAATATCATGCCTGTAGTTAGTTTAACATGTTAATAATTTTGCTGAAAGCAGCTTTTACTATATTTATTTTTTAAAACATCAAGAAAGAAGCGCCCTCTTTCTTTTTTGGAGAGATTTTTGCTATAGGGTGTATATGCTTGTCAGAGAGACAGAAAGTGAGAAATCACTCCCCAGGGTGGATGACCATGCCACAATTCCTTCTCCTCTACTGTCCTCTGGGCATGCACACACACAGGCCGGTCCACAATTGGCCATGAGGGAGTTCAATGCCTTAACCACTACACCACCTTCTGGCCCTGAGAAGTGCCTTCTTTTTTCTCTTTCTTTTCTTTCTTTTTTTTTTTTTATTTAAGGGAAATTTTTGGTATACTGCACGTGTGCTGGCTGGAGAGACAGCGAGACAGAAACTGAGAAATCACCCCCAGCTGGATAGTCACGCAGCAATCCCTTTTCCTCCATTCTCCTGTCAGGGTTATGAGCTTGCATGCACTTGCGCCCCACGTCAGTTTTAAGCTCCAGGGGTCCTGGACTCTAACCATGGTCCACTACATGGGAACCCAGCAATGCAACCATTATGCCAAGTGCTGGTCCTGAGACGCCTTTTTTAGTAGACATTCCTAGGATGTTCTATGCTGACTTCTGGTGGGTGGTCCTTGCAACTTGAAGGAATATTGATATATACACATTTTCCAGCACACAGAAAGTATTTTTCACTGCTACATTTTATCCTTTGGTCAGGATATATTGCACACATTCTGAAATAAAAGTGAATTAGAAATTGTGTGTCAGCAATAAGATCAGCATTTATGAACACAATAAACTCGTATTTTAATTTCATTTTCCATGGACTTTTTAAAGTCCCCTTGTATTTAATATTGCAATATATTTCATATATGTGTGTGTGTGTGTAAGTGTGTGCACGTGTGTGTTTATATATGTATATTTCTTGGGTTGGCCCTGTAGCCTAGTGGTTAAGGAACTGGATCCTACATGTCTGCCCACAGTTCAAATCCCAGGAAGCTTGAAAAATACTCCAGACACGTGTGTGCATGCCCTAAATTCCAATGGGATAGAGGCACAGAGGGGGAGGAATTGTGGCATGATCACATACCACTGGGGGTTTTCTTCTTTTCGTTCTCTCTGTCTCTCTCTGTGTCTCTGGCAAGCACATGCCCACTATGGCAATTAAGAAAAATAAGATTACCAATTATGACTGAAAAGAAAAATGTTCATCAATTTTTAGCCATTCTTATAAATACAGACAGGGCCATATAACATAAGATCCAGTGAAGTTTAGCTGGAACAAAGATGAACACTATGCCATGGAACATTGGTGAATTATTTGAAATTATTTACTATTTTTCTATTAAAATGTTTTTAGTAAGTAAATACTGGGTTAATTTACCAATTTTGACAAATTACCGGTATATCAAAGTCATGACTATGTTTGATTTGATAGATTTAGCACCTTAACTATGCTATAGGATTGGGTATTTTTATATAATAGGTATATTTTGCTAATCCTTTAAATCCTATTACAATGATTTTTGGAGAAGCCAGTGCTAGATACTTTGGGCTGGGATTTAGGTTTTCTAATAAGTGGATGGGAAAGTGAATCTTGCAACTCCTTTACTTAAGATAAACTTTTTTTTTTTAAAAAAAGAATTATTTTCTTTATTTTATTTATCATTATTGTTCTTTTTAATTTGACCAGAGTGAGACAGAGAGAGAGAGAGAGGGAGAAAGAGAGAGAGAGAGAGAGAAAGCAAGGAAGCAAGCTGCCAGTTCCAGGACTTGAACCATGTCAGCCATGTGGTAGTCCAGATCTTTTAACCACCACACCACCTGCCAGCCCTATTTAGAATAAACTTTTGAATTTATGTGATTTAAAAATTTTTTCCCCCTCCTAAAGTACCTAAAACATTTTTTTCCTTTTGTTTCCTTTGAGGATCAGTACATAGTTTTGTTTGGTAATTGCATGTATTCTTGTTCATATTATTCAATAATTGGAGCCTTCTGTATTAATTCCTTACATTTATTATGTGAAGCATTCTTTTTAAACTGGAATTCCATTATAGAAATAAATTAGTTATTGATGAATAGAACCTTCATAACCAGAATGCTGTAGAAACACATCATAAATTTTTTCTCCTTAGCACATTTAAAAAGCATTAAAATAAATGACAAAGAACTTACTAAATGTTTATGACTTTGGTTTATGCATGTGGGCTAATGGGATGAAAGGCTAATCCATCAGTTAGCTCTTACTGCATTTAATTAGCCTGGATCATTTTAGGCTATACTAGAAAGAACTTCTTTTTTCTTTTCCCCTCGGACAATAGTTCCCTTAAAATTGAAATTTAGGGTTGATGAAAATAGAAAAAAATAAGCTTCTGGTAGAAAACAAGGAAAATACATTTGCAACCTAGCAGCTTCTCCTGAACCAGTGACTTGCCGTTTCCATTTTGGGTCATGTTTTCTTCCTAGTGTCATGGCTGCCCTGTTTTGTGACATTGCATGGACAACGTCCTGAGATGGGCAGCTGTGACAGAGAATGGGTACAACGGTGTTCGGGAAGCGGCACTTACCGATCCATGCTCTTATTTATACAGACTAGCTTTACATTCTTACTTCTAAATTATTTAGCATTTACTATTCTCAAAAGGCTTTGCCTTCATTATGAATTGTTCCTGTTACAAATTTGACAACCAGCAGTTAGCGTAATGGCTATGTTGCTGGACTCCCACGTAGTCGACCGTGGTTCATGTCCCGGACCCGGTGGCTTAAAACTCATGCCGGGCGCATGTGTGTGCTTGCCCAAGATCCTGAGAAAAAAATGGAGGAGAAGGGACTGCGGAGTGACCATCCCCCTTGGGGGGTGATTTCTTGCTTTTTGTCTCTATGTCTCTGTCTGTCTGTCTGGTGAGCGCACATGCCTTATAGCGAAAACCTCTCAAAAAAAAAAAAAAAAAACAACAAAAAAAACCAAAAAACAAATTTGACAACCAAAATATTGTACTTGGTGATAGAGTACACAGAATAATGGTGCCATTTTTACCAGAAGAAGCCCCACGATCGTGGTGTTTGATAGGAAGTGGATGCTCATTAACTGCTGTATCAAATTACATAATAAAAATGACTTCTCTCTTTGGCAATAAAAAAAGCAGCTGATTATTTCTTTTTAAGCTAGGCTTACTTTCTAGCATTCTGCCCCAGGAGCGACCTGGACATTGATTGAAAGCAGTTTGGTGTCATAGTCACCTGGGTTTTAGTGTTGGGTTAGCAAGGGCTGATTGTAACAATCAGAAAAAATAACTTAATCTCTTGTGGATTCATTTTTCTCACTTCTACCAAAAGAGGTTTTTTTTCCAGAGTAGCAGTTTCCAAGGTGTTCTGAGTAACGATTTAGTGGTCTCATGTCCGACCTGGGGGAGAATTCCAAAGAAATGGTGTCCAGGACCATTCCTGGATGAGAAATTCCACTCCTATTTGTTTTATTTACGGGACTTATTGGGTGGTGGAGGAGGTTTCTCCACTTAAATAAATGGCTGGGAAATCTTTATCCAAGACAATATTTAGATTTCCTTCCTGTCCTTTAACTTTGTCATGTGAAGCAATAGAAAGAAGTTGCAACATGAATTTAAATTGAGTGCACTTTATGAAAATAAATCCCTTTAGAAGAACAGTACTTCTTGTCCATCGGCGTCTGGAGTTTTATATATGACCATGATTAATGGTATATGCTGCAGGTGGGAGGGGAGGCAATGTAATAGTTAACCAACATTCTCATGGTTAATTACCATATAAGACAGATATATATATATATATCTGTGAATCTAAAGAAGCTGAACAGGCTACACTTAAAACAAATCATTGAATGTTTGGTGCATACGTATTGTTTTTCAGTTAAAATGCCCCTACCTTGAATTAGTTTCACTATCTGATTTAATTGGGAGCATTTGGTTTTAATGACCACAATGACCAATCCATAGTCTGAGTTTTTACAGTTTCCAATTTCCTTGCAGATATTTATAAACAAACAAACAAACAAATATATGTTTTAAAAAATTAATGGCAAAACTGTTAGAAATGATGAAGGTGAAAAGAAAAAAAAAGATTCAGCAAAAAGAAATGGCAAGAATCTCTCGGATATGCAGAGCTGCTAGGCACTTTATTCAGTGTGCGCTTAAAGATTCCCTGAGGTTGGAGCAGGTTTACAGAAGCAGTTTGAGACTCCCTTCTCTGGTTCGGAAAGCTGTGTTGCTGTGACCTACTTACACGTAGAGAAGGGACAGGGTTCGAGGGAGGGGCGTCCTATTTCACCTCCCTGTGGTTTTACACCTTTGCCTTTTCGCTCTGCCACCTGCCTTCTCGCTCCGCGGGGTTCCCAGGCCTCCAAGTCTACTTGCACTGATTTGTCTTGATTTCTATGGGAAATGGCAAGGCAGCCTGTGAGTTTTTGTCATCAGGCTGTCCTCTGTGCTCTCACTCCCTTCCAATAAACCTTGTCCTTTAAACCTATTAATACTTTGCCCCCAAGGAATCTGCTCCTAGGTAGAAGAGGGACACCAGGGTCAGGAGTTTTTGTGCTTGAGTTTAGAAGGGTCACAGCAGCCAATAGTCAGGAAATGTCATTGCTGCTAAACAGGGACAATAAATCTCCAAGCTACCCACTAATGCAGCCTCCCTCAACATGGAAAAAGGTCAGGTCTGAACTGTAAATAAACTCTTGTCACACAGCAGTGTGTCTCTTCAGGACAGACAGTAAATCTTCATGGAGAAAAGCATATGTACCATAATTCTACTCCTATATCTGGACTTCCTTAGTTAATTCTCACCCAGCTGGTCTTTCACAGAGCTTGGTCGTTAACATGCCTGTGGTGTTTAAGGACCTCCCAGAATACAGAGCCTGGATGAAGTGGGGGTAAGGGTGGGGATCCAGGGGCTCCTGAATTTTGTTTGAAGGAGTATAGGCTCCAATAAAGGGGAGAGAGAAAAGTTCTGATTTATATCCTGTATGTATTTAATGGAAGACAGGACACTGTGGATGCTCCCTTTGGAGTATAAAATTTCCTTTTTAAAAAAATTGCCAGAGGGCAGTCGTGCTTGCCAAAGAGATAGAAAGGGCATATCCAATAGGGTGGGGTCATGCTGCAACTCCTTTTCTCCACACTTCTGTCCTGTGAGGATTTGGGGCACACACCAGTGCGTGCATCAGCTTGCTAGGGTCAGGGCTCGAACTGCAGTCGGCTGTGTGGGATCTGGCTCCCTATGTACAGCATTTAACTGCTGTGCTACTGGACCGCACCCCCTTAGAAAATTTTGTAACAAACCTTTTAGAATGCTTTAAGTGGAAAAAACTCTCAAACATGTTGTAACATATTACATTCAATTTTCTTTATCTTAACTGTCCAGATGTTAGTAGTTAGCGTCAAACACCTGACGGAAGGCTCAATTCTGATTCTTAGGCCTGTCGTTCACATTTATGAAGCTATCAAACTGTAAAGATACCAAGATAAATGAAGTTGGCTTTCTCGAAGAACTCAGAGCCTGGCGATGGGGAGAAAGGCACATGAAAAAAATCATTTAAATATATATCCTAGGTGCTATATCTGAATTTCCCCAAGGGGTAATAGGCACAGAGGGGAGGGAGCCACTCATTTCCTGGAGAATTAGGGAAAGCTTCTTCAAGGAGTGATGCCCCAGCAGGTTCTTGGAGAAGGAGCAGTTTTCTTTTAGGTAGAAAAGGAAAGGGAAGTAAATTACAGATGGAGGAAAGGTTGGGTACAAACACCTGGGGATGAAAAGGATCATGGCCTAAGTGTGAGGCTTTCAGTGTGGTCTGAGTTTAAGGTTTACGTCAGAGAGTGGCAGGAGATGCAACTTGAATGGTCAGAACGGGGCTGCCTTGTAATGCGGAGGTCGTCTCTTGCGTAGGGAGTTGAAGCCCACAAGGCTAACTGCAGTATGAATCTCAGTCCCGGGGCTCGAAAAATACATGAGGCAGGTGCCTGTGTGTGTTTCAAATCCTGTCAGGATGGAGAGGTAGAGGAGGAGTTGCAGGGTGACTATACCCCACACCCTCTGGCAATTAAAAAAGAAAGAAAGGTCAGAATGGTTCAGGTTAAGCCAAACACATGCGTGTCAAAGCAAAGCACAGAACATCTAGTAGGATTCTCTGTGTCCTTGGGAGTCAAGTGCTAGCAAGATCAGAGGTATCACTGCAAACTGACCCACTATCCAGGAGAGCTCGGTGAGCCATAGCACTTCACTGAAGTCTTCTTGCTTCGAAGTCTGATCATGAAGAGTTCCTCAGATGGCAGCGCCTTTTAGAGGAAGCCCTTGTCTTTGACCTTCTCTATTGTTTTCATCCGAGAGAGGTGAAGAACTGCAGTTTTCATAGTATAAATCTAGGTCTCTTGGATGATCCAGCAGCTACTGGAAGACAGAAAATGGTTAGAGAGCATTCATTCTTTTTATTTGTTTACTTCATATTTTCACAACATTATTTTGACTTTTTGCAAGGTAATTGATTTTCAAAATCTAGATTGAAAAAATTGTGTTTTCTTTCTTAGCAGCAGGCATTTGCTTTCCAGCTCCCATAAATAAATGCAAAGCAGACAAGGTCACCAGGGAATAAGCTTTCTGAGACATGTGGACATAGTATTGCCTTGCCAGAATGTGAGTTCTTACCACTAGCAAGCAAGATCATTACTAACTCCAGGGTCACATAATGAAACACGAGTGCAGGTCAATTACATCCAGCTATTTGAGTAGGGATTAAAATGTTTGTGGTGTCTCGTGAGAATCGCTAAAATTAGCATTGAAAAGACATACAAAGAATATTGGCCTTTTCTTTTTTAAAAAAATTGGATCATTGGAAAAGTCATAATGCATTTTTGCTTAGTAAAATCTAGAAAAATACGTCATGACTTTTCCAACAACACAATAATTCTGTTGGATAGAAAATGGATTTCCAATAGAATGAAAGAGGCTGGAATGGACCGCTAAGGATCCCTTCTACTCTCTGTGGATATATTGATCTGAATGCAGGGATTCATTCATTTAGTATATTAAGCCATACAGATTGGATTACTTCTGTGTCCTAAGTGTTAGGAATATAGATGAACATAACAAGTAGGTCCTAGACCCAGTGGAACTGCTGCCCAATTGTATTTAAGTAAATATGACAATTGAAGACTGGAAGATAATTTACTAATACGTAGGTGGTGTGAGAGATGGTAGGTCAGTTGGTGGTATTCAGGGAAGGTCTCTCCTCAGATTACACATAGTCTGAGGCCTGAAGCTTGAGTCATAAGAAGAGATGGGAAAGATCCTCCCAGGCAAAGCAGGTAGCATGCCATGGCCCTGAAACCAGAAATAACTTGGATTGTTTGAAGAACAGAAAGAACTAGGATGTGCATGCATAGGGGTGGCATGAGAGGAGACTGCAGAACCAGGAGCGTTAATGTGCTAGGGGTCTCCAAGATGATTATTTCATTTGGTGATTTACTAGGAATACTGTCAGGCTATAATTACAGCAAAAGCATTCCAAGCAAAATCAGCAATAGAAAAGGTTCACAGGCCAAAGTCTGGAGAAAACCAGGCATGAGTTTTCAAGAGTATTTCTCAGTGGAATCATATGGGGTGTACTAAATTTCTATAGCCATGAGTGGTGACCAGTGGCCAGGGTTTTACTTGGGATTGGTCACATAAGCACCTGCTATGAAGTACATACTAAAATTCCAGAGGTATTCAGCATGAAACACATTGTTGGCATAGGTAGTTCAGGCATAATATGCCACTTTTATCAGTTCTGGGAATAGGTGGGACTCCCCTGAAATCCAAGTACCCATATGCCAGTCAGGTAACCTTGCAAGCAAGCTTTTCTAAGCATTAGCAATCTCAGGTCTGATGTGTGAACTCTTTTCTGCACAAGTAGGTAGGTTTGCTGTGCCACAGAGGCACCAGTGGAAACTCTTCCATGCTTTGTGCAGTACTACTGTAGCTGGGCCGTGGCAAACCCAGCCCATTCTCTCAGAAAATTGACTTGTATTTTGTGAGAAGTGAATAGAATAGCTTTGACCAGGCTACAGAATGTCAGAAAGAGAAGTTTAGCATTGGCAAGTTCCTGTCTTACGTCTGTGTGGTAGTCAGGCTTGATACGTTCTAGATGATTGATATGTCAGTTTTGAGTTGGTTTCCACCCAGTGGCCCATGAAACTTGACAAATTCTCACCAACAGAAGCAATTTGTCATTCTTCTAGATGCCCTTTGCATCTTGAAGCTTTCATATGGCTTTTTTTTTCCCCCTGTGTTGCATCATATCACAGCTGTGTTGTAGACAGTGTTATTATTACATGGGTATGAACAATGGTCCTGCCTTCCCTCAAACTCTTAATAAAGAGGAGGAACACTCACTTGGAGGACAGTTTTCAGGCTCTGAGTTATATTGATCAGTATAGCGGAGCTGTGGAGGCTCAAAAGTCAATCAACCAACCAACCAAACTTTGAAAAACCAGAAGGGGCTCAGAGCTATTCCTGAAAGAATAGGTTTAGTTTGGGAAGTTACACTAAGGGAAGGAGGTTGAAAGAGAAAGAAAAAGTCACCTTTTTGCTGGAATTGGGCTAGCAGGAAAAGAGATCAGAAGGAAACTGATGCTACAAAGAACAGAACTATTAAAAAAAGGCTACTTAGGACAACTATTTATGTCTTACAATTTAATGTCTGTGAAGTGCTTCTTTGAAAGGTTTGAGTATATTTACAGATCCCTTTTCAATATTTAAAAATCTTCACTGTCATCTGGTGGATAGAAGAACCGTAATTCTAGAAAATGAGGTGGTCTGGATTTATTGCATTATAGAAGCATTTCAGATGATCTAGCAACAAGATTCTTAACAGCTCTGAAAGGACAGGATAGGGCTGGCCCCGAAGCCTAGTGGTTCAGAGAGTCAGATTCCACATGACTGACTGTGGTTTGAATCCCAGCCTTAGCATCTTGTAAAACACACTGGGCATGGGTGCATGTGTGCCCGAAATCCTGACAGGATATAGAGATGGAAGAGAAGGGATTGCAATGTGATTGTACCCCCTTGGATAGATGCTTTCTTTCTCTCATTCTGTTTCCCTGTTTGTCTCTTGCTCTGGTGAATGCTTATACCTTCTGGCAATTAAAAAAACAACTTATAAAAGAAAGTACAGCAGAGGGCCAGCAGGTAGCATAGTAGTTAAGATGCTGGACTTTCACGTGGTTGACCACGATTCAAGTCCTGAACCCGGCAGCTGGAAATATGCTGGCGTGTGTGTGTGCCCAAAATCTCAAGAAGAGAATGGAGGAGGAGGGATTGCAACATGGTCATCTCCCCTGGGGAGTGATTTCTAGCTTTCTTTCTCTTTCTGTCTCTCCAGCAAGCACAAAAGCAAAGTCATGACCACGTGTCTAATGTAAACTTCAGCAGTGACCAAAAATTGGTCTTTATAAACACTCAATAAATTGCTATAAAAGTTTTCATGTAATTTTGTTATAAGCTGACATCAAAATTTTATTCTACGCTTGCTGCTAGCAAAGAGACTTTGTAGGCCAATTCAAAGATTTACTTCTGGTGAGGACATTTTATAAGGAGAAAGAAGAGTTAGATATGGTTAGATAATCTTTGTTTGACTGGATATAATAAAAGGGTACATTTGTTTAAATACTGTCAGATTCCTCACAGACAGCTGGAGATATGGCTAGTAAGTTTCCAGAAGAGGTTTTAATCTAATGCAAGTTTATCGGAAAAGTGCTTATGCATTTCTATTCAGGAATGGTAATTTTTTTTCCCCCAAAGAAAGATGTAAATAATAGTACAAAGTGATTTTGTCCCAGACTGTCTGGTGCACTTTTTTTCTGATATAAATGGAAAGACTAGTTTTTCCATTGCACAGGTTCAGCATCCCAAATCCCCAAATGAGCAATTTGAACTACTTAAAAATCTGAAACTTTTGGAGTGTCAACCTGATGCTATGTGTAAGAAATCTCACATCTGACCTCATGTGATAGGTCATGGTCGAAATGTTACAGTACAAACATTTCATATAAAATTACCTTCGGGAGTGAGTTTTGTGACTTAGTAGTTAAGGGAACCAGAATCATGTGGCAGACCACTTGCTTCAAGTCTCAACCCGGTGGCTTGCAAAGCATACCAGGTGCATACGTGTGCATGTCCCAAACCCTAACAGGATGGAGAGGGACTGCAGTGTAACTAAGCCCCATCGGACATGCTTTCTCTCGCTCCCTTCCTTCCTCTTTCTCTCCTTCTCTCTCTGGTGAGCACATGTGCTCTCTGGCAGTAGATAAATAAATGAATAAAAATATCTTTTGAGCTATGTGTATAAAGTGTATATGAGACAAATGAATTGTGTGTTGAGACTTGGGTCCCATCCTAAAGATATATCGTTGTGTATATTAAAATATTCCAAATTCTGAAAAAAATTTAAGATCTGAAACCCTTCTGTGCCCAAGCATCTGGTATAAGGGATATTCAACCTATATCAGTGTTACATAGATTCATAGCATATGTAGAGGAATGTGTCCTACATGCCTGAACGATTATGGTTGGAAAAAGAATGATTTCTTTCATCACTGGGGGCCAAGGACTTTCTTCTCTCAGGATCAAATGCAAAGTAGGTACATTAGGTAGAACCCTTAGTGCAAGTTACCTCTTGAAATAGCTTTAAAAAATTGGGAACCAGCAGTTAGCGTAATGGCTATGTCGCTGGACTCCCACGTAGTCGACCGCAGTTCATGTCCCGGACCCGGTGGCTTAAAACTCATGCCGGGCGTGTGTGCGTGCGTGCCCAAGATCCCGAGAGGAGAATGGAGGAGAAGGGACTGCGGTGTGACCAACCCCCTGGGGGGTGATTTCTCGCTTTCTGTCTCTATGTCTCTGTCTGTCTGGTGAGTGCACGCGCCCTATAGTGAAATTCTCTCAAAAAAAAAAAAAAAAATAATACTATAACAGGGAAGAGCCCAGAAGGCTACAAAGCAACAGGGCCTGAGGAAGTTTATGAAAGCTGACTAGAAACCCATTGGGGGTCCGGGGAGTGCTCTCTCTGGCCCCTTGCTCTGCTTTTCCCTGAGATTCTGCTACATTTTCTTGCAAACAGCTTTTCCTGTTAGTCAGTGGAAGACAGTAGCCAACAGCTTCCAAGTTCACAAGATCTAGCCATAGTGAGGAACTCACTGTCTCGCCCTTGGTTCCAAATTTCTGGAGGCTTCTGGTGTGCTCAACTTGGACCATTCATTCCCAGTCCAATAACCTGAGGCCAGAGGGATGAGTCATATTATATAAAAAGATCTGCTGGCTGCCTCCCTGAAGATGAAAAAAGTCTTCTGGGAAGGAAGAATGGTTATAGACTGGGCTGATACGAACAGAAGTTCGTAACATTAGGCTTGATGGAAAGCAGGAATGATCACTTGAAGTTCAGTACAGCAAGAGAGAAACCAGTCACTACCAACAGCCTAAGAAAACCAAAAGTTTAATCGGCTCTGCAAGGCACCATAGAATGTCATCCTGCGCAATGCCTCTTCAACCTGGCCAATCACCAGAAACAGATTTGGTGCTTTTAAAAATCTCTCATGTGATTCTGACTCATAAGGTCTGAAATCTGCATTTAAAAATGTTTATGGATTCTAATCATCAAGAAGATTTGGGGACCACCGTTCTGTGTATTCTAGCCTCATGATAGCAAAGAAATCGTAAAGGCTTTTCAGAGAAAGACACTCATAATCTGAATCATTTTTTTTCTCCTTGTTTTTGGGCCTGAGAATCAAAAAGCCCTTTTTTTTTTTTTTTTTTTTTTTTTTTTTAAATAACCAAATACAATCTTCCCTCTGCAACTGACATATTTGAGACATATTTTGCCTTGTATTTTTTCTAGGCCTAGTCTTTTCTAGTTTCCAAATCCTTCTAGACCTTTATACATTTCTAGTGCTGAAACTATAGGTATTGTCATATCCGTATTATTCATATTTAATTGCATATATTTGGACAAAACATTTTCTTTAAAAATGTTTTCACAGACTACTGTTCAGTTTTCCTCTTCAGGGACTGCAACCATATTGGTAGTTTTCAGTCTGATTGGCTAGGTCCAACCTGGTTTTGGTCCAGAAGGTGTGCCAGATTATGCTGGATGTTCTCTGGAGCAGCTATGAGCAAAGGCAATTCGTGGAGTTACTGCACATTCAGGGAACCAAGGCTTAGTATCAGAGACGTAGTAACGTCAGGCAGTGTACAGAGGGATGAAGTGGGGCACAGGAGCTGAGAAGAGAGGTTGTGAGCTGGAGCCATTAAAACAGGCTGGCAAATACCAGCACGAGGCATGCCCAGGCAGGATGGGCCTACCCTGGGCAGAAAATGGAGCAGGTGTCTTGGTGTGACTTCTCACTGGGGCTGTGGGAAGCAGTGGGCAGACTGGCCTGCTTCAAAGAAAGGGCTTGAAAGTAGGGTAGATGCTGGGTGTTAGATGAGATAAAACTTGCCATTTGGTTGTTTATGCACATACTTACATAATTCCTTATATCTTATCCTGATTTTTGGACTCATTTTCTATTCTCTAGTTTACACATTCTATTTTAACTCCTCTTGGATTTTACTAGTTTATTTCTTCAGTATCTTTGCTCTGGTATGTTTTCGTTGTTGTATTTTTAATTGCCAAGGGGTGTGTGTGCTTGCCAGAGAGAGAGGGAGAGACAGAGAGAGACAATGAAGAGAAAGGAAGCATCCCCACGCCCCCCAGTGGGGCTTCATCATGCTGTAATCCCTTCTACTTCATGTCTGCACCCTGTCAGGGTTTTGGGCATGAGCACACATGGAAATGGTATGTTTTTGAAGCTTCCAGGGCTGAGACTTAGACCAGATCTGGTCTTGTGGAATCTGGTCACAGGACCAGCCTTCACTCTGGCTTGTTAATCAGTCCTGCTGTACTCCAAGCAATGATTTATGAATCTTTAGTGGACAGGCTCAGTAATATTAACTGACTTGATTATTAAATGTTTCCTTTCTTTTCCAAGAATCTAGTACAAGTAAGCAGTGAGTATATGAAAAGGGGGGAGAGGAAACAGGGCCATAAATACAGAGCTGTTCCAACAGCCCCTCACTGGAGCACTACGGTGAATTTTGAGCACGTGATTTTAGGGTTAGCGGTAAATTCACAGCTTGGGCTTTATGGAATTTCCATACCCTATTGTATGTATGAGCACGTCGTAATTATTTCTGCTCGTCACAGAAAGTTGGATGTGGACATCCTCAAATTATTGCTGTTATAAAATAAATTCAATCACTGCATCTGCTTGATATTTCTTCTCAGACAAAAAAGTCAAGTTTGTGGCTAGCCCCGAAGCCTGGTGGTTAAGGGAGCTAGATTCCCACATGGCCAACTGTGCAGCATGAATCCCAGATCCAAGGGCTGGAGAAACACACTGGGCACGTATGTGTGTCCCAAATCCTGATGGCATGGAGAAACGTGGAGAAAGTGATGGTGGAGTAACCAGTCCCCATGGGGAATATTTCTCCTTTCTCTTTCTCTCTATGGTGACCACATACTCTCCGGCAAATTACTTTTAGAAGTCAAATTTGTATGGTTAACTTTTGAGCAGAGGCCAGTGAGAAAGGGGGGTGTTTGGGGTGGTGAATAGCCGTCATTTTGGTCTGTGTACACTGCAGGGTCAGGCCTCCTGGATTTTTTGTTATTACAGGTTGGCTAAGTGACACATGATGCACTGCCAACAGAATTCTTGCCATTTATCGTATCTCTGTTTTCTCTATGGCATCTCTTTGACTCCCTCCCTTCCTATTTGCTTCTAGCATCTGTAGCTAGAGGTCAGCTTCCTGTCGGCATTTCTGATGGTCTGGGTGTTATTGCCATTTGCATTCTGCCTGGCTCTGCTCTGATGATTCCAGCATGACTGAGTTAAAGGAGGAAAGTGAGTGCAGTCAGTCCCTCTTGTGGGGAGTCGACTCATCCAGGCCAGAGGCAAATTTATTCTGTTGCATCTTGGTATCTAAGGTGGAGGAAATTGAGGTCACATAGGCAGACAGAAAACAGAGTTCTAAAATATTCCTAGGCAATTTTGCTTTATTGAAAACATATTGAAGCATAGGTATGGGCAGGAGTGATAATCAAGATCCTTAACGATCAGAAGATGTGGATCCCGCTAATCAGAATGGATGTGAGCACTACACCATCGGCATGGCTGTACCAGTGTGCGCCGACTGACTGTCAGCTGGTGTGCGGGCAAATGGAATTCTCCTTCTTTTATCCCCAGGAACTGAACTATAAAATTATTGCCAGCTGGACTTCATTTCAGTGCATTCTTATCTCCTCCAACCAGTTTGTGAGGACCAATTTAATTCTCCCGTTAAAAAAATATCTCTGATCAAATGATCAGTGGATATCTTTTTTTTTTTTTTTTCTCTTTAAGCTCTGTGATATTCTTACCTTAAACGCATTACTCAGACCTCTTTGGATTGCAAATGGCAGAGCCTAATTCAAACTAAACATGGGAGTTTTTCAGTTTATATTACTAGGAAGCCTTGAGGCATATTTGTATTCAGGTTCAATAGTATTATTAAGACTGTCATAATGATCTCTGTTCCTCTTTGCATGCCAGCCTCATTGTGTTGGTTGGCAGATAGTCTTCTCCCAAACTGGCAGACATGGCCAGCCTCATGACACATAACCCAGGTACTCATGAAGGTCCTGGCATTGAGAAGAGCCCTGAGCACAGGGGCTGGACAAGCCCAGGCAGACTATCTGAGCCATACTCTGAGCAGCAGCACCTCTAAGCTGACTTAGGAATGATAATGGATCCTTCTTGTGTATGAGTCTGGGTCATTCGTTCTGTATGTAGCATTAGTATGGCAATGGCTAAGAAGTGCCCCACCCAGTGCCCCACCGTGCTTTATGAGCATTTTAGAACCATCCAGGGTATGGTATTTATCTCTCTGTTCCCCCATGGTACTCAACACATTACCCTGAAGTGAAAGCTTAGCCAATCATTATTACTTTTTTTTAAAAAAAAAAAAAAAAAAAAAAAAAGATTACCCTCCAGTGACTTTCCTATCATTTTGTTTCAGGTCTCAGTGCCATGTCCTAAGTGATGTCTCCATAGCTACTGACTGCACCCCTATTACGACCGTTCTTGAATTGCTCACCGATGACTACCGAGCTGCAGGTATAAGTCACGCCACTTCCTTCCCTTCCCTGGCACTTCTGTAGCACCGGCTACAGCTGGCAACTCCTTTCTTCACAGAACACTTTCTTCTGGCTTGGTTTTTCTTCTGTCTCATTGGCTATTTCTTTGCAGACTTCTCTGGTGGATCCTAATTTTTCTTGTTGTAGTTCTTTTAACATTGGATCTTCGCTTTTCTTTCCTTCTTTCTTTCTTTTTTTTTTTTCTGGAGAGAAACATGTTAAATTATATCCCAGCATGGTAGCATCACATCATACTTAAAGTGTGACACAAGGAATGAGGAGATTATGGAAGGATTATTGGATGTTTTAATAATAAACAAGGTTTAGGGTGCACAGCTGAAGTAGGGCAGATTGAGACGTCGAATGGCAAAATTACATTTATCATGACACAAACGACATCTTCTAGCTCATAGTAAGACTTTATCACTTTGTTCCATTTCTCAGGTATCTCTTTACAAGTGACTAGGAGCATCTGTACCAAATAAAAATTGATGCCATGCCATGGGAAAATTAGCCTCACGATCTTCCCTAATTTCTACATCCAGTGATGAACAGCCACATTCCCTGGTACTGTATTTCTCTTGTCTGCAATATCCTTGCTATTCCTTAAAAAAACAGATTTGAGCCACTTGTTCCTGTGAATAAAAGTGACTAGACAAAAAAATTCCTGACCAGGAATTCTATATCATTCTTAGCACACTCCTATTACTAGGAGTAATTCTTTACTCCTCAATTACTTACTTGCCAAGTAGTTGGAAAAGGATAATCAGTTTAAGCGAAAGTTTCAAATCAATTGTTGTCTTTTATTGTTATCTTTAAAATATAATATAATAGTCTTAGAAATTATCCAGCTTGTTACTGTAGCTGGAGAACTCTTAGATCTTACTCATCAGCCTGTTGAACTGTACCCTTCTCAGAGACATAGATACCATCCAAGAATTTTCTTATATCCTTATTTTTAACTGCTGCAGTTTGCTGTATTAAAGCAGCTGAATTTGAAACAAGTTCAATATCCTTGCCTTCAAGGAGCAACTCATCTTTCTGGGCTTGAGATACTGAACAAGCAGCACCTGGTCTCATTGGAACGCTCTGGATGTATTTTCACCCAAGAAATTTTGGATTTCAATAAGAGACCCATTTTCCCGAATAACGACGTTGATGGGGAAATGAGCATACACAGACCTCATCTTGTAGCGGAAGCCCAATGTAACGCCCTTGATCATGTTCTGGACGTGACCGCAGACAGTGCGGACTGTAGCCAGTTCCTTTCTCCTTCCCCACCATTTGTCACCAGCAGCCTCTTCTTTCCGAGGAGACTGAGCTCCACATTGATGTGATTGAAGTCCCTCCGCAGGGTTCCTCTGGGGCCCTTCACAGTAACTGTGTGTCCTTTCAGAGTGGTGCCAACATTCTCTGGAACACCAATGGTCTGTTTGCTGAGAATGGTCTTCATGCTCATAGTATATGTGGCAAAGAGGTTACTTTTCTTTCTTTCTTTCTTTTTTTTTTTTTTTTGAGAGGTTTTTGCTAGAGGGCGCGTGCGCTCGCCAGAAAGACAGAGACAGAGAGAGAGAAATCACTCCCCCAGGGAGGATGGCCAGACCGCAATCCCTTATCCTCTATTCTCCTCTTGGGATCCTGGGCACGCACGCACATGCGCCCAGTATGAGTTTAAGCCACCGGGTCCGGGACTCAAACCACGGTTGACTACATGGGAGTCCAGCGACATAGCCATTATGCTAACTGCCGGTCCCAAGAATACTTTCCTTTCTATCCATCTCTTCCTTAATGAACTTATCTATTCCTGGTCCCAAATACCATTTCTGTATTAATAATACCCAAATACATTTTTCCAGTATTACCTTCCCAAACATATATGCCTACCTGACATCTCCCCTGGGTGTCCAAACAGCATCTCAACCCTAACATAACTGAAACAACTGTTATTTTTGCCCACCTCCCTACTCTGCTCCTAGTTAGTAGACCTCATTGAGCAAGTTGCACCAGTGCTACCAACCAGTTGCTCAAGCTAAAAATCTAGATTTTCTCCATTTGCCTTGCTCCTACAGCAATTCCTCGGCATACCAGTTCTACTTAAAAGTGTATTCTGAGCTCTTCCACTTTTCTCTGTCTTTACTATTGTCCTTATCTAAGACACTACCATCTCTTGCCTGGAGGACTATAATAGTTTTTGTATTGATTTTTCATTCTTATCCCTTTACAATCCATTTTTTTTTCTTACAGCAGTCAGAACTCACTTTTTATAATGTAGGTCAGGTTACGGTTATGTTATTCTCCTGATTTACCTCCCCCTCCCCGTTTCTAGTCTTCCTGTCACACTTAGAAGAAAACCCAAAGTCCTTATCCCATCTTAGGCAGTGCTCATCAGACAATCTATCCTCCGCTCTCTGTGCTCATCTCTGACACATCCTGTCCCGGTCACGTCACCCACCAGGCTTCAGACACACCATGCTTCTTTCTGCTTTCTGACATTTGTTCCTACTGCAGGTTCTTTGCATGAACATTTTTCTCTGTTAAGGATGTGCTCTTTCTTCATTTTTGTAGGACTACTTTTCATCATCCAGATCAACTTTATTTCACCTTCTCCATGAGGACTTTTCTAAACCATATAGTCTAAACTCATGACCAAGTTTCTCCCATCTTCCTACTTCACATCTCTGCATAGCTCTTTTCCTCTTTTGATCATGGTATCATTTGAGGGTCTCTGCAGAGCAAATATAAACTCCTGGAGAACAAGGTGTTATGCCTTATGCCGTTGAATCTTACTGCTCAGGACATTGTCTTAAACATGATGGGCTCCCCACAAGTACTTGTAGAATAACAGTGAGAAAAATGACATTGAATGAATAAAGTGACAGGGTAAATATTTTTAATTTTTCTTTATGTTAAAATGGTATTTACAATCTAAACCTGTAAGTAACGCTTTGACAATCTTTCATGTAGCCCAACCTTTTGAAGACAAAACCCAACCTCCATTAAGAGTTAATGTCAAAGAGTTATCAAAGAGAAAGAGAAGTGGTATATTCTAATTGACTTTACTACTAACTTCAGATGAATAATTGGTATTGCAAAAATATAAAATCTTCAAAAATAAAATAATCATTGGACTTGGGAGGCAGCAGAGTCTATAATCATAAGCTTCCCATTACTGTGCTAGAGTAAATTTTTCTTTCTTTTTTTGGGAGAAGTTTTTGCTATAGGGTGTGTGCGCTTGCCAGACGGACAGACAGAGACAGAGAGACAGAAAGCGAGAAATCACCCCCCACTCCCAGGGGGGATGGCCATGCCGCAATCCTTTCTCCTCCATTCTCCTCCCGGGATCCTGGGCACGCACGCACATGCATCCGGCGTGAGTTGCAAGCCACTGGGTCTGGGATGCAAACCGCGGTCGACTACATGGGAGTCCAGTGACATAGCCATTATGACAACTGCTGGTCCAAATTTTTGTTTCTTTTTTTTTTTTTTTTTTGAGGGGCTTTTGCTATAGGGCGCGTGCACTCACCAGAAAGACAGAGAGAGACAGACAGAAAGCGAGAAATCACCCCCCCCCCCCAGGGGGATGGCCACACCACAATCCATTCTCCTCTCGGGATCTTGGGCATGCACACACATGCACCTGGAGTGAGTTTAAGCCATTGGGTCCGGGACTCAAACTGTGGTAGACTACATGGGAGTCCAACAATGTAACCATTACACTAACTGTTGGTCCCAGCTAGAGTAAATTTTTAAAAGAAGAAAAATTATCTGAGGAGATAAGATATTCCTACACTAAGAACGACAGGAATTAGGTGGTAGACACGCATCCATCCTTTCTGGTAGCAACTAACAGGCTAAGGAGAAAACTCCATTGTGATCAAACATAAAGCAATTAGTGAGTAGCTAAAACCTAACAAATGCTGTAATAAATAGAATTACACTAGTTATTAAGCAGAAGCATGTCTGTATGATAGTAGTTGGAAAGAAGGGAATCATGGGAATTACACATTTTGGGAAACATGGATGATTATATACCCTCACGTTGCAGCATTCATGGCGCAGAATCTCTGAGATCAAGAGAAGGCCATGCTGCTCCTTTAACATGTTGTTTAGCCTGGAGAGTGGAGAACAAAAGCAACACAAATTTTTTCAGTATCTTCAACAAAAGCCTCATGGAGTCTTGTACTGCTGGCTGTTCTGGTCTTAAAACTGAGAATGAATAAAATTTCTACTTGAGTGCTCTCAGCTGATCTCAGCAAAATGCTCCACAGTTCCTATTCAGCATAGAGTAAGAGGAATTGCTGGTTTGCTTGACCTTCAGCAGGCAGTGGTTCAACAGCCACTAACGAACTGACCAGCACTCCCTGTAATTAGATGTTTGCTCTGATCTATGAAGGCTTTGCAGAGTCTTGCTAGTGGTGTCATGCCTCACTTTTCTCACATTATGACAGAACCCTAGGGAACATTTAGAAATGAACCCTTCATTGTTGCGGAATTAAATGCATCTGAGTGGGTGTGTGCATGTTACCCAACGGAAGGCATAAATTAGTCATGATACTAACTGAAGGACAAATAAATCCCCAGTCCCCTTCCATAATTAGATACCTGTTATGGACAGTTGGAGAAACCAGGTATGACAGATGAGTCTGTGACGTTAGCACCGCTGTGCTGCCTTCCTAGGGAGCTGCTGGTGTCAAGGACTTGCCAACAGTGGTTGAGATGGAGGACTTTGTCATTTGCTTCTCCATTTAGCTGGGTGCTTCAGATCAGAAAAGAAAATGCCTGACTCTGAGATGAGATTTCTACACTGCCAGAGAGTGAACTGAGCTGAGAAACCAAGAAATCAAAGTCTAAGAGGATAGGAAGGATTTGGGCAGGACACCTAAATGGAGGTCCAGAGGCCAGAACATTGCTCTGAAGGCTTAAGACCAGAAACAGACAAACAGGCCAAAGTACAGCATAGACTATAAATGAGAAGGGTTGGGGTCACTGCCTAAAGCAAGCATTGCCTGCAGCTTGTCATTCAAGGCCTCCAGGTAATTGGATCCTCTGCATCTGGAGCAGTGATGTAAGATGGTGGCCTGTGGGCCAGATCCAGCCAACTCTGTGCTTCATTTAGTCCACACAGTTTTGTTTAGTTTCCAACCAAATCTCTTGACTATATTAAAATTTTTTCTTTAATTTTTAAAAACTATTTTTATTTTAAACATTATTATGATTTACATTTAATCACTGTATAGCATTACAGCATACAAAATGAGTTTTCCCAGCATGCGTACCCTGTATGTTAGTCCAGTCAAGGTTATTACCCTACACATTATCATCAGCAGATAATTTTAAAGCTAAAACTGCTTTTCTTGAAATTAAAAAATATATTAAAAATACCTATTTAATGACTGTAGTAAGCTACATAGCATCAGCTAGATGCTACTCTATAGTATATTCATTCTACTCAGAGTTTCATGCCTAGAGTCAAACATGTATTCACAGATATGTATATACCAGCTGAACTTGCTATTGAAAGTAGTTAGATTATTTAAGAAATTTTGTGAATCAAGAAAATGTGTAGAAAAAAAGGAGCGGAAAACAACTGTAGACACCAGAGATAGTGTGGGAGGAGGATGGGAAATGGCAGAGGAATAGGGGGAAATATATATATATATATATATATATATATATATATATATATGAAACTTGAAGTGGAAAAACATCAATGATAACATGTATGATTAAGCCACTATATAGTGGCTTAATAGTAGTATATTCTGGATGAGAAATCATATTTTGTATGCTGTGACATACAATAAATGAATGTAAATTAATTAATCAAATTTTAAAGTTTTCATTTTTGTGTTCCTTGATGTTTTGCTTCTTTCTTTTTCCCCTTGATTCCCTCCCTCTCACCCTCCCCCATTTGCCACCCTTCTCCCACACTGTCTCTAGTACCCACAGTTGGTCTCCATGTTTTTATACCTTCCAATCTTTCAGTTTCTGCCATAGAATGCAGACATTTGGTATTTAATAAGTGGGAAAAACAGGGCCTCTCTTTCATAATCTGGCATGCTTTTTTTAGCATTAAATTTTCCATATTTGTCCACTTTCTATCAAATGCCAGAATCTCATTTTTTTATGACTGAGTATTCCATAGTGTATATGTGCTACTCTTTTTAAATCCATTCATCTGTTCATGGACATTTGGGTTGGTTCTGTGTCTTAGAAATGGTATAATATTGTGAGTAATTATTATGAGTAATGCCACAGTAAACGTAGATGTACAGATGTTTTTCCTACTGAGTGTATTCCTGTCTTTTGGGTAGATACCCAGAGGAGGAATTGCTGGATCATGTGGTAGTTCTATTTGTAGGTTTTCGAGGAACCTCTACCTTCTTCTTCACAATGGCTGTACTAATTTACATTTCCATCAGCAGTGTAGGAGAGTTCCCTTCTTACACAGCCTCACCAGCACTTACTATCTTTTTTTCTTCAGAGAGAGACTTTTGCTATTAGGTTAGGTCATGTGCACTCATCAGAGAGATGGAGAGACAGAAAGTGAGAAATCCCTTCTTTCCCATTCTCCTCTTGGGATTTTGGGCACACACGCACATGCATCTAGTGTGAGTTTGCAGCAGCCAGGTCTGGGAGATGAACCACGGTTGACCACTTGGGAGTCCAGCCCCTTAGCCACTGTGCCACCCACTGGCCCCCTAATTTTTTTTTTTTTTTAAAACTTTGCCATTCTGACTGGGCTTAGGTGGTATCTCATTGTGGTTGTAAAGCAATCTTTGAAAGCCAGATTCCCAACTTCTTTTAAAAAATAGGCCATTGGACCTTTAAATCCACATTGCACCTAAGGAATAACCTTCTCTTCAGAGGAGTAATTTATTCTTTATTCTGTCGTAGTCTCTGCCATCACCTTCTGTCTGCCCTCTACTAAGGAGTTATCAGTTGTAGCTGTGTTTCTGCTGGTCTTAGTCCATCTAGGCTGCCATAAGAAAAAATCGTAGGCTGTATAATTTTTAAAAGATAGAAATTTATTGCTTGTAGGCTTCCTTACTTATGGGGTAGCCCTTCTATCTTTTCGTTCAGATGACAATTTTCCCCTTTTTCTTGGAGGAAGGAATGAAACTGTTCACCCCCTATGGGGCTGCTCCACCATGGAATAGTTTACTCTGTACATTTTCTTCACTAAGATTGCTTTCACTCTCCCCCTCGACCCCCCATCTCCCCCAAAAAATCCCACTTATTTCTCACAGTTCTGGAGACTGGGAAGTTCAAGTCCAAGCTCAAGACTCCAGCATATTTGGTGTCTGGTGAGGGCTTACTCTTTGCTTCATTGATGGCACCTTCTTGTCTTATCCTCATATGGTGAAAGGGGTGAATAAGCTCCCCCAAACTTCTTATAAAAGGGCACTAATTGTACTCAAGAGAGTGGAGCCTTCATGACCTAATCCCCTCCCAAACTTCCCAACTCTTAATACCACAATACTGGAGACTAAGTTTCAAAATATGAATCTTGGGAGGACACTACATTCAGACCACAACACTGCTGTTCACTTCACTCATTTATCTTGCCTGTCTGGTCCCCAAAGCATTTAATTTCTGGCTCTTGGTTTAAAGAGACTGGAAAAGAAAGAACAGGGCAAAGAATCTGTTAGGATTGCTGCAAAGTTTGCTTAACATAATACACAAAGTGCCTGGGCAGAACTTTCAAGTATTAAGCAGTCAAGAAATGCGATATCCCCTCCTCTCTCCTTCTATAGTCACTATTTGGCCTCAGGAAAATATTTCAGGGCTGCCAGGAAGCCTTAAGCTTGCCTGGGAGAGAAGAGATGTTTGACTTGAAGAACATACCACTGACATTTTACAGGAGAGATAGGCAATGCTGTGTGTTTGGCTGTCAGAATTGACTACTGTATTCAAAAGATTAAATACTTCTTGGCACTGGGTCAGGGTTCTAGTGACCTGGGAGATGATGCTCAGTGGTGTGTGTTTATGCCTGATAAGCTGTTCAAGCAATACCATGTTTAGTCCAGCCATCACCTTGAGGTTGTCCATCTTCAGAGGGAACGGAAGGACAAATGTTAAGTGGAAACTCAAACTTTTCAGCCTCATAATCTGTTCTCTGGATCTGTCATTGGATTTGTCACTTTGCTGGAACCAGAGAAATAAAGAAAAGATCGCTGTGAGCTCTGTGTTTGCTATCAAACATGAAATCAGAACTGTAATTGGATCTGTCCTAGGAGTCTCTTTTAAGAAGGAAATAATGTACCATATCAATCTCCCTAAAGGTACCTTAGGGACAAAGGAGCCCAGCTAAAATCTCAACAGGTGTGGGATGTGTTTCTTTTCAGTCTGAAATGTGGTGGTGGGCAAGAGTTTAGAAAATTCAAAGGAAAACATGACAATCAGTCTGAGAATATTTTTATCTATAGATTTTTTTCCAGATTACAGAAAAATAGACTTTAATAAAGTCATATCTTACATCAAGGCCTTTACATAACTCAACTTACAAAGTCTGTAAGTGAAAAAGTGGTATATAAATACATTGAAATATTATTGTCTTAAAACTGGAGGAAAATCCTGGCACTTGTGACAACACAGATGAACCTAGAGGACGTTATGCTAAATGAAATAAGGCAGACCCAGAAAGGCAGACACGGCATGATTTCACTTACATGTGAGATCTAAAATTGTCAAACTCAGAAACAAAGAATAGAATGGTGATTGATAGGGGCTGTGGGGGGAGGTGGAAATAATGAAATACTGATCAAAGGGTATAAAGTTTCAGTTATGCAAGATGTAAGTTCTAGACAGGTAATGTATAATAGAACACTGTGAATATAGTTAACAATACTGTGTTGTGTACTTGAAATTTGCCAGGGTGGGTAGATTTTAGGTGCCCTTCACTATACACACAGAAAAGATGGTCGCTATGGAGATGATACATATGTTGATTAGCTTGATTATGGTGATCATTTCACAATCTACACATATATCAATAATCAAATTATACATCTAAATATACACATTTTTAATTGTCAAAAGTAGAAAAAATGTTAATTTATGATCAAATACCTGCACCTAAAATTCAACATATTACGAAAACACAAAGCAGAACAAAGAAAACAACCAGTCTATAAAAGCAAAATGTCCTCTTCATGATGCAATTCGACTTACTTGATTATTTCTATTCCTAGAGATTTCCTATTAAATTTAAAAAGAAATCACAAACTTTTTACCTGTACAGCTTTTTCTTGGACTATCTGAAAACAGGGTAAAACTAGTGATTGTAATTTTAACATTGTTTTGACATGATGTGATACCTTCCAATACTGCCATACACTTGCATTATGAGTGGTTTTAAAACTCGAACAAACATAGGCATCACCTGGAGGCAGTGGTTTACAGATAAACACCCAATAACTGACTCCCTGTGGGAGAACAAAAAGCCTCAGATTGTAGCATTTATTAATTTTCATGGTGTAAATATTTCCACCACGGCAAATTTTAGTCTTCCAGTGTAAAGTCAACTGGCTCGCAAATCCCTAAATTTAACAATCTGTTAAATCTGGAAATTTAGCAATCTGTTCTTGGGAGTTGATACCTACCAGCTCCAGTATACCACCATCTGGAGAGCTTGTTAAAGCTATTACGTTTTAGGCTCCATCTCCAAAGATTCTGATTCAGTGAGTCTGAGGTGGGGGTTAGAGAATTTGCCTTTTTAAGAAACTCTTAGCATCTACCAAGTGGATGATGCTGGTGGGTACACAGAAAACTCTTAGAGCAGCATTTCCCAAGTTAATTTGAGGAATCTTAGTTTGATTGGTGCTAATAAGTGTTTCACATGCAGCTGTGGTGGTGCAGGCAGTGGGAGTACAACTGCATGATACTGGAGACTATGCCATAAGGCCCTGGGTTCTAGTCCTGGGTCTGCCTCAACATCTCAGGTGCTCCCATGAAAGGTCCCCTGATTCTGAATGGGCTGCATGGCTGAGCTGTGATCGTGGTATGAGTATTCTGTCGAAGGTAACTCTTCTCCCTTTCTGTCTCTAACCTCCCCCATGGAGGAAATGACTTAAAAAAAATGTCTCAGAGAATAAAAGAGCTTAGTGGTTCAATGCTGAGAAATGTTAGGGCAAGTAAAATTAAGTTGGTTTTTGTGAGTGCATGGATTTTCTAGAGTGTAATGTGATACATTAACAAGGGATTATGAAGTGTACATTTCAGAAATTTATTTGAGCTTTGAAATTCCTAGGCATGTTGTTTTGTGAAATAATATTTGTATTTACACTTTCCATTTATGGAATTAGAGTTAGACCTCTGCCATGGGATTTTGTAAATCATTTTTACAGTACTAGGCATGAGGCAAACTCCTTAGTGCATATTTTTCAGAAGAAAGTTTAAATTCAGTGAGTAAGTAGCAAGAAAAAAGTACTTTATCTAAGTACAACCTTTGCACCTCCTTTAATACCAAAGTGAGGCTAGTGAACAGGTACTGAGCTCCTTAGTGTTCTTGAAGTCGGTGGCCTAGAGGAATTTCAATTACTCAGTCCCATAATTTTAGAGCGGGAAGAGGCCTTAGAGATTAAAATTGGAGCATTTCAGACCGAGAAGACATCTACAAGGTCATCTGGTCAAATCCTCCTTTTCAACAAATGAGGAAATCAAACCCAGGGGGATTAGGTACCTCTTCCAGAGCAGGGCTAAGACTTTCTAATGCCATCCACTGCTCTTTTCTCTATATTAAAATTTCTTCTCTTCCCTGGAAAAAGAAATCACGACTCCAGCTGTCTCTGAGGCCTATTTGAGCAAACAGTTAGGAGACCAAAAGTCCAAATGTCCTACTCAAAGCTGTTTCAGAATAAATCCTCTTAAATTAAACTAGATATCTGCTTTCTTTGAAATTCTGATTAGTCGAGGGTGTTTGATTCTGATAACCCACCAGGGAGGAAATTATGCTCTGAGGTCTAGCAGCTGCCAGAAGTCAAGCTGTCAGCTTACTACCTACTCTCTCTCTCCGTTTTATCAGCAAAACAGCTGGGAACAAAGGCATGGAGGGGAGACTTGGGTGAGGAAATACAGCGCTGTGGAAAACTGGCATGCACTGAGCCCTGTACCTGAAAGGGCAATAATATCTTATGATGTTGCTTAATTAGAGTCAGATAGAAACATCAAACAAAATACCCATGACGTGTGACAATGAAAGGTCATAAGTATGAGTTACCAAAGACAAAATGGTCTTTTGTACCCTTAAAACAACATTGTCCACTTTTCATTTTATGCCCATTATACCATTGAAACATGATCTTAGAAGGTCTGGCTGAGTTCATGAAATATAATTATTCTCTCAATACCCTCTCAACCCTTCCCCTTCATCCTCATTTATTAATCACAGGTGACTCAGTGAGTGCTAAGAATGGTGTCGAGGTGACACATCAGTATTAAAATCCAGCTGCAGTGGTGCATAAATAGCACCCCCACTTGGGAGGCTGAAAGCCCCGTGGGATACCCAGGCAGAGCTCCTGGTTCAACCTCACACGCTGAGTGCAGTTGTAAGCCTACCTGAGTGGCTGGCACAGAAGGATTGTGTTGCAGCAAGAGCCTGTCAGACTCTGTCAAAATGTACCTATTTCTGTCTTTCCCTCTCCTTCTCCCTCTTTCCCTCTTTTTTTTTATAAGGAAAAAAAAAAAAAAACCCAACTGGTAACATGGTTCGCTATATATATTCTTTCCACTTACTAATTAGACACATCTTTTGAGTATCAGCTACATCCCAGATACCGTGTTTAGACTAGGAGGGATGCAACATGGTTTTCGTTTGTTCTCTGTTGGTTAATAACTGAATACCACATCCAGTGTAATTGATGAGGAATAAAGGTGTCTTCAGCTCATAGTTTTGGAGGTCCAAGGTCATGGGGCCACATCTGATGAGCGCCTTTTTGTAGGTGTGGGTTCCCTGCAGGGTCCTAAGTTGGTGCAGGGCATCACATGGTAAGCAAGAACATATATTTTCTGTTCTCGAATCTCAGTTCTGGTCTCTCTCTTGTAAAGTCACCAGAATTTAATAATGGGAGTCCAATGCTGATGACTTTATTAATCCTAATCACCGCCTAAAGGCTTTACTTTTCAATATCACAATTGGATTAAGTTTCTACCTTCATGATACTTTCACAGTACAAGTGAATTTTAGCACATGAATTTTAAGGGTACATATTCAAACCATAGAGTGTATATATATGTATATATATATATATATATATATATACACACACACACATATATATACACACATATATATATATAGTCAGCATAAACATATATATGCATATTTGTCCTCGTTGAGATTTTTGCCTTAGGCTGCATATGCTCACTGGAGAGAGAGAGACAGAGACAGTGAGAGAGAAAGTGAGAAACTACCTGCCTCCAGGGGATGGCCATGCCACAATCTCTTCTCCTTCATTCCCCTCCTGGGATCTTGGGCATGCACGTGCATACGCCTGACATGAGTTTCAAGCCACTGGGTCCATGGCTTGAACCTCGGTATACATACACATATACAAATACCACATATATGTGGGAGTCTGTTGATATAACCGCTATGCCATCTGCTGGCCACCATAGCATATATTAAGCAGCAACAAGTTTGATTTCTGCTCTTATGAATTTAGGAGTCTTGCGTGGGGGATAGACAATGAGGAAAAAAGTCATGAAAATAGACATAAAATTGCCAATTGTGATAAATGCTTTGAAAAGAAGGTACATGGTACCTTCTTGTGTAAGACATGATAACATGATTTCTCAAAGTATGTGTACTGAAGGACCACTGCTCTATCCATTCATCTGCTATGTACTAACATAGGTACCATGCCACTTGTGACTAGCCATGTGAGTTTGGCAATAGCTCTTCACCCTGTTCAACAAGGCGACACTATTGATCATTTGCTTTGGTGTTATGGTAATATTAAAATAGTATAAATGTTTTTAAATGCTTATTTCTTCATTTCAGCACTTACCATATCTTCAGATCATAGTGATCTGGAACATGAACAAGCAAGATGAGATAGAGTTGGGAAGGAGAGTTCCATGTACAGGAAATACAAGGGAAGACCAATATGGCCGAAGCATGTAAATGAGTGGAAGATAAGTTGAGATGAGTTAGATGGGAAATGCCATGCCGGGCCCATGTTTTTGTTGCATTTTCTCTTTGGCAAGGGACAGCTCTTAGAAGGTTTTAAACAATGTGACTGGATCAGATAAAATTGCCTTGCCATGATGTGGACAGTCCTTCACAGGGTGTCATAGACTGGTTGGGCTATTATAACAAACTACCTTAGACTGGGTGGCTTATAAATAACAGAGATTTATTTCTCATAGACCTGGAGGCTATAAAGTCCACGATCAAGGCACCAACAGATTTCGGTATCTGATAAGGGCCCAGTTCATGGTTCACAGAGTCTTCTTACTTTGTGTTCAATGGCAGAATGAACAAAGGATCTCTTTGGGGCCTCTTTTGTAAGGGCACTAATCCCAACCTTGAGGATGCCAATGCTGACCTAATCACTCCCAATGGCCCCCATATCCTACCATCGTTTTGGGGGTTACAATGTTACCATGTGAGTTTTGTGGGGACACAAACATTCAGACCATAGCAGGGGAGCAAAAATGAAAGCAGGAAAACTAGCTAATGGACTATAGTAGTAATCCAGGTGACTCAAGCCCTGAGGTCTGTGGATGTGTAAGAATGGGAAGAGGAAGGAAGCAAAGTAGGATTCTGGTGGATGGATATAAGATTGAAAAAATGGGAAAATCAAAGGATGACCTTTTTGGTAGCTCACCAATGATGCCACAGTATTCTACAATAATGCAGACAAGGAGTACTGCTTCTTGTCTGTTCAAAGCTAACCCAGTCTCTTTATCCCTAAGGAAGTCTCCTGGCAGGGAATGGACATCCATTTCCCAAGTCCTTCAGAGGCCCTGTCAATATTTGTACATGTCCTTCACGACCCATTCTTTCTCCATTTAACTTTGCATTTACGGAACTAAATGAGTTTTCCCTGTGAGTATAAATTCTCCTCTATAGTGTTTCTTCCCTTTCCCCCCCCTTTAAAACCTTAGTTCTAGAAAATATGAATACTAGATCAAAGAGGAGTCTCATCAAAAAACATATTTGTGACCCAACTGCAGTGGTACATGTTACTAAGATGCTGTGTTCTCAGGCTGGGGACAGATGGAAGGCCCAGGTTCGACTCCCCAAGGGCTGGGCACAGTGGCGTGTGCCTATAATCCCACCAACTTGGAAGGCTGAGACAGGATTGCAAGTTTGAGGTTGACCTGAGCAACAAGACAAGACCTTGTCTGCAAAAGAGACGAGTGTGGCGGCATGTGCTAGCATCATCTCAGCCTGTAGGTCAACATGGTAAGGTCTTAACCAAGTGAGACCCAGTATGGTATACAGACACATATGTATTCATACACAAATACAAATACCACATACATGTTCATAAAACATGGGGCTAGACAAGAGTCAGATTTATTTTTTTTTTAGAGCTGGACTTGTTGCATGCCGCCTTTAATACACTATGTTCATCTTCAGTTTCCAGGAGGAGAGAGAGAAAATACAGTGTTTCAGAAACTTGTTTAGCTAAGGGGTACTTTTTTTGTCAGGAGCATATTCTTAGGCAAGTGTTCTATGGAATATTCTTTGGGAAAGGATGTGGTGTAGCAGCTAAAGCAGTCCTTTCTTCAGCACTGGAAGTTCGGTTCTGCTTCCCATACAGTTTCTCTTAGTACCTGCTGGGAATTGGTGCCAGGATCCTCCTGGAACACCAACATCTGTTATATCAATTTTTTAAAAAATATAAAATGACACAGAATTTGTATATACTGTATACACATCTTCCTGCATACTTTAAAACATCTCTAGATTACTTATGTACATAGTATAATGTATATGCTGTGGAAATAATTTTTACACTGTGTTGTGTAGGGAATAATGACCAGAAAAAAACATCTGTACATGTTCAGTACAGAAACAACCATCATAGGCCTAAATACATAACACATATACAGAGGACCAACTATATTTTGAAACAAGAAGAGGGGTGTGTGTGTGCGTGTTTGTCATCATCAGGCAATCTAGTTTCATTCCATCATTTCAAGTGAAAGTTTGGAATCATGAATGGTACTCCCGGTACCTGACTGAGTTTATAATTCCACTTCTGTTAGACCTGCTTTGTTCAGCTCTAAATGTCTGTCTGGAGCAGCGTCCTGGGTGTCTGTCTGGAAGCAAAATGCCTCACTCAGTCAATAAATCAGAAAAGAAGAACACAGAGTACTGGCCCAATGGAAGTACGTGACATTTGTGTAAGAGCAGTAAATCTGCCACTTTATCGCACTGAAAGCAGCAGTCGTTGTAAGTGATAGCAAGGTCTGTAGAAGCCTGTCTTCTCTCAACCCTCCCTGCTTTGGGGCCTTTGAAGGTAACCCAGGAGAGGAGCAAAGAAACGTGTTTTTGTTTTGTTTTGTTTTGTTTTGTTTTGTTTTTAACTTGGTAAATGGGTGTCATTCATCAGTACATGGGGCCAGAGATTCTGGATTTCTCACAAGCTCAGGACATGTACACCTTGAGTAGCCATGATGCGTGATTCATCAATTCTTAAATTTTTCTATGCCTCAGAATCCTCTGATTTATTTCCTACAAATGTATATTTCTGGGTCTTATTTCTAGAGATTCTTGTTTAGCAGTTCTGGAACGAGACATAGTAATTGGTTATTTATTGTATCTTTATTCCTTTACCTCCATATGCTTCACTGTTTATCTTTTGAAAATAAGACCATTTTCTTTCATAAGCGCAGTACTATTATCAAAATCAGTATGCTAATATTGTTACATAGTGTTATTTAATCCACAAGTCTTATCAGATCTAATTGTTCCAATATTTCCTTCATAGCACATCCCATTTGTCTCTATCAAAAGTTCTGGTTCAGGCCAAAGGGCTAAGATATTTAGCTTTATCTGGGGCCAGCAGGTGGCGTGGTGGTTAAGGGCGCTGGATTCTCACGTGGCCAAATGTAGTTCGGGCCTCAGACCTGATGGCTTGCTTTCTTTCTTCTTCCTTTCTTCCTTTCTTCCTTCCTTCCTTCCTTCCTTCCTTCCTTCCTTCCTTCCTTCCTTCCTTTCTTTCTTTCTTTCTTTCTTTCTTTCTTTCTTTTTCTTTCTCTCTCACATTCTCTCTCAGTCTGTGTCTCTCTGGTCAAATAAAAATCAAACAAATTAATTAAAAAATGCTCAACATCCCTTATCGTAAGGGAGATGCAAATCAAAACCACAATGAGATATCACCTGACGCCAGTCAGAATGCCGAAGATTAAAAAAACAAAAAAATGATACATGCTGGTAGGGATGTGGTGAAAGGGGAACACTCTTACATTGCTGGTGGGACTGTAAATTGGTCCAGCCACTGTGGAGAACAACATGGAGGTTCATCAAAGACCTTCAAATAGAACTACCTGGTATCTACCCAAAGGATAGGAGAACGCTCAGTTGGAAAAGTGCTTGTATTTATTGCAGCACTATTCACAATTGCTAAGACATGGAGCCAACCCAAATATCTACACACAGATGAATGGATTGAAAACAAGGCCCTGGAATTTGATAGAAAGTGGACAAATATGGAAGATTTGTTGCTGAGTGAAACAAGTCAGGCTATAAAAGAGAGATATTGTATGTCTCCACTTAATATATACTGACTGTCCGCACTCTACCGTAGAGACTGAAAGACTGGAGGACATAAAAGCATTAAAAATTGTTATGGACACTAGAGATAAAGTGGAAGGAGAGTGTGGGAGGAGAAAGAGTACAGGAACAGAAATTAGTAGAAAAAATGGAGAGATAAGATATTTGTGGGACACAGACATAGTTTGTTATCTGTTGATGAGAATGTATATAGTATTCTCAACTGAACTGAGATGCATATCATGCTGGGTAAAATCTCTTTACAATCTAAATGATGTATAGCAATTGAATGTATATAGTAATGATAATAATAAAGAAGAAGAAAAGAAAAGATGTAATTAAAAAAAAAAAAACAAGCAAAAAAAGGATATTTAGCTTTATCAACTCAGCCTAGGGCTAAGACAATAGGATAAGCAGAATATGACAATTGTGTATCTACCTGGTGTGAGTGCCATGCCTAAAGACATTTAAACTAAAATATCTTCAAACTGCAGTATGAGTCTATGTTGTAGTCACATGTGTACCCGGTTACCCTCTTACTTATCTCTACCTCATCCTTAATTGTTACTATGTCCTAAAAGTTTGAGACCTCCCATGCCGTGCAATTTTCCTTTCTATCAATACAGATCCCTCAGCTCCCTTGATATAATACTCAGTTTGCCGAGAGTACCTCTATGGTCAGTTCAAACATAGTCGGTTTTATACCCATGAGATAATCAGACAAATAAATAGATGCTGGTTATACATGCCAGGTGGGCTTGTGGACTTCTAAGCTTGTTAAATATGGGACAGAATATTGCCCTTCTAACTCCCTTTTGCAATGTTGTTGAAGTAGTTTGCGCCGAGGGTTATGCCCTGAAAACTAAGGAGGTGTTTCCAGTAGCTGGTGAGAATCAGGTACCATCCTGATGTTCAGTGTTCCCTAGGAAAATAGCAGCCAATGTCAATCTAATATATGTTTGATTAGATGTGACTGAAAGAAATCATCCTCCTTCAGAAAGGCCTTTTTCTCCCTTGTGTCTTGACGAGGCTGGTTGCTCAGAAGTCAGAAGTCTGGTTTTTCTCCTAAACTGGAATCTGGGTCATCAGAATCACAGTCGGCATGAAATGAGGCCCCTTGTCAGTCGTAACACATAAGCAGTGCCCAAGACCTGTGTTTCTGTGTTGCCAGCCCACAGGCCCACAGTTCTTACCTGAAACCTTTGTGGCTAGATATGTTTCAGGATTCAGATGTTGTGGATTCAAGAAGAGCAAAACAGACCAAATACCATGTTGTAAACAACACTCCAGTAGAGTCTGGGACTGCACTTTATAATCTAATGCACTACTATTTCTGCAACAAAATATAAAAACATATTCACATCAAGTGAGAGAATAAAGGCTAAATAAATTTTCTTTTGGGACCAGCAGTTAGCATAATGGCTATTTTGCTGGACTCCCATGTAGTCTACCGCAGTTTGAGTCCTGGACCCAGCGGCTTAAACTGACACCAGGTGCATGTGCGTGTGTGCCCACGATCCTGAGAGGAGAATGGAGGAGAAGGGATTGCAGCGTGGCCATCCCCCCTGGGGGTGATTTCTCGCTTTCTGTCTCTCTGTCTCTCTCTGTCCTTCTGGCGAGCGCATGTGCCCTATAGCAAAAACCTCTCAAAAAAAAAAAAAAATCTTTTTTCTTTTGCTTTCCAGTTAGAGTTTACAGACACATGACTTAGGTCAGGTCAGGTTTCTTTTAATTCCAAAGGAGTTGTGAAGAACATTCGATGTATTTAAGGCTTTCTGTAATTTTAGAATTGTAGATAAGACATTACAAACCTGTTAAGTATCTGTAACTGCAGATTTTAGTTTGTGGTGCTCCTTAAAAGGTTTTTTTTTTTTTTTTTTTTTTTTTTTTTTTTTAAAGAGGGGTTTTTGCTATAGAGCACACGTGTTTGCAGGAGAGACAGAGAGAGACAGGGAGACAGAAGGTGAGAAATCACCCCCAGAAGGGATGGCCATGCCACAATCCCTTGTCTTCTAGTCTCCTCTTGGGATTTTTGGGCATGCACACACACACACACACACACACACACACAGACGCCCGGCATGTTTCAAGCTACCAGGTGTGGAACTTGAACCACGGTTGACTACATTGGAGTCCAGCGATGTAACTATTATGTCATCTGCTAGTCCCACTCACTAACAGGTTGTTTTTTTTTTTTTTTTTTTTTGAGAGGTTTTTGCTATAGGGTGTGTGTGCTTGCCAGAAAGACAGAGAGAGACAGAGAGACAGAAAGCGAGAAATCATCCCCTGGGGGAATGGCCATGAGGCAATCCCTTCTCCTCTCAGGATCTCGGGATCTTGGGCACGCACGCACATGTGCCTGGCGTGAGTTTAAGCCACTGGGTCTGGGACTCGAATCACAGTTGACTACATGGGAGTCCAGTAACATAGCCATTATGCCATCTGCTGATCCCTCTCTAACAGCTTTTTTTTTTTTTTAAGAGTTACAATTATAAAAATTGAGAAAGCCAAAGGAAAGTTGGAAATCAAAATTGTACACTGACAAAAATATTATAAGATGTATCACATTGGATTATTCTACGATAACAGACAACCTCTGGTGGAATGTTTTGGGAGAACTATGCTAGGTGCCTTCCATCACTTACAGCATTTTTACACTGAAGAATCCTGTAAGGATGGTACTATTAGTATCTGTTATTAAAAAATAAGGAAACTGAGGCTCAGAGAGATTTAGTAACTTGCACAAGGTCATCTGGCTAAAAATAATAGAGCTATGAGTGGGAAGAGTTCTGTCAGGACCCAGTGAGCCTTGGGGCCTTAGTCATGATGCCACAATTTCCATACAACATTGGCAGGCAATGCTGTCTGTTGATCGTGTTTCTGTGTGTGATTAATCTAGGGAATCAACTAATGTCTTGAAATGTAATCAGCTATCCTGAAATAGAATCACATTCTCTGTGTTTCTACTTCAGTTTTCAACATTTTGGTCAATTCTTTGAGTCAAAGTCTGCCATCCCCATTACTTATCACTACCATGTTAAAATAATGTGTGGTGACCTTGTTAAAGTGATTTACTGTGTTATTTATACTTTTGTTCCTAAGAGTAGTTATGAATTAAAAAAAAAAACCTACAATTACTTGGATATACATAGGGCTCCTAAGGAAATGAGTAGACATTGCCCAAATTTAAAATAACCACTGAGTTCAATTTCAGTGAAGCTGTTTATTGAGTCCTATTTTGTGCCTTATACTCTGACTGAGCTGGAGTTACCAAAAACGAGTAAAGTCTTTGCCCCAAGGCATTCATAGTTAGGCGATGAGACAGACCAGAAAACAAGCTGACATTTGCACAATGCAGAGCCTAGGAGCACCAGCCCCATGTATAAATTTTGTCCTCCACAAAATTAACTACTAGTAATGAACTGTTGGCCAGAAGCCTTACTGATAACATAAACAATGAATTAACACACATTCTGTATGTTACATGTAGTATCCTGTATCCTTACAATAAAGTAAGCTAGAGAAAGCAAATGTTATTAAGAAAATCATACGGAACAGAAAATACATTTATAGCATTGAAAAAAGTCCATGGAAAAGTAGATCCATGCAGTTCAAATTATGTTGTTTGACAGACAATTATTATTATCTGGCAGTGGAGAAAGAGCCACACCAGGGATATGAACCAAGAAACTTAGAGATTGGAGCTATGAGACTATCACTACAGAGTCACAACACACATTGGCTCATAGGACTTGCCCAGTGGACTGTTTATACTCTTTTAGGTGTTTGATTAAAATGTTGCAATGGCAAATTTCTGAATATATGTATGTGTGTGCATATAACAAAACTCAGGCTTCATTACCTCCACTAGGATGTTCATTCTACTTGCTGAGTTTTATACCTAAAGTCAGACATGTGTCCATAGATACGTCTATATCAGCTGCACTACTATTGAAAATATTTAGATTAATTAAGATCTTTTGTGAATCAACAAAGTGTGAAAAAAAAAGGTCTTTAGCTCTTACCACAAAAAAACCCTTTATTTGTGCATGACAATGTTATATATAAATGAATGTTTTTTTTTTTTTTTTTTTGAGAGGTTTTTGCCATAGGGCACGTGCACTCACCAGACAGACAGAGACAGAGAGACAGAAAGCGAGAAATCACCCCCCAGTGGGGATGGCCACACCGCAATCTCTTCTCCTCCATTCTCCTCTCGGGATCTTGGGCATGCATACACACGCACCCGGTGTGAGTTTTAAGCCACCGGATCCGGGACACGAACCACAGTCGACTACATGGGAATCCAGCAACACAGCCATTATGCTAACTGCTGGTCCCTATATAAATGAATGTTAATAGTGGTTATCAGTGACTAGGCTAATTTTAGTGCTTTTATTTTATTTCTTAAGATTGTTCTGTTGGATTTATTTACAATGACTGCATTATTCATCTATTATAAAACTATAAATGATGTATAAAAATAATACAATTTAAAAATTAAGAATACTCTTATTTTGTTTTTAATTATTTTTTAATTATTATTATTTTTTTTTTGGAGAGGTTTTCGCTATAGGGCACGTGCGCTCGCCAGACAGACAGAGAGAGACATAGAGACAGAAAGCGAGAAATCACTCCCCAGGGGGGATGGTCACGCCGCAATCCCTTCTCCTCCATTCTCCTCTCGGGATCTTGGGCACGCACGCACACGCGCCCGGGGTGAGTTTTTTAAGCCACCCGGTCCGGGACGCGAACCGTGGTCGACTACGTGGGAGTCCAGTGACATAGCCATTACGCTAACTGCTGGTTCCCAAAATTAAGAATACTCTTTATTTAAGGTTATGTTTACATTTGCAAAAGGCCCATCTTGATCAAATTCCCAGTCTTATGTCTGTGACATTGCCTTTTCTTCTCCTTCTCATTCACTCCACTTCAGCTGCACTGATTCCTTAATATTCTTCCAACTGTCCAGACACGTTCTTGCTCTGGGATGTTTGCATGTGGTGTTCCTCTGCTGCAATTGTCCTTTCTCATAACTTTGTGCTGACCCCCTCCCCTACTGCACCTGCTAATCCGGCTATTACATTCTCCCTGGTCACTCCTATCACCACCCTGCAATTCCAGGACTCCTTCCTAGCATTGTTTTCATCCCTGCACTCATCATGATGAAATACACTTGACCGTTATGTCTGAGTTCCCTGAAGGCATGGATTTTGATCTGTCTAATTTGTTGCTGCATCCCTAGTTCAAGAACAACATGTGACATGCAGCAAGTATTCACTCAGTATTTGCCGAATGAGTGAATGCATGTCTATGGTCAACCTGATCATTACTTAACTATTGGCTCTATTCAAGATTCTATTAGAGCCATTATTTTCTATCAATAAGAAAGAAGCCCTGGTGAGTCCCTGTGTTTTATAATCCTTCAGTGTATTCTTAGAAAAGTCAACACTGTCGCAAAGGGCTGGTTCTCAGCAATGCATCGGGGTTACTTACACTGAAGAACAATTAGCTCTATTGTAAAACAAGATGCAGGACTCTGTAAATTGAAAGCGAAACCATGAGAGCCATGTATTTGCGGAAAGCATTTTCAGGGGCTAGATCACAGCGTACAGAAACTTCTCACAGAATCGCTTTGGTGACTGTTCCTTAACCCAGATTGTGACCTCAGACTTGCACAGTGGTGATCTCAATCCACTGATATCCTGGAGCTCACGAGTCTGGGCGAGGCTGACTCATGCTACCTAATTCAGAAGAGACTGAAGAACATGCCAGAATGTGAGATGGAAAGTTCAGAGGGAGAAATGGACCTATTACCAGGATGAGGACTCGATCTGGTGTGACTTGAGCAGCATTTCCCTTGATTGGCAGACAGGCATGAGAATTCAAATGGCATTAAAAAGCCTTGTCACTGAGGACGGAATCTGATGGTGTGACTTCCCAGATACTTATGGTTCCTGTAGTGAGATGGTCCAGTCTCTTACTGAGCATTTATTTGCCCTGGAACCAGGGCAGGGAACCCCCCTCT